>WAAE01000114.1:5177-96369 GCA_013400495.1 Nicator chloris
GTAGGAATACTGTCTTCCAAGATGAAATGTTGGGAAACATTCAGAGGACTCAGTAGTCAGGGAAGTGAGGGATGTTGTAAGTGCTACAACTCTTTTTTGTACTCATGTAGACAGTGTCCTGAGTTGCTGCCTTTGCAGACTGGTTTGTATCGTGTCAGAGAACGTGGCAGGATGTGAGCACTGGCAGGGATACCAGAGAACTTACTCTGGCTCAAGCAGTGACTACAAGATTCCTTGTAAGAGATGGCTGGGAACTTTGTGCTGTTAACATTTGCTTCAGTAATTAGCTTCAGTATCATAGCTGTCATGCTATAGTCATTATGCTTGCACATAATATTGCTTGGGAGGGATAGTGACCCCTCCACCACATGTATTTACTGCTCTGTGTTCTGCATAATACTCTCACACAGTGCCAAGGAGAGCTGATAGAGACCAGGAAGTGACTACAGTGGCTTCTGCAGCATAGGTTCATAGACATCCTTTTTACTCTGGAGTAACTTTAATTTCTGCTTCTGATGGTGTAATGAAATGTAGAACAAGACCTAAGGTATAAAGTGGAGGGGATGGTGTAGTGCTTGTTGTTTCAGTCTACAACCTAAGCTTGTTTAACTCCAAACGTGTATTTGTATTACTTCCCAAGTATATTTAATTTGTGGGCTTTGTTGTTTGCACCAGTGCTCCTATGCCTATGTTTGCTAAAAAATCCTGTGCCATGGTTGACTGTCGTGGCTTGTATTTATTTTGCTTTGTTGTTTTATTTTCTTTAGGAAAATGCAAGAGAATGTGGTGGTGTCTCAGGCCTTAGTGCTAAACCTGCCCTTGTTCTTCTTCCTCTGCTATTGCCGATTTTCTCCAGATGACATTAACTGGTGTGTTCAACTGGCATGCTAAAACATGGATAAACTGTGAACTGGGAAATGGTGCAAATAGAGGACATGAAATATAGTCAGAGCATCAGCATTTCATGATTTTAAACTGTTGGTGATATAAATTCCTAAAGATATGTTGAAAAAAGATTTATCTTTTTACTTTGCAAGTCATGCAGATGTGAATTTGGCATATGGCAGTCATGATTCATCAAAAAAGGACTTGGTAGATAGAAGTGACCATTGCTTTGTCCCATTGAAAACAATTTAAACTGTGTACTTTTTTCAATAAAGTATATTAAAATCACAGTTTCAGAGTGTATTTTAAGTATGCTAATATATTTGTTCAAATAATGAATGATGGGAAGAAAATAAAATAAATGGATGATATTTTATTATGCTTTTAGCCTCTTTCTGAAAATATCAGAGAAATGGGGACTTGGCTTTTACAATAAGGCAGAATAGCTTTTATTAATAAGTTAAGGAAACATCTGTGTGCAGGTAATATATGGTAGCAGGGTGCTGAGTCATAGAGAAGGTTTGGTTTCAGGAAATAGCTACAAAATATCTTCATTTAGAAAGTGAACCCAAGTCTTATTAAAGCCTTGGTTGTAAGTTAGGCAAGCTTTGGGTCAAAGTGGTTGGTTGGGCTGCAGATGGCAAAAGTCAAATACGTTTCCTCTAAAGGAATAGGAAGATGTGTGTAATAGTCCCCATCAAAGGGTGACAGTGTTCTGCTGGTGTTCTGCCCTCTAGATCTCATGTCAGACAGGAGCTCAGTATGAGGAAAGTGATAGGCAGAGAAAGTCTGACTTGCATCAGTGTCAGCAGAAGCCATTATTGGTTTCATTGATTGCCCCTGTTGGTAGGCAAAGATCTAGACCAGTGAGTTTTTATTCCAGGCCTTACATTCTTCTTTGTAAGTGAAATGAGGTAATAAAGATGAGCATATTCCTTTTGCAATTGGCAGCAAAGTCCCTGCTGTGGATATATTTGCTGAAGATCTTGATCTCTGAACTATGATAGTCTGTGTTTGGAGTTTTATACAATGTAGAATGTTATCAAATGATACCCTGTCCTCCTAACAATATAATACATTAAATGCAAAATAAAATGCTACTGTTCTAAATCTGGTGTTGGAGACTGCAGTTTCCTGGTTGGGTGTAAGTTTGTTTTCAGCCTTGGATAAATGCTAAGCAGATTTGCTGTGTGTCTTGGTGGGGAACAGGGAGCTAGGCCACTGAGAGGGGCTTTGTTTTAAAGAATACTATCCAGCTTGTAAGGGGAACAACTGGTAAAACAAAATCTCCATTCCAATGCTTTAATGAGTTTAAATGCACTGGCACTCCCTCTGATTCTGAAACCATACAGGTCTTTGTACTCATAAATTTCTTTTTTTCATGTCTTCTTATTTTTTTTTTTTTTTTAGTGTCTTTCTACAGACTTCTCTGTCTCTGCTTATTGGTCTCAAAATCTCTCACTATGGAATAATTTTAGAGCTGACATTCAGTCAAACTATTGTCCTAGTGACATGCTCTGTTTACTAAGCACATTGAGAACTCAAGGCATTTTCTCCACTTGGGCTGACATGGATATCCTGCTGTTCTTTGCTTGTTTTTTCTCTGAGCTCCATTCCCCTTACCATCCATCATGCTCACAAAAAAAATTAATGTCAATTCTTTATAAATAAAATATTTTAGTTTCTGATTCTCCTTCTGAGTTTCCAGAATTCACAACATTGCAGACTCAAAACATTTTTGTGTATCTGGTTACATTCTTCTGTAATGATATTTAATGGTTATAGCCAATACAATACAGGTGATTTTCCTTGTTAGTAGAAGGTGGAAAAAAGCATCTTTCTCATTAGAGCTATTGAAAAGCTCTGCATACAACTGTCTGATATGTTAATCACCATTGCTTACAAAGAAAGGAAATACATTAATGGTGAAAGTTTATTTCTAAAGAAGCTGGGTGAAAATCCATAATAGTAATTCATTGTTCATTTTGGAAAGAGGTGGGTGGTTTTTTAGTTGCAAAGGAGCCAGGGAGTGGCAAGAGAGATTAAAGTATGACAGTCTCAATTAATATTGAGAAAGAGATTAAAATATGGGTATGTAAATGAATATTGTAACTGAAAGAAATGTGGCAGTTCATTTCCATACACTAAGGCGAAGTTATGGAGGCAGAATGCATTGGTGTGCCCAAACAAGTCCCTGTGTGAAACAGAGTAATCCAAGTCAACTGCTAAGTGTAAAAGACATTTTTATGAGTTGCCATTTCTCTTATTGAAGCCATCTTTTTAATTTTGTACCTATTCCTTAGAAGGTTCTGGTGCAGTGTGAACCCAGGCTGACAAAGCCAGTCAGGAAGAACGGACACCAGGCCAAGGGAGTCCAGGATGTGTGTGTGTGCACCAGTCAGTCCCTTCTCCAGAGGGAATGGCTGCAACAGGAGCAGCCTGGCCTGAACACAGAAATTATGGTTGTGAGTTTTGTGGGACAGAGTTCTCTGACAGGGGCTGCTTGAAACAGATTTCCAGAAAAGCTGATCTCGTGCTAATGCTGTTCCTGGCTGTTTTTGAGTTTGCTGGTCTCTGTGCCATTAACTCTGAAGGTGTGAAGCTATCTTGCCATGAAGTGGGGCTGTGCTCTCATTCCATAGCCTGTGTCAGGTCATAGAAGATTATGGAATTTAATTCCATTACCTCACTAATCTGAGATGCTGTTTCTCTTAAATACTACAATTATTATACAAGGTTGGATGCAAAGTCAGTTGCAGTAAATAGCAGAACAAATATGCGTGCATGCGTATACATACAGCTGCATATGTGTGAACTACATAAATTTTAAATAAACAGGAAATTCAGACATTTTCTCTATCTTTTATCTCCCTGAATCTGAGGACAAATCCAAGGAGAACTGGGACAACTGCACAATCATTTTCTGCACAGCAAGAGGCAGAGCTAAAAGCTTTAGCTTTTGCAGGGCTTGGATCTTTTTTCTTCTTTACTCTCTTTGCTAATGGCATTGATTTGCAACTTATTAGGCCCAGCTGCCTCCTCTTCCTTTAATCTTGATAAAGTAAAAGCTGTCTGGGGGCTCAGGGCTGGCCATGGACACACCATTTTCTGATAGTTTTGTGTGGGAAAACTGTCCATAACTGTCAGTGCTGCAAACACTCCTTTAAAATCCTGTAAGCCAGAGAGCCTCAGGCAGGTTTCCACAGCTGTGCTATCTCCTCTCATTGTTTTTGTGACACTGAGACTGCCTGACCCACTGTGTTTTGCTGCCAGGGCCAACTCTGCAATATGTGTGTTCAGCGACACAGGTGGTTGCCCAGGGCAAGAAGATATTAAAAGCAGCAGTAATTGTTTCATTGCCTAAATAGCTTCAAGAGGCTGTTTCAGTTTTCTTCTGATAGCAGGAGCCCCAGAACAAGGCACTGGCCTGTTTAGCCCTTTGAGTTCACAAGGCAAAATAGAAGTTTGGCTCAGAAGTTTTGTGGCTGGAAGCCTTCAGTTATTTCCATGTGTTCCCTTTATGGCCTTCAAGGACTTTTATATCTTGGTACATTCTGTGCCTCAGAAATTCCATCTCGTACAGATTTAATGTCAATAGGCACTCACAATTGGAAAGTCCTCTGCAGGAGAGTGCATCAAAACCTTTCACCCGTGGAAAATATTTATATTTACTTTTCCTATTTGATTATCCTTTTCCCTGAACTGCCCCAGATACTCACAATAAATATGCAGCTTTTTTTCTACTTGTTCAAATCCTTCCCCATGTATTTAGCTGTCTTGCTAAATATCTGGTGTACAGCAACATATTCCCTGTGGCAGGTCCAGCTCCCATGTATCTCCTGAGAGAGAAATGGTTCCCATGTACAGAGTCCAGAAGGTCCCACTGGAGTTTATCACAATCCAGTCTCAAGACAATTTTCTTCTCTCTTGTCCTTAGCCTTTGGCCCTTAAGCTCAGATCATATTTCTTCCAATATAATATCTTTCTTGCTATAGTTCCTTGGGAGGATTTATGTCCTCTTCAAGATTCAGTCCTACGTTTCTTCCCAAGAACAGTGTTTGGAACTGGATGTTATAACTTGGGTAAACCAACCTGGAGTCTATTCCTGTGATTCTCGGAGTGGAAGGATGTGCCTCCAGCTCTTCCAGACTTTTCCCTTCTTCCTATGGTAACTGTGGGTAAGCAAAAAAACGAAGTTATTTTATTGTTTGCACTTCAGTACAAATTCTTTTTGAAGTCTACAGTTCTGCCTAGCAGATGCTTTGAAGTATTTCAAAGCACTGTGTTAATTTAAGGAAGGACTCATTGATTGTTCTTGCATTAGACATGTTTTATTATTATTTTTTAATATTTTCTCCTAAGTCTCGTGGTGTCTTAATTAAGAGTAGCTGGTCAAACTGTGGATTGATGCAGCCATCCAAGTGATGAGAGGCTAAAACCTTAAGACAATTTCCTTTTCAACAGTTTAGCAGATTTGATTGCTCACGACTGTGGCAGGAATGACCAGGTAATTGTGTTTGTGTCACACTGCCCTCTAACACCTCACCAGGTGTCAAAAGCTCACTTTGGCTCTCTGCTCTGCTGCTAACAGTTTCTGGCAGCAAATGGGCTGTGCTGCCTATGAGAAATTTTCAGGTAATTCACAAAAAATTGACAAAATAGTATCGAAAAAAATCAATGCAATATCACAATAAGTTGCATTCAATCAATGGTGTTCCCTGTGTTATTTTCCTTATTAATTGTCAGTTCTTTGTTATCTTTAAATGGAATTGAGGCTAAATTTCTAGGCTGTCATGTCACAGTGCTATAAAATCCAAGATGCTTTTGGAGAGTTGAGCTCTGGTTCATTTATGTAGTGCAGAATTTGGTTATCTCCTACTTGAATTCTTTTATCAAGAGGTTATAAGGAGTTGACAGCTAGTAGGGCCTCTGTAAGATCAAGCTGGAAAGCTGATTTTTTCATTCCAGATGTGGTCTTGAACTGCACTTATATGTGTTTAAAGCAGCCTTGTAAGAAAAGGTTACACTTGACAATTCTGAGTCAGATTTGAACCTTAACACCAGAAGTTCAAGTGGTTAATGCTGGGTTTGTTTGACTATGTTAGGATTTAGTTTGCAGCTTTAACATGCTGGATATTTCACTTCCAGGAGAAAGGGAAGATCAGATTTCAGTTCATGGTGAGAAGTGTTTTGAATCAGCTATTTAAATGTCTTAGGCAGAGTGCTAAATGTTTAACAGAGGAAGCTAGCAGGGGCTAGCTGGGGTAGCTGAACTAACTGAGAAGGCTCGGGGCACACATGCAAACGTGCAGATGGATCCTGAAAGGGAAAACACAGAATCGTTTTGGCTTCTTTCTTTGTTATTCACTTGGCATTGGCCAGTTGGGTTTAACTGGAAAAAATGAAATGTTGTTTTTCATTTGCCCATGCTGTTTGGGGGGTGTATGTTGGGGAAGAATTAACTTAGAAGCAGTCAGCTGCATTCCTGGATCTTCTAATCCTTCCTCTGATAAATTACTCTGATATGTGCAATAGTAAAGAGAGAATCCCATTTCTGAGAATATTTTTTTAGCTGTTATAGTTAATTAAGCTCTTTAGGTACATCTGATTAATGTCTACAGATGTGAGTGAAATAATTAGGGAAAAAAGTAATCTATTACATTGCTGGTTTCTAAGAGTTAAACACAAACCAGAGCAACAATTAATTTGTAATTCCATTATCTCTAATAGACTTTAAAAAGCAGGACATGAAACCTGGTCATAAAGACTCTAATGGAGGCTTGTGATTTCCCATCATCAGATCTCTGTGGGTTTCAGAAAAGCATTTTCCTTTAAAGTAGACATACTTCCTGCTCTTTCTTCTTCAGTCTTTCAAAGTCTAAACCTAGAGAATTTCAAGAACTCCCAGGAAATCTGTCCTCTGGAGAAACAGTAAACAAAGAATATTTTGAATTCTGCTTAAAACCTGGAGTTAATATGATACACTTGAATTCATACGAGTATGGACTCAATAAGGGATATCTAGTTAATATCCTTTAGGTCCACTAGTAATGATATAAACAGAGATCTCTGTAGGAAGATAAATATTTTGCAAGATATAGCAAGGTCAAGAATTTTTATTTTCCACTGATAAAAGTTTTCTTGGCAGAAAACCTCCAGATTTTATTTAAAAGGAAAAAAAGCTTTAAAAACGAGTTTATGAGAACTCAGAGGGGCATTGTTTAAGTCCAGTTTTTAACCATGAAATCCTTTTGACATATGGCAGTCATTATGTATTTGCATCTGTCTATCTTGGAGGATTTTTTCTAATAGAAGATACTTAAAAGTTTCACGTTTAACATATTTTTCAATAAACACTTGAGAACTTCTTAACAGTAAACAATGATCTTAAACTGCCTTGCCAAGCATGTAAGTGATCTACAACTTCTAATACACCAAGATTGTTGCATATTTTCAGCCCTGCATTTGGGACCTCTAGGCAATGCTGTTTCAGATTAGGATAAACCATGAATTTCTTAACTGTTTCACTTGAGAGAAGAAGGCTTTATCGTTCTGATATTCATGGCAGAAAACCTGGAAATTTGTCCTGCCCATTCCATTCCAAATACAGCAACCCTATCTTCATTAGCATCTGACAGATTTAAGATTAGCGGAGGATACCCTAATTCAAAAAAATGAAATACTCCGAGTAAAATAAACAGGAAACCCCCTTCTATGTTTTATACTGCTTTCTCTGCCTTTCCCTGAGCTTTTGCCTTAGCCTTACACAAGAAGAAAAATCCCTTGTAGCATGGCAGGCATGGAGGAAAGATTATGGTCTCTTGAAGGGAAGACTGACACATTTTTCCCCCTGTCCTGTTGTACCTATCAATAGAAATATTCATGCCACATTCTTGGAAATGCTTTTCCTTTCATGTAGTCCTACTGGTAAAGCTGGCTATGTACAGGGAGGGCATACAAGATTCAGCTTTTTTTTTTATGTTTTAGAGAGTGAAGTGAAATTTTTTTGGACGGCATTTTTGTGGCTCCAGTATAGAGCAGTTTTTGTGAAAAAAGAAGACACACATAACGGCAGGCAGTGCCTCAGAACTCACAGAAAAGGCAGCTTGGTGCATACTTGTGTTTGTGACAAGACAGCTGCTCACGAGCCACCTTTGCTGGTTATGAGTGAGCACAAGCAAGGACAGCACAGACTGAAAGCTGAAGCAGTTGAAGACAAGGGAACAGGGAGGAAAGTTGATTCCGAGTAAAATCTGAAAAATGGGAAAACAAAAAGAAAAGTTACCCACTGGGCTTGGTTTGGTCTTGATTCAAGTGAGATTTCCTCTGGAATTCTTCTACCGTATTGTCCTCTTTTTACAGTTTGGGAGATGAAAATGCAGAGAGCTCAGGACGTGAATCCTTTGAGATTCTGCATTTGTATTTCAATCAGGAAGTAAGAGTAGTCTGGTGCTTGACCTGACTGGGCTGTAAATACTTTGCCCCAGAACTGCTACATTGATCAAATCAGGAAATAAAACTGAGGAGCTCAGGTTTCAGTCAGTTGTGTGCAAACAGTGTGAAGATATGGCTCCAAAGAATTTCACCTATCAGCTGCATGTTCAGTCTATTAAACTGCAGTGTCCTGTGAGGAGATCATCTAAATCAATACAGAATAAGAAATCAAGTGTAAAATCACCTATATCTCACAAGTGCTGCTAGAGTCTTACCCATTTTTTAATTGAAATAGCAGCATTATAGGTGCAGGTATCTTTTCCATATCTTTAGTGAGTTTTAGGTGGAGCATATAAAGTCCTTCATCTAAAGTATCTGTTGTTTTAAGATCAGTGCTATAAGAAAAGAAGCTGATCTGAAAAATAGCTCTTAAAGTATGTACATTTATCATGCTTATCAGAAGTCACATTTTCTCTCAAAGAGAGAAATCTTGAATGGTGCCTGTAAGCCCTGAAGTATAATATCCTAAAAAGTCTGCTTTCTGGAAGAAGAGAATATTAAACTAATCTTAAAGCCTTAACATAAGTAAGTAACTGCGAAACATTGCAAAATACTCCCAAAAAAGCCTCTTGGCCCGTTTGTGACTGAACTTCTAGAAACATAAATTTTGATTACCAGCACTGTCTTCTGGAAGACATTTGCAACTCATATAAATGAAAAAACAGGCACTTATCAAACAGACAATGCTTTAACATATCAGTAGATCAGGTTGGGGGTTTTTTTAACGGCTGAATAATCACTGAAGAAGCACAATCACAGTATTCATGCAGAAGGAAAGAGAAAGCAAATGGATATAAAATTGATCTATCATTCTTTGTTCCAGTCTTTAGAGACTACTGGACTCCACATCTGTTTCTTCTCCATAGTTTTATCATGATGGATCTTTTCTGCTTAAAGGGCTCTAGGTCCTTTTAAATCCTTCCATTTTGTGTTTCTATTCCTGCTCACTTTTTTCCATGAGTTTTGAAAAACAATCCTAAAACACCCAAAAAACCACCAAACCCTACTGTCATACAGAGGAAGGAAAAGAGCTCAGGGAATCTTTTTGGAGTTTTTGTATAGTCTGCTGCCATTAGAAGCAGAAAGATCAGTTTAGCAGTGTTGTAGTGAGTGTGTGTCTATATATCTGTATTTGTACATGCTATAGTTCTGGGAAATGGTTATGCTGTAAAGAGCATTATCTTCCTCATGCAGGTATTGATAAGCAACATGTCATCCAAGCACATCCTCACTTTCTGGTTCTGATTACACCCTCTTAACCCAGCCTATACCTATGCCCTGGAGGGCCATAATTCATGGAATATTATGGGCCATGTATATTTCAAGCTGGCTTCTCAAGTGACAGCATAACTCTTTTGAATCTCCTGCTCTAGTCTTCAACAGAGAATGTAAATCCTCGTCTCCTGATGAATTTGAAGAGTGTGGCAGCATTCCCTCTATCCATGCTCTGCTCCCCATCCTTCCTTCCATCTACATTCCCTACTGTCTCTGAAGTGTCTAATGTATGGGCTGGGAGGTAAAATTAGGAAAGAAAATCTGTTGAGAAGCCTCAAATGACAGCATTTTTTGTCAGTTCCCTTTGCTTTTTCTTGGTGTTTCTCAAGGATTTCTTGTGGAGAACTAGCTTCAGTTTCTGTTTATGCATTATATATTGTGCTTTTTAGCACCTATGCCCTACTTGAAGTGGCTTGGCAGGGCCAATCAAAAATAATTTAATTCCATGGTGCACTTTTAAATTATCTTCTTGAATGCAATATAGCACATAGTACTTTGGAATCTGTCAATTCATCTTTCCTTTAGTTTCAGGGAAAGAAAAGCCATTGGTTTTATCTTGAGGCTTGAACAAAATGCTGTTTTTCCTTCTGTTTCTCTGGAGTTTGCTGGAAGCTGGATTGGAAAGGACCAATGACACCTACTTAGAGTAATGTGAGCAGGGAATAAAAATACCTATGAGTCTGATACTGTGATCACTGCAAGCATTGTATGTTTGAAGTGGCCACTGGTGACTGGAACCTCATAGTTTCTGGGCTTCTGCAACTTAGAATTTGGGGGTGTTTAGCAGGGTTTTGAATCATGCGTTACCCTTTTGGCTGTTCCTAAGATCTGCAATCCTGTGCTAACTTCTTCAGCTGCAGTGAATTTAACCTCTTAGTTAACACAATTGCCAGAAGAAATGCTGTGCCTATCCGTGTTGCTGCCATGTTTTCACCCTCTTTCACCTATGCTGTTTTCAGAAACTGACAGTTCTTAAAAGGGTTGGAGACCATCATTATTCTTTTTTTTTATTCAGTTGTCTCAGGTTAATAAATGACCTTTTACCTTTACTGAGGAATTTCCCCATATGTCTGCTCAAAGAATTTCCTTGGATGATTCTCTGTGGATTTCATTCCATGTTTTGTAGAAGTGAATTATGATTGGATTAGAAAGGCGTAAATCTTCCTGAGTTTTCAGGAGATTATTTCCTGGATTTCCAAAGTTAGCAGTATGTCATTCTATCTTCACCCATGCCACGGGCCCTGTATCCCTGTTCCAGGTGGAATTGGTTTCTGTCTGGTTGAAATGAATTTGTTTTAAGTTGGAGTTCTTAAATTTTAGCAATCAAGAGCAACTGAGACCATGCAAATATAAGCAAATGGCTTGTGAGCACAACTTTTAAAGTGCTTCAGAAACCTCACTGCTGAGAAAACACAGTCTGGCTAATTTTCTGTCTGTAGAAGGCTGCTCTCTATCAGGTGAGATCTATTTGATCCAGTGGAATACAGTGAAACCTCCAGAGTTTAAGCCAACTATTTGACAGCAAATAATATATATTTTTTTCTTTTTTGTGAAAGGCTTCTAAGGTATTATGTGTTACTTGTTTTATCATTTTGTTATAAAGAGAAATGCATATTCTTCAAAATTCTCTTGGAAGTATAGCAATTATTTCTGATTATTTTTCTGTTGAGAAAAATAATAGATATTGCCTAGTGAAATGTTAGCTGAACTATGTTTCTTTCAAAATTGGAATGAATAGTCTCAGAAGTTCTTCAGTATTCAATGAATTCAAAAAGATTCCGGTTTCTGTGCACCTCTGGTGAAATGAAAGCAACACTAATTGCACCTGGAGGGTCCTGGCAGGACATAAGGATCTGAAACATCAGGAAATTATTAGTGAAAGAAACAAATATTCGAGATGCCAGGTTCACACTGCAGATGCTTCCTAATTTGAGGAAGTCAAGTATTAGAGCTGCTCCCTAAGTAAACCTCAGAAGCTCCTATTTTTACACAAGTGTCCCCAAGGAGCACGGGCAGCTGGCACGTTTCCCTGCCCTGAGCCCGTGCTGGGCAGCTGTTACAAGTGCTGCTATTGCACTGAGGACTGAGTGGAGCTCTTGGTCAATTCTGATTGAAAGCTGGCACTTTGCACAAGCATCATTTTGGCAACTCAAAATATTTGTAGCTCGTGCCAGCTGTATCACCCGTTGTAATTTTAAACATCATCTCCATTCTCAGTCATCATCCCCTGCTGCACAACCTCGGTAAGTCTGAAGGGCATTTACTCACCAGACGTGTGAGGTGGGACTCCAGGAGCTTCCTTCTGCTTCCTTATCCTGTTAACCTGTACCTGAGTCTGCTGGGAAGGGCTGGAGCACCCTTGGCTTGGTTGTACTGGTGTAATTACATCAGCCTGCTGAGTATAACTCCCCTTTTGCATACATTTAGTATAAAGTAAAGGTATCTTTTTCTCCTCACACAACTTTCGTAGTGACATAAACTAAACCTGAGATAAGCTCTCATAGTCCTTATATGAATGTAGAAATAGAGAGTTGTATTTATATCCCAATTCTAACAGCTATAATTAAGCCACTATACCTATGCTGGTAAATTCCCCAGTTTAGTGAAGCCCTGAATTAGGAAGTCTGAAAGGTTTGCAGTTGGCTGATGCCATCCAGCCCTAAAACAACACCATGTCCAGTTCAGGCAGCAGCAGTCTGTGCCTGGCTCAGTGTGGGGTAAGTCTGAGCTCAGAGGGGACCCTGTGGGGCTGTGATGTTTTCCTAATCTAAATGAAAATATAGCTGTAGATTGAAGTGGAGGGAAGTGGATGTTTGGAGGGGAAAGAGGTGGTGTTGCCAACCTGGCATTTCCCCACCTTTTAAAAAAATACTTACTCAGGGGTTTTTTTGGTCAGATTTGTGCCCAGCAAAGAGCTTAATTGTTTCTGATGTGGACCAGGAGCCTTTGCCTCTTCCAGATAAAGGGAGTGCAGTGCAGCTTTGATTAGGCCAGAGCTCCAGCAGAACAGACTGATAAAGAAGGATGTCTCCTAGTTAATAGATGCTGGTGCAATAGCACAAGGCCCTGCTGCTTTGTAATCTTCAGCTGTTAACTCCAGACTGAATTTAAAAGGACACTAGGTTTGATTTAGAAAGATCCAAACAGCTTTGGACTATCCTGTATGCTAGAATGACTTTGCAGTGTGATACTTTTATAGTTAAAATGAGCAAAACCATCCCCTTTCACTCTAAAGAGAGGAGACAGGTGTCTATAAACCAGTTCTTAATGTCATCCCTTCCTAGAAAAGCCTCAGGGCACTGACTGATCTTCAGGGCATTTTGCAAAATGCATCCTTTTTTTATTCATTTGAGAGGTTATGTGTTATGCTGGTAAGGGGAGCTCTGTGATGGTTGGAAGGTGGGGGAGTTTACCACAGACCTAATCCGTGGTTATTAAGGAAGGATGTGAATATTTAAATCTTGTCTGGGTAGTTTAGAAGGTACAGAAAGATTCTGGGTAAGTTCTCATTCTTTGTGACAATTTCTGTAAATATTTAAACACATACTGGTAGATACTCTGATAACCTTTGCCTCAGAATTGTTTATATTTTAATTGTACATAGAATAGTTTAATAAACTGTATATATAAATTATATACACTTAGAGAGCTAGCTGTTATGGGAAACACCCTTTGATTTTTTTTCATAGCAACAAATCAATCTCTGTTCAGGAACAAACATTGTACTAAGCATGGAAAAACTGCTAGAGGGCTTGGATACTTTTGGAACGCTAATCCTGATTTTCTAACATTAGATTTTGCCACTGAAAGTAATGTAAAAAATCCAGAGAGCTTTGTTCTCTACAGAGAGACCAAAAAAGTGAATAAATCTTCTGAATTACTGAACACATTCAGAAGAGAAGGACTTCTAGTCACATTTCAGCTAGTGCTGCATACAGCAAGTACTGAATTCGGGAAATCAGATAGAAACTGTAGCAACACCTGTAGATAAAATCTGGAGCTGATGAGCAGGCACATGCACACCTTGTGCTGATTCAGAGGGAAGTGTGCCATTAATGAATTACTGAGATTGATGCAAAAGCTTCAACTGAGCTCTCTGTGGCAGTCTCAGCTCCTGAAGTGAGCAGTGTGTGCCCTGAGCACTCCACAGGGAGGGGTCTGGCCGTGCTCTGCGTGCCCTGAGCTGTTCTGCAGGGACAACATGCTCCTCTTCATTCTCCAGCCTCCAGCTCAGCTCCTTCCTCACATTTCCTTTTTCTCTCACTAAAACAGGGCCCAATGCCCACTGCCTTTGCAAAGGGAAGGAAAGCTGGAAGTCGGAGAAATTTGGCTGCTTGAGAGAGTACAGAGTTAGTCTGATAGCTTTTTAAAGTGCTTCAGGATCCCTTGGGGTGAGATGTGCTAAATAACTTTCAATTATTATGTTTTAAACTGTTCATTTCAAAATGACTTCTTAAGTATTTGGCACAGCGAGGCAGGACGTGTTGAACCCAAGCTGGAGACCTGTGTAAAAGCAAAAGCAAGGGGCTTTAATGAAGTTCTCCCCAGGCTCAACAGCTTCAAGAGCTTCTTAGAGAAGTGTGCACTGCCAGGCTGCTTTTTCCCAAGCACTTACAGCTCTGGTAATATGGTTTGAAATGAAAATAAAATACAGAAGCTTAGTTAATGTATGTCACTTCCTCTACTGAGTTTAACACACGGGCTGAGTCCTGAACTTTCTTGGTCATTTTGATGATTGGCCAATTATATATAATACACTGTACACTTTGGCTTTTTATTTCCTGTTTAATTCTGAAAAAAACAATTACAGTACCTCTCTAAGAAGCAATTGTGGCCTTTTTAAATGTCATGGCATATTAAATGTGCTTGTATTTTAGCAATTGCCACAATGCATTACTGCTTAAAAAATAGTTTATGCACATTACACATAAAAGACACAATAGATTGTGAGGAAAGACTTCATGCCACAGAAATAACTGATGGCAGTTGTGCGACAATATGGGTAGCTGTTAAATTGTATTAAGATGTGGTTAACATTTTTAGACAAAATTTTTAGTATGGTTTTGTTGTAACCTTTTGCTTTCCATGGAAAATATTTTTTTCCTTGAGGGGAATAAACCAACATCTTTAAAAAAAAAAAAAATTAAAATCCAAACATATTTTCTTTGAACTAACATTAAGGAACAAAATGAGCAGTTTCTGTTCCATTAAAGTGTGTAGCTCTGAATTTAATGTAAAAGTGTTTATTAGGATGGAAAATGCTATCTTTTTGTTGACTACCTGTTCTTTTTTTTTTCCTTACTTGAGAACTGCAAAGCTACATAAAGTTTTAGGTGTATATAAATAGCATCATGTTTCAGTGGGGAAATATATTTCAGAACTGCCTGATTGTTAACATTGGGAAAAGCAGATGAGGAATGAGACATTTTCCTGAAAGAAAATGCTGTCTCTGTTAATCAGTTTTCCCCTCCGTATTGCAGTGTAGCAGTCGGTGGCCCTGATCCAACAGGCACTAAACTGGGTTTGCCCAGATTCTTACACAGCTCCATCAACTTTGGTAGAAGAGCTTTTTTGCTAAAAATTAAGCACATGCATGAATGTCTCCTGGAGCAGAGCCGAGCTTAGCAAGGGGCTTCACCCCCTGGCAGGACAGTGCTGCACCAGCCCAGCTCCCAGGCTGTTTGCACAATGTGTTCAGAGCCACACTCAGCCACTCGTGCATCCTTTGACTTCAATACGGGCTTGTTTTGGATTCTTTGTTCCAAAATGTGGATTTGAATACAAATGAGCCTGAACACAAGCCAACAGAAGAACCTCTTTCTGTCTCAAACTATTAAATGTGTAAGCATCTTCAATTAAAAATAAAAACTAAACAAGGGACCTGACACACATTGACTGGAGCCGCAAAAGCCATGTGCTTATGTGGTTTTATTTATTTTTCACATGTGTGTAACTGAACACTATCAAAGCAAGCCCACAATAAAATACAGTGGGATGGCAGCGTTAACATCTGCCTGCCCTGTGCTGTTCAGTGGAGGCAAACACAGTCTCCTTTTCCACCACTCTCTCTTACACTCTGCTTTCCTTCTAAGAGAAGAACGTGGGCATGGGCCAGGCTCTGGTCATCGTGCTCTTGGTTCAAGTCAGGTACAGAGTCCTGCTGCAGGGTGTGCTCTCAGCTAATCTGCTCAGACAGACACCCCTGTGATTTGTGTGCCCTGCCTGATCTAGAATCTCAGATCAAAGGGAAGGGCAGGCTGCTAATGTCAAAGCACACAGCTCCCAGGCTGTGGAAGTGAAGAACAGCACCTTGATCTGCAGCCGTAAAGGGGATCTGCCATAAATCCTGCTGTGGTATTAGAGCAGGATAGGTGAAAGCCACCCACTGTGTTTGGCTTGTAGCTGCCACTTGGCTTTTAAAAAGCCTGTTCACTTTTTTTTTTAAGATACTTTGGAGGTCTCTGTTACAGCAACATATAGTTGTGTACTCATAAAACTAGTGACTTGCATGCTTTTTGCTGGAAGCTTAGAGTTTCTGATGACATGCACATTTATGTCAGGGGAGTGACAAGCATTAGTGGCAGTAGCCAGGACTTTCAGTCAAGAAAGGGAGAAGCTCATTTCCATTCCAAGGCCTGGTGCATTATTTGGGCCTTGTGGTTGGACCAAAATCCTGGCAAACCATAGGTAAGTGGCAAAACACTCAATAACCAGGATTAGGCAATAAAATTGAAATGGTTTGAGGGATATTGGTGGATCCTGGGTGTGGAGACAAATTTCCCTCCCAATTTCCATTGAATTAAAACACCTGGGAAAAGAGGCCGAGTGCCTGAATGAAGACAGAATCACGGAGAGAGCAGTGAAGGCCGGCCTGAGGGAGGCTGGTCCGTGAGCCTGTTCTGTCAGAGATGTGCTCAGCAGGGAATACCTGTCCTCAGAAACCGGATATTTTGGCAACAAGGGTTCAGCACTGTAGGCAGAAGGTGTAAGCTTACCATGCCACAGCCTGCATCCCTTTGGTAGGTAAATCTTTGGTCACGCTGCAAGAGATCTCCTGGGTGTGGAGCTGAGGCAGGGGGTGGGCTGAGTAACTGCTCTGGAACTTTCCCCACCCTCTCCCCTGCCTAAAATGCCACATGAGTTTTGTCTGGGAGAGACGAGGTAGACAAGAAGAAGACAAGAAGTGTTTTAACTGGGAAAAATTACACTGGGAGTAGGCTGAAATGAGCCAACATCTTGATTCTTTGGAGTCCTTTCAGCTTTGCATTAGCCACAGGGAGGAATGGTTGTTTGGCCACCCTCGGCCCTGCAGTTGGGTGAAGAAGTTGCCTGTTGCTCTGGGGAGTCCCTTTGGTGTCTTGGTGACTTTCCTTGTGTGATCATCACAGACGTTTTCTGTAATTCCAGAGGTGTGGCAGGACCATCAGCCAGGTGGCAGAAAGGAACCCTAATGCTGGAAGTGGTGGTGGACTCCAGATGATTTCAGCGGTGCCTTGGACAAGAAACTGTTAAGCTTGGGAGGGTTGGGTCCCTTCAGAAATGAAGTGTGTAAAGATAGTTCCTGCAGGGATTGCCACACTGTAGTGACTTGGTTAAAGAATGAAAACAGACGGGCTTTTGTTGTGGGTGCTTTGTAACAGATAATACTCAAATGATTAATGAGTTAGTGGAGCACCAGCAAAGGCCTAACTATTATTCTGCATGGCATTCATGAACATGGCTCTTTGCCGCAGAAAAACTCAAAATCAGAGCTTTGGAAAGGTAAAGCACATAAAAATGTTACACTCTTTTGTGTCTGCAGGAAGCACAGTAATGTGAAACATCCACCACATGTTTAAATTGTATAGGCTTATTTATATATATGCATGTATGCATATTTACAGAGAGAGAGAAATAGAACTATGTGCTTCTACTGTTTGAAAGCTGTTTGCAGCTATTCTGTAGCACTTTTGTAAAAGCAATGTCTAGAATGAAAGAAATGAACACCCAAAGATTAAAAAAAATTAGGTAAATCAGATTGTCAGATACCATGCTGGTCTAAGAACTCAATCTACAAGAATTAATTGAGGAACTAGACCATGAAAGCCAAGAAATGGGGCCTGAAAATAAACTTGATTAAGAAGATAATGCTCAAGACATACAAAGGAAGACTGATTAGCATAGATGAGAACATCAGTGAACAAGCAGAGGAATAAATCTCACATAGACAGCTGCTCAGATCAGATCAGAACGTATTTAAAAGATGAAAGACAACATAAGGAGCAATTTCTCATTTAGACTGGAGAGGAAGGCCTCCAACTGATGTATTCCTTCTATAAATGGCTTTTGGCCAGGACACAAAGCTTCGTCCACAAGAAAATATGGTAGTTGGTTTGCTTTTATCCTGAAAATCTGTAGACAGACCATGACAGGAATTCCATTATGAGAAAGGGACACAAATGATGAATAAAACAAACTTAATAAAAAAATACATTTAAAAAGAGGATAGCTAATAGATTTGGGGCATGAGGGTGGAATGAAATTATGACTGATAACTTAGGCACGTGTGAAGTAAATGTCACCTAAACCTCATAGTAAAGCTCTACTGGCTTTTTGGTTTTGCTTTTGCTTTTTTCTTTAGTAACTAGGCCTTCAACCAATCACTGGAGTGCAGACTGCTGCTGTTTATTAATTTACTAAATATTGTGATGAGGGTGTAAGAGTGAGAGGACATCTCTAGAGGATGGGTCATTCTGCCAAAAATCTGAAACGAATCCTCTCTGCTCTTAAAGAGAAAAACAAGACCAGAAGAAGAGTGGCATAAGCTACAAGGAAGTACACAAGATACAGACAAAGTTAGCTAAAAGAGATTTCATTTTATTTATTTTATTTTATTTTAATTATTTTATAGACAATAGAGGCTTAGAGGAAGAGAAAGGAGAAAGGCCTGAACTCGCCACCTGCATTTTACCCGGGGTAAGTAAACGCAAATTTTTTTGTCCCAAGAGAAAAGACTGAGGAGAGATGGAAGACCTAATCTGTCTAATGTCCCATTTCCATTGTTGTACAGCATTTTGGTGAGTCTAAGACCTGGGGAGCACTGGCACGGCGTGGCCTCACAAGCTGGATGTGCCTGGAGTCGTGCACGGTTGGGTATTTTCGGTCAGGCACAGGCAGTCACAGCTGTTGCTATTTTTGCCCTGACTCCTCTCTAATCACTCAACACATTTTAAAGCAAGATATAATGATAGACTATGTTGCCAAGACAGAAAAATCAACAGAGTATCTAAGGGAATATGAAAAGAAATGAAAATTCAAAATGTATCTGGAAGAGAAATATAACGGACAAAAAAACTTTTGATAAAGGCTGTTCTGCAGACTTGGCAATGTCTCTGCTATAAGTAAATATGACTGTCTGCCTGCCTTGCTTTATGTTCAATACGTCCAGAATTGGGGGTGTGTGGAGGAAATACAAGGAAGTCTCTTCTCCTGGTGCAGCCAGCTGAGTTTTCAGGCCTAATCCATTCTGAAATTAAAATTAGCTCAAATGGTTGGACTCTACCAGGAAGTTTAAAATGGAGAATTTCCTTCATAAATATGGATAATAAGAAGAGAACTTTTTGGATGTTCTACACAGTGAATTCCATTAGAAAAATAAAAATATCTCTCTCTCTTCCCATCAGTTTACTAATGCTCTCACTGAATTTCAGATATTATTTTATACATGACTTAAGCTAGAGCTCCCTGTTACTACTTATGAAGTATCTGTGGATTTATGGTGGTATTTTTAGTGGTAACCATTGAATCTGCTTATATGGCAGCCAAGGACAAAATTTCATTAAGCTGAGCAGTGCAGAACCAAACATGAGAAATAGTGGAACCCCTTTGATATAAACTAGTTAGGATGCACTTAATTTAATTTAGCACTCCCCTTCTAAGGAATAAAAGTCCCAGTCCAAACCAAACTGACATAAGTAGAACAACTTGTATTTCTGATATCAAAAGTGGTTTTGTTGTGACTGCAACTCATGGTGAATTAGGCATAATCCAGCTGTGCTTCTCTGCCCTTAATTGTAAATACTGTCTTTCCATGTCCACTGGAGGGTGGAATATGTTTTATTAGTATTGTTATTTTTGATAAATAGTAGTGTTTAGAGTACTTAGAAGTGTTTCCTGGTAAATAAATTCCATTGTGAAGGCAAAAAAAAGAAGTCTCCTACTGAATCCACTATTCTGTCTACCAAACATTGTAGAACACAAAATACGTGATTTTCTGGAAACAGACCACTGGCAATTAGTAAAACTTCATAATTCATGCTTGGAAAGCATACATTTCATCTACATTAAGAAGCCATTTGGTCAGCAGGACAAAGTCTGTACCTGCAGAGCTCCTCACATCCCAGGGGTCACCCACCAGGCAGCTCCAGTGCTTTGCTGGGGCTTCCCAATCCCCTCATCCCTCAGAGGATCCCACAGAGCACGGGCTCCTCCACAGCCCCAGGTGGAGCCTGGCCCAGCAATTGAGGGGGTCACATCCACAGGTGAGTGTCTGATCCTCAACCAGTGCCAGTGGGAGGGCACACAAACAGCTCTCTCTGCTGGACTCTAAAATAGTTTCTGAAGACAAAACTGTAGTGTAAAATATATCTGTGGATGTTACTTGCCAGAGTTCCTCATGAATAAACTGCACTTCCTCTGTTTGAATTACAAATTGCTATAACTTAATAGAGGAGATTGATGGATTGCACTGAAACCATGTGAAAAAGGAGAAAAGGCTGTGGTTTACAAGCTGTGTAGGAGGTCCATACTAAGTCAACATGGAAGCTCTTAAATTTTATAGGGTTTCATAACCAATATATCAGATTGTTTCGAGTGATGCCATCAGAATTGCTCTGCTTCGAACCCCCCTGATTTACTACTACTGACCAGAACTATGACAGAACTGCATTTCAAACTGGATTGTTCACTTGACATAGATTTTGGATGCTATGCTGGGAACTTCAAAATTTTACAATTGGCCAAAGTGACTTTTAGATCCACCTGAATATGTCATGTGAGTTATGCTTTTAATGGCTTGACTGGTGCAGGGGTAAAATCTGGGGGTGTTTCCAAGTAAATGCTATTAACACCCTCCTTTTTGGCACAAATGGTGATGGCAAAACCCAGGCAATTTGAACAGCTTTGAGTAGTCAGAGTATGGATTTCTTTAAAATGAATACTTCCTTTCTAAAAAAAGTTTTTCCTCAAAATACTTCTCTGGGTCATCATAGTACCAGCCAATCTTTAATCTCAGGACTGTCTTTTTGATTTCTTTGTTTAACAGAAATGCATGTTTAAAGAACTAATAATAGCAGTAACTCTTGTAACACTTTTAATATTGAGAAAAGACCTTTTGGAGAGGAGACTCAGTTGCTAAAGATACTTTTAGTACTTGGAAGTATATCCTGAAAGCCTGTTAAAGCTGGTTTTTTAAAGACAAATACATAACAAGTCCCTCTTGTACCTGTGAACCCAGTGGTAACCACTCTCAGCACATTAATATCATTAAATCTAAGTAATATAATTGAATCTAATGTGATTGAGACTAAATACAGGTAAATAATACACATTCTAAACTGTGACATCTCTACTCTCCCCCGAGTCCTGCCATTAAATAGCTGCAGGACAGAAGAGGAATAATCTCCTGATCCTGTTCCACTGTTGGGATTTCTTAGCTGCATTTTAGCTTGGGCACAGAAATATTGAGGATCTTCCATTCACTGGGGAGAGGAACTCTTAAGTAGGCATACATATGAAGAGTTTTATGGGCTGAAAAATGCTTAACTTATTTATCCAAAAACTGGGTAAAGACCCTCACAGCCACAGGGATACAAATTCCAAGTTAACAGCCTTCTGAAGTTCTTAGAGGTAAGGGGGCAAAGAAAGTCAAATACCTCTGCATAAAAATGAAGCTTATAGAATTATTCACTGTGGTCTTTTTTTTCCAGATTCAGCCTTGTTCTAGATCTTGTGCTTTATTTCCCTACGTAAATTGCTTTTTCAAATGCCACGTTAAAATATTTTGGCTAATTGTAAGGGAATTAGATTAGTTTCTTTAAATGCTTCATTTATTTGTTTCAGCTTGAAACAAGAAAACTAGAATTCCAGTATCTAGTATGCACCTACATCTTGATATGAAAGGTGATCCTCAGGTAATACCTGTGCCCATATAAAAGAGAAATTAAGGCAAAAAGCAAAAAAGTATTTAAAACAGCAACAGCATGTGATACCAATTATGTTACAGCCAAAAATAATACTTTTTGGCATGTTATGCTAAAACTACATTCTGTTAATGTTCCTTGGATATAGGCAGATTCCAATTTACACTTAGAAATATTTCTATTTGAGAACTATTAGGAAAATATTTTGAAACTACAGTTTGAAAGCATGTGGAATGGGTTACCTCTCACAATTTTGTGAACTACTGTATAGCAGAGCTGCATTGGCTTCTCTGCAACTAATGAACCATGTCATTAATTACAGACATTCAAAATAGCAATTACTCCAAGGCAAGACAAATATTTACTATAAATAAAAGGGTCAAGAACTACAAAGTAGCCATTTTATTCTAAACCAATTGTGTTTAATTTTTATGCTCTTTCTCCTCAAATTTAATTTGAAGCACATTAAGTTGATTTCATATGTCAAATCTGAGAGCTGTAGGTGTACCCACAATGAGACTTCCATCAGGGACCAGGATCACTGGAAGATTTTCAGTGAAAGTGTTAACTATATTTAAAGATGTGTTTATTAAACTCACGTGACTTGTTCTCAGGATAGGTTTCTCTTAGAAATACCTAGGAGGCATATTTCTAAAGGTTTCCCTTTGGTTATCTCACTGGCAAAATCACCTTCAACTTCCAACCAGAGCATCAGGCTGAACAGTCACTGCATCCCCTGAGATGCCAGAGCAGTGGGAGAATCTGGGGCTTCTGATCCTTTCTCCTCACCCACTGCAGCAGGTGAGACCTGGTGGGTCCCAGCAGCTGTCTGACATCTGTAAGGAGCTGCTCCTCAGCCCTGCTCCTCAGGCTTCAGCAGGAGCTGGGGTTCTGCAAGTCTCTGCATGGCTGAACCCCTGCCCTGGGGTCAAAGCACAGCAAAACACAGCACAGACCCTGGAAATTCAGCCAGGGCCAGAAGCTGAGTGCTGCTGTTGGGTTTGTTGAAGGTGCTGGGGTGGGACATGCCCAGGGCTCCCTTTGGTGTGTCAGACGGAGCCGGTGCTGGTTGCTGCAGCTGTGGGAGTTCCCTCCCTGCCCTCAGGGAACAGGTACCAAAGACGTTTCTTTTCTTCCTCTTTTTGTGTTGCCATTTTGCTGCTGCGTCTGATTTGCTGGGGCAAATCAGTCACATTTTCATATAAAAATGTGGAGGAGAGCTTTCCTCTAAAGGGAAGCCTTCCAAAATCCCCCATCCTGCAGGGAGAGCAGTGGCTGCCAAAGATGAGGGGGCTCTGACCTTCAGCCTCTACCCAGGGCCAAGCTGTCCTCACTGCCACCCTACTAATATTCTGCTTGTATGTCTACTATTTTGTATAAGGTTATTTTTGCTTGGTTTGGGTGATTTTTTTAGCAGATAATATACAATCCTAAACAATATAACAGCATTTTCTCCTGTGAACTCATTATAATGGTTTGTGTTAATCACACAATGTTACATTATTGCTAGTTACAGCAATGAATATTTTGTATCAAGCATAATTTGCCCTCTACTTTCTTTTCTTTTTCCTCTTTGAACCACATCATTACCTCTCCAAAAGTCAGGCATGGGGGCAGGCAGATGCACTGACCATATAGATAGCAAACGTGAAGGTTCCTCAATGAAACAGCCACATAAAAGTTCCCCTAACCTCTACCCTCATGTTTGTAACTACAGTGTTTGGCATAATAAAGATAACAGCAGTAGACAAGCAGTTTATCTACATACATGGCCAAGAACAAAAGAGGATGACAAAGTATTGCTGCTGTCAAGAACCCAGAAAGTGCCTCAGTTCAACAAGGTCCTGAATTGATTTGAGTCAGCCTCCGTTCTGTTCACAGCAATTTTTAACAAAAATGTGAAGAAGAGGAATTTAGTGGAAGCAAATAGCTCAAGTAGGTTTCTGTGGAATGTGGGAAAGTTGTTAAAAGTCATATTAAAATCAACAAAAGCATTCAATACTTGTCTTGGAGAAAAAGGTTGTGTTTAAGAGAAAGGGTCAGCTGTTGAAAAAATATTTGGGCAATATGAAAAATTACAAATCTTTTCATCAGGAATTTGGGACTGAATACATGAGGGTGTACAGACCTAACAGTGACAACTTTTACAGCTGAACAAGGCTTTTGCAATGAAATCCTGGCTCCATTCAAATCAATGGCAAAATTCCCATCCGCTTCAATGGAGCCAGTATTTCATGTGTATCTGTCTTTTTTCATTCTTCCTTAATATTTGTATCCCAGCTATCTGGCAGACTATTGTCTGTACAGGTCAAAATTAGAGCTTTCTATTCATATATGTCAGAGTTGCTGTCTGCTTTCTCATCAAAAAAAAAAAAAAGGCTGAACAAGTGTGACACATACTTGCAGTGCTGCATCATTCACTTCATTGCTCAGAGTAAAGAGAATTGTTTGCTGCATCTGCTAGGAGACAAAATGTCAAGAAAAAAGCTAAATGCTGCCTGTGTGTAATTCCTAACTCCAAGGCTTTTAAAGAGCTCTTATTTTCAGCTCTACATGTATTAAGTTTCGGATATGGGTGTCACGGGATTTAAGCAGGGGCAGAATTACCTCAGTGCTGTCTCCTCTTAAAAATGCTTCCTGAATATGGAAAAGTATTGCATGGGCAGGAAGGAAGGTGACCTTCATCAAACAAATCTGTCATGCAGTGGGGCTATTTAACTTATCAAACAAACCCTGGTATTTGTACCTCTGAATATAAGCATTAACCAAGAAAAGTGAGAGAGATGAATGAAAATTCAAATTGAGAGAACAAAAATAAGAGATAAACTGCTGCTTTGCAGATGAATGAATTTTTAAAAATGCTTAAATCCACAGAGCTTGTCAAAATGCACCAAGAAGTTCCCTGGTAAGTGAGAAATGACACAGAGAGGATAATAAATGTGAATGGGGAGCTCTGTGTTCCCCCAGTGCACTGTTTGTGCACTACTACAGAAACTTTAAAAGAATTGTAATTCTACACTCACTGTTGCTTAACTTGGGGAAGATACATGCAGCCTGCAAAGTGGCTGTGTCTATTCTGCTTTAAAGCCCATCTGAGAGCACGTGGATATTGCAAACATTTCCCAAATATAATGGGGAGCCTTGGGAAAACAAGGAAATATTCAGATGAGTGAAAATCCTTTAACCATAGTCAAAGCAAGTTAGAAAAGATGCAATAAATCAGCTGACTTTAGTCCATGGACGGTGTCATGCTAGATGAAACCAATAACCATGGCAGATAAAATATACATACATGGTAATATATGTGCACCTATCCAAGACAAAGAAATATGTTAATAGTGAGTGAATCCCCCATCAGAAAATGATGATTGCATAGTAGTGATCTCCAGAAGGAATTCAGCTCCAGGCTAGACACAGAGTGAATCCAAGAGGAAAACAGTTTTGTACAGTCAGTGAATAAAGACATATTCATAGTTCTGACATCCTCCAGTCTCTTAACTCTTCTTGCTGCTGTTATCCCAGTCAGTAGATGAAGTTACATCAGAAACATTGCTGTGTCATTAACTTACAGGACAGCTGATCTGATAAAGCATGTTTAAA
This sequence comes from Nicator chloris, assembly GCA_013400495.1. Classification (NCBI taxonomy): domain Eukaryota; kingdom Metazoa; phylum Chordata; class Aves; order Passeriformes; family Pycnonotidae; genus Nicator; species Nicator chloris. Next base: position 30,611 of record WAAE01000114.1, read on the forward strand.
TAAATATGCACATAAATTCTCAGTTTGGTCATCGTAAAATGTTGCACAATCCAAGAGATAGAGGTTACACAGCCCATCCTTTTGGAGGGGTGCATGAGCCTGGTATTTCCTCTGCAAGTGCTGTTGGAAACACTTGTGAGTACGTCGTTAATCTTCAATGGCCAGTGGTCATTCTGGAGCTGCCTCAGCAAATACTTCTGCTAGCAGTGCCTTTCTGCAGCATATTAGTATAAATTTAACCCACTTGGGAAGTACAAACAGCAGGGCTGATGAGCCTGGGATCAGTGCCAGGTTAATGCAGCTACACAGCTTTGTACCAGCTCATATCCTATGAGCTTTGAAAGGAGCAGAGGAGAATGCATCCCTCCATGCAAGATGTACTTGAACGTAGCCAGGACATTGAGGCAAACACCATTATTGCTGCTGATACAGGATGCCAAACCTATCATCTAGATTCTCTTTTCAGCTGGCCAGTGGAAAAGAAAAATCCTTTCAGAGAAAAAAATTCATCCTGCATTTCTCTTTTCAGTTCTTCAAGCTCTCTTTCTCGTGATTCCCTCGTCTTTCTCAAACTGATGCTGAATGGTGCTTTGCTTACTGCAAATATGGATCATAGAACTGTCCTTTTTCCTTTGGCACATTTGTTAATTTTCTTAGATTTATATCCTTTGGTCATGATCAGACTATATTAAACCTACATTCACAGAGAAAAACTGCAACAAACTTCAGAAGCTTGCTGTAAATCTCATTGATTGCACAAATTTAATCTGGAAGCCATGGAGAAGAAATAAACATGGTAACCCCTGTTGGCAATTAATTCATAACTTTTCAAACTACAGTACAATCATAGCTTAATTTGGTTTACCTCAAGAATCTCTTTGTGATATTTCCGTGAAATTCAAGACAGTGAAAGTTAGTAGTTCTGGTTTAGGAGCACAAGTTACTGGTTGTTGCCAAAGAATTGTGTGCTGCTTAATTGAGTTTTGATGTTCTTGCTGCTATCTACAAACCAAATTTTTCCACATGGCTTTGTGATGAGATCTAAATCTCTGTATCAAATGTTAAAACCCTTGGCACTTGCAAAACAGAAAGATTTATGTAATTAGCAGTGGCTGAGGAAAACAAGGTTATTCTCACTAGGGAAAGGAGACATTTCAGTTATGTAATTGATGTTTTTCCTCATGCAGAAGACTGATAAAATTGATCTAGACAAAATTTTCCCACCATCAAAATCACAAAACCAAGATGACATAATGCACATCCTGGGAAATTAGGAGTGGAAACAACAGGAAACTACTGTATTTCATCCAAAGGGAGATAAACATGCTGAATGGATTCTAAGAAATGTCCTTTAAGAGTGGCAAAATCAATTCTTTTAAGTGCTAGCTAAAGAAATTGTAGAAAGAAATGATTGAAGAGCATTGGAAAGGGAGAATCTTTAAATGGAGAAAGAGGCAAAAGAGTTGGTTCTTTTGCTTTCATGTACCTTGAGTTTCTGGTTTTAAAAAGATCCTGGTTCAGAATAACAAAAGCAAGAAATTATGTACCGAGATATTTCAAGTCTAACATCCCAAGTTTGAAATGCACCATTTGCTCCACTTATACACAAATGCATCCAATAGGTGTTGAATGGTCCTTGTGTGCAGGGAAGGACAACCTTCATCTGGAACAGGACAGGAGTTCTAACCAGTTTCAGACAACAGTCTTTCTTGAAACTCACAACCACAGAGGTGCAGAGAGCCCATTTAAAGGTGGTGAAAGTGTGACCCTAGAAATTAAATTCCTGCTGTTCCCCAATTCTGATTTTTAATCGGGTTGAAAGGTGATTTGGGTATTTTGACTGAGTTTAATTAGGTCAAAATGAGCTACATTTGACTTAAATGTTTTTTTGTGGCCATGGATCTTTGTTCCAGCTTTAAAGATACATATTTGTAACCACTGCTAACATGTAAATTAGATTAGAAGGACTGCAGAGTGAATAACATAATTTAGCAGTTTGTCTTCTACTCCCTGACAAAACACTGCACCCAGTACTTCTGAAATCAAGGCTGTGTGCTTTAATTGTGTCTTTCTCCTTAACAGCATTGTTTCAGTATCACAAGGAATTTATTTGCATCCATGAAATTATACTCTTCTTACAAATGAAATTTTGCTAGAGGTGCCTGGTGAGAAAGCACTGTGCAGCAAGGGAAAGGGAGGAAAACTCTAGCTTGAAGAAGAATTTCTTTGAAAGAGTCAAGAATCTGGAAGGATAAAATGTGTATCTCTTTTCTGTTGCTGAGTTGAGCCCTTGTACTACTTTTCGAAGTTGGTTATCTTCATTTCCCTCCAGTGTCCAATGCCCCTGGAGAGGAGAACTGAAGATTTGTCTTTTGAAGCAGCCTCACCAGGCACCCCTTGGGCAGGGTCAGCCCAGGACAGGGGGAAGGCCAGCCAGCAAAAATGCCATGTCCCCTTTCCCAGAGTCCCTATGTGCTATGCACTGGAGTAGCTGTGCAAAACACACCTCAGGAGGTAGGAATGAAGTGGAAGAGCATCACTGCTGCCTGTTCAGATCCCAGGGAGTGGATTAGAGACCATCCAAGGGGGCTTCCTCGTCAGGGCTGTTCCCACTCTAACAGCTGGGGCTTTATTGGACACGGGGGAATACATTTACAAAGATAAGCCCATGCTTCCTTGCTTCACTGGCTGAATCACAGCCTCAGTACCTGAAGCAGTAGGATATGCAGTAAAAGCTGACCATTTCTTGCCTATTCTGTATCTGCTTGTGGATACAGTGTGTTAACACCCACAATTAACTACAGGAAATTTAAAAAAAATCACACCCCTAAGAAGAAAATATTTCTCCTTCTTACTCTGAGTTAAGTCTTCCCTGGCAAAGAATTCTGTTTTTCTGCTGTTCTGGCAGATTGTTTGACACTGAGCAACTGCATTAACACTTCTGGAACAAGAAATAAGAGCTGGGAATGTGAAAAAGCATCGTGTAAGCCTTTCTGCTTGAGACATTTAAAAATGAAATGACTGAAGCTTTTAGAAATTTAGTGTAGTAGACTGATGCCTAACTAACAGGGAAATAAAGCAGATTGCCTAAGAGGGTTTTTAAGTTTCAGTGTTGCTCTGCTCCTGGCTTGGGCGTTTGGTTGAGCTCTTCCCAGGTAAGTGACTCTGTTCCTGATCCTAAGCAGGCTCCAGGCAGGAACTGGGAGGAACAGGAGGCAAGGAGAAGGTCTCAGAGGACACAAGTCTCTGCAGGAATGAGCTCAGCTGATTCCTGGGGTACAGTGGTCAGCAAGAGCAGCACTCCAAGCACCAAATGGTGCAATGGAGCTTTGGGCCAGAGGAGACCGGGCCTGCCGAGGCTGGGAGACATTGAACCTTCTCCCTGCCCCCAGCCTTCCCAGCATAGAAGGGAAGGTAAAATAGGAAAAGCAGCTGCATAATATGCCACAGTGCAAGAGGAATCAGTCCCCTGAGAGCCTCTGGGGACAGGTCCAGCACAGGTCTGTGACAGCCACGGGCCAGGCTGCAGCTGGTCAGGAGCTGGGGAGGTCAAATGCCTGCTGGAGGCAGTGGAGACCTCCAGGTCCATTGACGTTCTCCACTGACGTAAATCTCCACATTTCAAAAGCAAATTTCTAGGAATCCTGCTATAACCACGTATTCAGGCCCTGGACATTGCTCATGACAATCTTATTTTGAAGAGTGACAAGTAAACCTTCACTCTGCTTTTAGCCTCATCTGCTGTGTCTTGCCTTGTCTTGTCTGTGCATCTGAGCCAACAATGAGGGAACTTTCCTGCTTAAGCAGATGTTTCCCTTTCAGCACCTGAGATGACCTTTTGACTTGGGCCTGAAATTCTGGCCTTACTGAAATGGGTGGAAGTTTTGGCACTGATTTTGACAGAGGCAGTATTTCACTCAAGGAGCTTTGCTCAATAAAGCATATAAAATTACAAAACATGCACCTTCCCTCTTGCTCAACTCCTCAGTCATCCCAGGGATCACCAAGTGATAAACACGAAAACCTGGAGGAAATAATATGGCATGTAAAAAAAGGCTCCTACATGAATAATTAAAATACCTTTCAGTATGTATAATAGGTACACCTATTCACACAAGCACACACATAGAGAAGACGTCAGTGGGATCAGAGCTTTTCTCCAGCACTTTAATAGGTGGCATGCACCCTCACTTACCTGCCAAAATCCAAACCTGTGCATGCACGTGCAGGTGCTGGGAGTTGCTTTTTCATATTGTTGGCACAGGGCCACATAGTAGAGCCATGCACCTTCATTTTTTAACAAGCCTGTGTTTTCTCAGGTGTTCCTTTATCTCTGTGAAGAAGTTTCTCAGACCTGTAACCTCAAGTTTAGCACGCTAATAGGAAGAGGTGCTCTTGCTGCCAATACACAGGCCTTACTCTGTCTTAGATCCAAGAATGCAAAACCAGATTCTTTTATCGTTTATAAACTTTTTTTTTCAAATATAGGAACTGTGAGCATGGGATTGTAACAACTGGCATTTGAAACAGACTGCCAAAGGATGTGGTAGGTTTTCTACCACTGTGAGTTCAAACTTGGATAACTTTCTAAAGGACGAGTTTCGGTCGAACCTGCAAAATGCGGTTCCAGAGGGATGAACCACTGTGTGAAAAATGTGGTCTGTGTTGTAATGGCTCCTCCTGGCTTTAACAATCCATAAGTCCATGCTGGTTCTGGTACAGAGATATCATGAACCAAGGCAGAATGTAATTAAGGATTGTCTTCTTGGGAAAAAATACTGCTTTGAACAATAAAGCAGAGGTAAGGAAGGTGCAAATAACTGTCCATGTGATTGACATAAACACTCTGCTCGAGTGTAACAGCCTTTTAATTCACTGTTAAGTTTTAAAATTGCAGCATGAATTGACTGAATTTTTGAGTGAGTGATTGAATTGTTTATATTGAATATCTTTTTGGCAGTTTAGGAAGTGACTCTGCTCTTGCTACTTAAGCCCTATTAGAACACTTTTGATTTTTCTGCAGGCAATATTGTCAGTTCCCATTTCTCTCAATTCTCTGCATTTTGACAGCAGTGAGTCAAATTCTGGATTTTTTTCATTGTCTGAAAGGCTTTTAGTTTTCTGCAGTTGTCTACTTCAAGGGGTTTATTTCTTCTCCTTTGCAGTCTGTAGAGTTTTATTGTTGTTTCTCACAGGCTAGAAACAGGGCTCTGGTTTTCCTTTTGTGCATTTATTTGATTCAAAGAGCTGGCTCTTAATATCCAAACTGAAACTCACTTTCTCATCCTTTAGTCATTTTATGTTAAAGATCAAAAGTTTGGGGGATTTGTTGTTGATTCTAATCTCTCAACATTTTTCTTTATTTACTGTTTTTGTGGATTTTGTATTTGAGAATTTGCAAAACTTGTTTTCAATGTCAACATTCAAGTACTTCCCATAAATAAAAAAGCTGGAGTCTCTTAAAATAGCTCCAAAGACTTCCCCACACAATCTCAGATGGAACAGCCCAGTGTTTCCTGCTATTAATCTATGTTTTTATGTTACACTGTAGTATTATATTGCCGTTTGTTTATTCTAGTTCTTTTGGATCACTGCTGAAAAGTGTAAGGTTATGAAAAGAATTTTAAAGAGTTGAAATCTTTAAAGAATAGCAAAATCTAACTCCTGCTTACTTTTTTGGGTACTCTGGAAGATGCGCTGTTTTCAAATTTTATTAGAATCAAAAATGCTTAACTCCTACCCACTTCAGAGTTTCCTGACTGAGCCTGAAAAAAAACCCAAAGAAAAAACAACCAAAAAAGATTACTTTAAACTTTATTTTATCCTAAGTTCTAAAATGAGAATAGCTCAAGGAGGGGGAGGACATATGACAGAAAGAAGGAAGGGGAAGGAAATTGGTGTGCAGGAGCATTCAGGTACCCAAGCATAGCCCAGCACGTTGTGGACAAGTTAACAGCCCTGGTGTGCACTGCATGGAGCAGCAGGAGGTGTGGAAATCATCTGGGGGTGGCAGTGGCTGCCCCAGGGCAGATAAAGCAGCACTGCAGCTGCCCCAGCCTTGGCTCCCCAGCTGCCCCAGTGCTGCTGCTGCTCCTGGAGATGCTCTGCATCCCCTGCAGCAAGCGGTGCCCACGGGCACAGGGAGGCACCAGGGACACTTTCCCAGAGGTTTCCTGCAGCTGGCATTGCAGGTCACCCATGGCTCTGCTCCTGTGTCTCCCAGGGGCTTCTCTGTTGTGTGGAATATTTGCCAGTCTCCAACAGGGATTGCTTTGCTCCAAGTCCATTTTATTCCCAGCGTACTCTTTAAATAAAGCAGGGTGAATACTCCGTGAGAAAGGATTTGAATAAGTCTGTTGGCTTATTTTGGTGTTTGCAACCAGATACTTTCTTCAAAAAGATATTTAGAAATTATTCATATTAATTAATAATATTGGGCATCGGGGTAAGAAAAAAGAGACTGTAAATGTGTTCTAGGCATTATATTTGCACTGCAGTGCTGTGTGTGGTTAATTTGGATGTAGTATCTGAATTAGGGGCTCTCTAGCCTGGGGAGGGATTGATAGCATGGGGATGAGCTGGACAGTAATTATCACACACAAGTATGTGAAATATTGCCCATTGCCAGCAGCTTTTCAGCAGGCCCTGAGGTGGGTTGTACTTTCATAGAGTTAAGAGGGGATTTTTAAGTAAATGTTTTTGTAAAAAGTGCTGAAGTTAAATTGGAAATAATTTGTTAACCAGAGGGGCTGTGACTGTCATTTGAAACATCCATCAGGAATAATTAGCCAAGGTCTTGTTTTGGTGGTTTTTAACTTCTGATACCGGCAAACTTCATTTCTACAGAGGAATTTGCATTTAATCCTCTTTAAACTTCCCTTGAATTTAGTTTATGTGCTGATTTGGGCTGGAGTAGAATTAATGTTCATCACAGAGGCTGGTATGGAGCTGTGTTTTGAACCATCTACTTGTATTTGTCAGGTAGTACCGTTACAATATGCTTTATCCTTTCACTGATGTGTGTCCCTCCACAGTAAAAACCACAAAGCAGACTAGATTTCTAAATGTATGTCCTCTGAAGCACTTTCCTAGGAATTTTGCTGAGCTCCAATGTCTTCGCTGTGTGCGAGAAAGTAAATATACATGTAACAAAGAGTTCTTCCCTCCCTGGGCAAGAGTGTGTTCTATCGGGGAAAAAACATTATTCTTGGCATGATAATTAAAAAGAAATAACACATTTGGATAGTACCACCCCACAGAACCCAGGGCTTAAAGCTGGCAAGGCAAATACCAGCATTCTAGGATGACATTTCTTTTCCACTCTTGTAGCAGTTACATGAGTGTTGTGTCAGGAGCCTTTGGCTTTGGTTACTCTCTGTTGTAACATTAATACAAGTGAAACCATAACATTTTATTTTACATATTAATTCTGCAGGATTAATTTTCTTCTTATTTTAGCTGGACAGTAACAAATGAAGTACCTAAATACCAAATCCAGAATAATTTAATGTAATAATTTAGTAACATCGTGTGCATCTGTGTATCTATATAAAATAACAAATGAATAACAGTATAATGTTTTCTATATATTTTATATGAGATTTCTTATAACAACCTCAGCATATTAGAGATTATATTTATGAACTCTCTTTCCTTGTCCTTCTTCCTCATTTTGTGCCACTGCAAGGCTTGTCCAGGTTCCTCCTCTCCTCCCAGGCACAATGGCCCTGCCTGGAGATATCATTCTGAGCACTGAAGTATCTGTCACTTTCAGGGGTAATTTGCACTTTTACTAAAGATCCATTAAAAAGTGAACATTTTAATCCTGCAAGTTAAGCCTTGGGCAATCTGTGAGGCTCTGAAACCAAACGGTTGGGGTTTTTTTCTTCTTTTTTTTCTTTTCTTTTCTGACATGTGGATTTGAGCAATGACCTCAGGACTGGGACATGGGTAAATACCAGATCTTACTTTAAAAAGCTCCATCCCCAGAGAGCACAGTCAGTACCAAGGCCCTTCTGCAGGGAACCTGGTGAGGAAATGGAGCAGTACCACTCCCAGAAAAAGCCAACAATGCCCCAACCTCTGTACTTTTCTACTTTTTCTGCACTACATTCTCATGTCCTCCGAATGCAAGGGTGATCAAAATATGCCCCTAAGGGAACATCTGTCACAGAAAGGAAGAAAAAAAGTATTGCAACTCAAATCCATTAATTTCAGAGTGCTCCCTCTTCTCCCAGCAGTAGCTGGGAGCTGGGATGTCCCAGTGGGCACACTGGGGAGGGGAGACTGGCAAGGCCATTCCCCAGGTGCTCTGGAAGGAGTATCTGGAGGGAGGGTGGCTGCCCACACCTGCCAGCAGCCTCATGAGAGGCTCAGTTCTATTTGCTGGCAAGGGGGGGCCTCTTCCTGCACTGCACTGACACCGTGTCACCCACAACTCTTTATTGCAAGTAGTCCATAAAACAAGACCAATATGAAACCCTTCTGATGAGGTAAAAATTGTAAAAACATTCTTCCCCACTGCATTAAATAACAGTGCAATGTGTTGCTGGGGATGCCAGGAATACTGGGAGCAAGAGGAGAGGAAGCACACATCACCACCCTGTGCAATCTTTCTTCTCCCTCATTGCAAGCAGGATGAGCTGGGCTCACAGCAGCCTGTGCAGGGCTCAGGACTTCCAAGACAAGGAAAGCTGGAGAGGGATGCTGTGTGATGGAAACCTGGGGGAGCCCCTGCCTCTGCAGATCGTGTAAGGGCTGCTATTTCCCCGTGTGCACCAGACATGCACAAGGCTGGTGGGTTCCTTGGGGACCAAGAGCCTTTTGCAGGTCACAGTGTATTTTAGAAGGTTTGCTTTTGACATCATGTGGCCAGAGTCATTTGGAGCCTGATCATGCCCTAAAGAACATGTCAGGAAACCACAAGGCATAATTTCTCTGTGTAGCAATAATCTGCAGGGAGCCTGGATAGCTGTAATGGTACATTGCTGCTTGCTTTAAGTCTCCCTTTGCATTAACTCTTCAATTTGCTTGCTTTGGCTTCCCTGACTCTTAAATACATACACACAGGATCACTTTGACACAGTAAAAATTCAGTTTCTGGAACTGGCTCCTTAGTCTCCAAACCATGGAGCTCCCTGTGCCAGCCCTGCTCCCACGAGCTGCATGGGGTAAGTTTCCATCTCACCTTCCTTTCCTACTTTGCTGTGACAGTGACTAATTCCAAAGGCATTGGTAACGAGCTAGGGATTTTCATCTGAATAAAATCTACTATAAAATTTACAGGACTATTTACAGGACTATTTTTTACTGATATCAAAAATAGATTTTAAAGGATCTCTCTCTACAACTCCTGGCTTTTCTGTGCCAAACTCCAGCAAGCAGGGGGAAGCCAGCTTTTAAACCCTTTTTTACAGTTTTCTGCTTTTACAATCCTCTTGTACTAATGCAGAAGCTTTGGCCTTCCCCCCAGGACTGCAGTAATCCACTCCCCATTTCCCTAGTTCCCTCTTTTGATCATTTAGGGCTAAAGAGACTAGACAAAAACAGGTAGATGAAACACCCAAAACCTCTCTTTGGAGAGGGATTTGTTGTCCTCCTCTCCACACAAATCAAGATGATGCTTGCAGGGCTGCAGAAGCACCATTTCTTCTCCCATCCACAACAACTTTAGATAATAGGGTCCCCCAGTCCCAAGAGAAGCAAAATGTATCGACCTGGGAAATAATATCCCCCTGAATTTATGGTACTGCGGGAGACAGTGAGTAGTTGTTGCTAGATCTAGCTTTTGTTAATATTTACTGCTGCTTTTATTTAAGAAAATGTGCTTTGTGTACTTTATATATATATAAAGCAAGGGACATATATATACCTTGCTTTCATCTAGTAAAAACAACAAAAATTGTATTTTATGGAGAACATTCTGTTCCTTGAAATACATTCTTCTTGAACGACCACCATCAAAAATAAATGAACTTTAAAAAAATTAATTCTGTACTTTTCCGTACTTAAACCATCCAATCTCACTTTTATGATCTCTGTGACTTTAAAATTAGATTGAAGAGAAGCAGGCAAAGATGAACCCAATATTACCAGCAGCAGGAAAAGAAACCAAGTGTCTGGCAGAGAGCACAAGAGATGAACGCCTTCCTACCTAACCTGCCCTTTCACCTCCACTCACAGAATGGGAGCTGGCCTGAGAGCTGGGTGACCTGCAGATACAGAAAGACATAGCATGGAAAAAACCAGAATCAGAGCAGCGATGGAGCTATGTACAGCCAAAAATATTTGGCTTGGCTGGAGTGTCAGCTTAAAGCTTAAGCAGTTCTTGATTTTTGTTCAGGTTGGTTTCCGCATCATTAACAAGGACTGTACTCCAGTGAGCTCAGTCACACAGAAGCTGCTCCCAGGATCTCAATATCTTGAGCTCTGCTGAAGGCACAAGTCAGAATAAATACACGATGTTTATAATTTATACTTGACGTGAATAACGCCGCATTGTCAAATCTCAATTAGCCGTGGTCGCTTGTTTGGTCTAAGGATTATCTTTGCCATGGACCCTGAGATCTTGGATTTGGCAGATCCCTTAACTGAGATAAAGTGTTGTGCAAACAGGGCTCCCCTGCCCCCCGGGCCAGCCCTGCTCTGGGGACAGCCCATCCTGCTGGCTGTGGCCCGAGGGTCCCTCTCCCTGCGGGCTCCCTCCCCTCACCACAGCTCCCTGAGCCTCCTGCCCTGGGTGAGGCTGTGAGCCCACCAATCCTCATTTCATCTGCTCCAGGACAACTTCCTTTGCAATTCTTTGTAATTTTGGATGGGATTCTTCATAATTCTCCTCCTTAGATATTTTTCTCCCAGTTCCTTATGGAAACGTGATTGAGGATGAAATAAATATTGGCAGTTATTGCTTTATCATTGGGGAAAGAAGCAATGTATCTCATGAGGGATAAATTACCCCACCTGTCGTGATCTCTCAGGGTTAGAGGATGCACAGGGAGCTGCAGAGCACCCTGGCAGGCATCATCCCAGATCTGAGTATGGCACAACGTGTTGTTACTCACACAACAGGGTCTCTGCATAATATGAAGGTTTGCAACTGAATGTAAAATAGATGCAAGAACACACATTAGAAATCCAGATCACCTTAGCATATGAGAGAAAAGGTCTTCCCTTGTGAACAGGGACCTGAATTAGAAGCGTAAAACGCCTTCTGTAAAATACTGTCAAAATGTGAATGTTTTTCTTCAGATAATGCAGGTGTTTTAAAACTAGTTAAAAACAAAACAAAAGGAAATAAAATCCCCAAATGAAAAAATGAGCAAACAACACTTTTCAAAGCTCTTTCTTGGATTCTGTGGACAGATATAATAATAAATGATGTTTCTGCAGTGAGAATGGGTTAAGCAAGCTCAGCTCTGATCGCTCTATTTCCAGCTCCAATAAAATATTCCAATGTGTCTTGCAAAATGTCCTATACATGTGAATACAGAAAAACTGATCATTCTTTTACACAGGCAGGTCTTTTCCTCAAGCATAAATATTCTTAGTCTGTTTTTTGGAGATAAAGACTCTATCATTACCAGACCAATGGCTGGAATTTCTCTTTGAAAAGGAATCCTTGTAAATGCTGTGTCTCTGAAGCCAAATGCTCATAACTTCCAGTGAAAATCTCACTGAATATTCCACACAAAGGGCAGAGCGCACTAACTAGGTCTTTTCAAAGCTTATGCAAAGTTAATATTATATAATATTGAAAAAAGAGAAGTTACAAAGCTACTTTCTGATTTTGAGTATTCGTGAATACATAAGTGTGAGTCCCCCCAAGATTTCTGAAATAATTTAAGCACCTTAATCCCATTGAATTAAACAGACATTAGGACCATAAATATAAATATTTATTTTTATTCTATATTTTAAATTTAAATCTGAACATTTTTACAAATTTTTAAGCTTCTTTAACGTTTTCTAATTTAAAAGGAGAAAAATGTGTATGCAAGCAGTCATGTGCATGAAAACAAATGCACTAGCTAAAATTTCATTAAAAGACAGCACAGTAGCATATTACTATCATGTAAAACATACAATAATATCTTACAGTTGCTTTAGAAGATTGTTTTCAACCAACACTGGGCTTTAAACTACACAGGAAAATAAATGAAAATTCCATCAGATCTGAATTTTTTCAAGTTGTTTGTTTGAAGATGTTTGGTTTGAGTTAAAAAGCTTTAAGATATTCTCTTCCTTTTCTTGTGACAAGTAACATAAAAAAGTAAAAGATTTCCCCATATAACAGTAGCTGCTGGTGTCCTGTGTCAGGGTATTAACCTTTTTAACCCTGTCAGTTGGCTGGGGCCAGGAAATATGGACTAGTCTTTTATTACTCTTCTGTGTGTCACAACTTTATTATGCATCACATTTTTGCTCTTCTGAAGTGTCTATAGCACTAAAAAAATAGTCTTGTAAAGAGAATGCAGTGTTCCAAGGCTGAAAAGGTCTGTAGGACTGAATATCATATATTTTATCAAAGGGATGTCCCTCTTCATCCAGAGCACATTATTGTTGCTCTGTAAAACCTTAACATCAAAGAAAGACTCGGGGTTCTGTTTCATATTTTGTAAAGGTGATCTCTGAGCATTTCTAGTTGAATTATCCAATAGTTTGCTGTATTTCATTTTGCTGATGACAAGAAAGCCGTCTCATACCCTTACTGGTGTCTGTACAGAGCTGGCTTGTCTTTCAAGTTACTACAGACCCATACAGAGCTGATTAGCAATAAATATTTCAACTGCTTATAAAGAAATGTTAGTTCCTACAGGCACTATTATTGTCCATTGCTTATACAGACTATAATCTCTTCAGGGAGCTTGTACACATCCTCCATTAAGAATAATACTGAAAATTATACAACCACTTAAAATTCTTGTCAAGGCAAGATGGCATCGTATTGCAAGGAGAATCAAAGACACCATTTAATTCACAGACATCCATAAACATTGCTTTATCTCTTAATTGTAAATCTTCAGAGATTTACATGTTATTTTCAGCGATCCAGATGGTAGTAGAAGAATGTTATCTTCCACTAAATATCATTTTGTTAAATACATAAGAGCTTTCTTCATTAATGGCAAGCTGCATCCAATTCTCTCCTCGTTGCTGGGGTTACAGCTGATGGAATAACGTGGCTCCCTGCTCCTTCCTCACACATCCATTTTTGTCCAGATTGTCACCCATAATTCACTATTCACTTTTATGCAGAAGGTTCACCTCCAAGCACCATTCCTTCTGCCAGCCACGGCTGGTTGCAGTGACTTGGAGAGAATGTCCTCCAACCACAGCAGTGTCTGCCTGCAGGGGCGCAGCATTCCAGGGAGAGGAATTCCAGGGAATTCCTCCTGCTTGGACACTGACCTCGTGGGGCAGGCAGGTGTCCCCAGCATCACCCTCGACTTGGGAGAGCTGCTCTCCAGCCTGTGCTCCTGCCTGCCCTTCCACTGGGTCCCTGCCTTTGCTTGCACCTCTGTCACTGCTCTCCTCCCTTGGAGCTGGGCAAGGGTTCAATCCATCTCTGATGCACTTTGTGCTCTTTGGTGGAACAGCCTGACCAGCCCACGGGACACCAGGTGAGCTTCCACCTCCCAGGCCAGATTTTTTTCCCCATACCTGTGTGTGTGTCTCTGCCTGAGCAGCCTCCTTTGACTCTATGATCACAGATCACCCGAGGGAGCTTTATCCCTGGTAACTCTGTCATCCACCACAGCAGCTGATGGGAAACTTAAACACGATCCAGGGAGTATGCAAATGAGATTTCACCACAATTAAATGGAATTTTGTTCCCAAAATCATTCCGTTTCTCCTTAGCAACTTTAGAAAGCAGTGGCAAAGACCGTGGCAACACTCCCTGCGAGGCAGTTTTGTGTGCTACAGTGGGATTTCGGCTCCATTCCAATCCCCCTCTGCACCTCTGGCAGCATTGGGCAGACAGCTTTTTGAGCAATGGAAGCTTTGGGGATGAATTCAATCAGGAAAGCAGTAAAAACTAAAGGGAAGTTTTCCTGTTTGGTGAGATGATGCAGCAGGGCAATAATCTGGAAATAGATGGACTGAATAGCCTTTTCCTTGCCTGATTTATAAGTGAAGTAGACAAAATAAAGGAGAATATAATTCCATGAATAATTCTACCTCAGACTTTTCATCTGAAACCAGTTTGAGTTGCTCACTATTCACATTTTCCATTTCTTAAGCTAATCAGTATTCACAGTTTCCAGGTTTTTTTAATGCTTAGTATTCAAAAGGCCAGATTCATAGCAAGTGCTAACTCATTTTGATCTGCAATAAGCCACAGCATTTTTCACAAAATCTAAATTCTGGGGGCAAAACGACTTTTTTTCCCTAGCATCTTTATTCGGCTCTTGTAAACAGTGTTCTCAATCTTTAACTGCTAATTGAACAATGTTTTTGCTGTTATGAGCCAGTTTGGTTCCTCACTAGTTTGTGCTATGTCACTAATAGCAAACTGATCATATAGTAAGTATGGTCTGCTCATTTTTAATTAAGGAGAAGAAGAACTCGGCTGATTAAGAACATTTCCTTTCCCTTCATTCAGAGTGGGTGTGTCTCAACCACGCCTGAGAGCACTTCACATCACCAGAAGGAACTCCCCAGTGATGGGTGTGTTTGTATGGTCCAGAGCAGAGCAAGGTCCAGAGGGGTGCAGGACTCAGCTGGGTTTGGCCGGAGAGGTTGGTGAGTCCCAGCTGTTCTGAAATCTTTGGGCTTCTTTTAAGTCCAAAGTCTTCTCCACTTCATTATCTTTTGTGGATGCCTTAAAAGGAGTGCCAAGGCTTCTGAGGAGACCTGTGGAACTGAGGTTCATGTCTTTCTTTTTCANGTTATCTTTTGTGGATGCCTTAATTCTGAGGAGACCTGTGGAATTGAGGTTCATGTCTTTCTTTTTCACCTGTGATGTTTGTGCAGTGCACTTCCTTCCATGCCAAGGAGGCTGAGCCGTCACGGTTGCTTTGTGTCGTGCCAGGCTTCAGGAGTTTTGTACACCAGGGATTCCACTGACCTGCCAGAACCCAAAATTTAAGAAAAGGGCAGAGAGAGAGAGAGAAGGACCAGGCATATCTGGTCTAAACAGCTTCCTGAAATTTCTGATCTCAGGAGTGCTCCTTATCCATCAATTTGGTACCTTTATTTTATTTCTGTATCACAGAGCCTGTTTACTTGGGAAATTTGCTTCAAACCTTCGTGTTCCTTTTTAGGTACAAGAGTTTTTAGGTTTTTTTGAATGTCATACATGTATAAATGAGTACTGCCCTATTTTACTATGATAGTCAATTTTACCCATGCTAAAAATGGAATTTCACTGATCAGCATTTGTAGCTGACATATATTTTTTTTAAATTTTAAGGTTTTTCTTTCATTTTTTAAACAAGTAAATTTTATGGTGAGAGCAGTTAAAATTGGAACACATTTGGTTCCTGCAGAGCATTTCAGGCACTGGATGCATTTCAGGCATTACAGTCCCCTGCTTTGCCTAGCCTTGACTTTCCCTCCTTTCCTTTCCCTACTATCTTTTCTTAATGCAGCAAATAAATAGGTTTCTACCAAATATCACATATGATTTTTTTACAAAGGTTATCAGTTTTTGGTATATTTTTCTAATTTATATTTTTCTAATTGTCCACCTTTGTGTTATTCTTACTGCTGGCATAACTGAGAGTTTGGAACTTGGATTTTTGTCTATATGTGATTAGATGCAATCAACTTTCAGTAGTAAAGATTTGCTCACTTAGTTCTAAATGCTGAAACAACATATCCTGTTTTAAGGTTTTGGGCTTTCTTCAAGACACTAATATGGTGTTCATTATCAAAGGACAAAGGGCAGTCTGAATTGTAATAAGGACTTTCTGGTTTTAAATTCCATTACTTGCATTAAAACCACTTACTGCCACTAAGAAAAATGAGTATAACTTTGTGCAGTTTGTGGCAAATAGGCAGTCTTTTGATATCTTATAGCAGAATGTTTCAGTTAATAGGCCTGCACTTGAAAGTCCCCTTTCACACCAATGCTTGCAAGTGCGTTCTGTGTTTTTGTTTAAGTCTGACATCCATGAAAAGACAACCAATGTCTGTTTCTTATTGTGCATTAAAGAGGATTCTTTGGAAATTGCTGAATAACTCAGCAATATGCTCTGTATCATTTTTACTGATGACAAGACAGATGTCATCTCTGGTGCATCTGTCTAGAGTATCCTCTTGGATACCTTCTGTGTATTGCAATCTGCTTCCTTTCTTCAAATAGGAAGCACTTCCAAAAGCCTCTTAATTGGCAAATGCCTAAATATTTCACTTATTTGCAAGAAACAAAAATGGAGCATGCTGACTCTTGGGAAACAATTCCCAATAATAATGAGTATTCCATTTATCAAAAAAGAAATAAAACCACAACACCCCTACTCTTAATTCTAGAGCAAGACTGCCTTTTCAACAGAAATGTGTTGAATCATTTTAAGCTTTCAGGTCTTTGCCACGTTGTGTTTAATGACCACAGCTGTACAAAGTTGGTCTCTTCCAGTTGAGGTCAGGACAGATGGTCAGACCTGGAGACTGACTTTTGTTGTATTTGCATGTTTAGATTAATTTTATTCTGTTTATCGCTTTTGTGCTTGAAACAACAATGGGGTCCTTTCCAATTAAAACCCTTTCAAATCAAGATGTAGGCTCCCTCTCCTACTTGTGAGGCCACCGTGTCCTCAGGCTCTGCCTGCAGAGCAGACCCAGCCCTGGTTTGTGCAGGATGGGTGCAGGGGGTGCTGAGCACACGCAGCACATGCCTGTGCTGGGGGGCAGCTGGGCTTTAGCCACTGGTGTCTCTTATGGAGAAACTGCCAGTCTGCAGAAAAAGTCAGTGTGGCGTGTGTTTGAGGGGCAGCCTAAAACAAACACGTGCTCCAGCTGCCTGCTGGTACACTCAGCACAGAGACATAGGTGAAAAAGGGAAAGTTTCCCACTGTACAATGAGGCTGGATAGTTCTGGGAAAATATCAATTTCCTGTAACTATTCCCCTTCTTTGGAAACAGAACAGCAAAAAGAGCAGGGCAAAAGGGGAGGAAGAGAGACAGTGGGAAGGAGAGCAAAGAGGGAGCACCTCTCTAGCCAGGCTGTGCATCCCCCCAACACCACTGGGACAGGCTCAGCTGCCTTCAAACACGTAAGGGACAGATGGGTGGAGGCCATTGGCAAAAAGAAGCCTGCCCTAACTGGGGAAATGGCCTTTACCAAAAGTGAAGTAATTTCCAACATATTTAAGTCAGTGATGCTACTGATGATGCTCAATTGACACATTTGTGCTGTATTTAGCCTGCAAGTATTTGTACTGGCCATTACAGGGCATCTCAGGCAAGACTGGCTCTTTCCTAATCAAAAAAAATCTCAGTTTTAGGGTATCCCTGTTACATCTGGGCTGGGGGGGTGCAAGAGGCTGCTTTTCTTTATACACATACACTTTGTTTTCTTTTTGAACAGCCAGTTCAGGCAACATCTCTGTCATCCTGACTTACACTGTGATTTCAAGATGTCATCAGAAGCATTTCTTTCAGTGACTGCCAATCGTTAATTGCTTCTCCTGTACGTCTCCATAAACACTACGTGTAGATATATTGGTATATAATATTCATGTGTTTTATGTTTGTATAAACATACTGCTAATACTGTGTTTCTCCAATAGAGAGCTCTATAAATCTAGACCTCCAGAGATACCTTATAATGACTTAAACATTACACCAAACAAGAGATTCCAAGGGGACACGATCAGGATGTAATAATGGGCCAGTGTCAAAAAGGATTTATGATTATTATTCATATGACTCAACCATATGCTCCAGCTACTGCTGTAATCTTGCTAGTCTTGGTCTGACATCTGTAGTGATAATGAGTAAAATTGCATTACGCCACAGAAAAAAAATCAAGACACTTAAAAAATAACTAGTGGGCTGCCAGGAGAAACATTGACCTCCTCTGTAGGGTCAAGAGATGGTTTTAAAATATGCTGGATGCTCCTGACAAACTTGAAGCACTCTGAGGATCTGGCAACCAGCTGTTCCAGCTTTATTAGAGAAGAACTTAAATATAATTGAATTCCTAAACCATCTGTATTTATCACTCCAGTTAAACACCATGCATGATCCAATTGAGTTTACTTTAAAAAAAGGAAGTTACCCGTTTCATTTTATGTAGGAGGACAAATGGAGATTAGGGAAGATACTTACATTATGTATACTTCCAGGATCACCTGAACACTCATGGTACCTGTCTGCCTTTCCTGGTTAAGCATCAGGTGTTTGGGTGACTACAGTGAAAAGACACATATTTTTGGTTTGTTTCCCTCCAACAGTGTTGTTCTGTCTTGGTCTTTTGTGGAGCAGCCCTCATCTCTGGCTGTATGAGAACCTGGTGCTGGCTGGGAAACAGTGGCTTATTTGTGTCACTTCCAGGCTCCCCTGTTCCCTAGGAATTTAGCAAACATGCAAATACCTTCCGGAGACATGTGCAGACACTGAAAACTCCTTCCCACTTCTGGACTAATTTATAGTGTTGTGCAAGGTAAATATGAGTGCAGACTTCCTTTGTTTCTGTCAAAGTCCATTAATGTTCTGTTACTGGCTGCAGCACTCAGGTGGGAGGTGAAAACTCATTTGTTTCTCACTGAGAAAGAGAAAACTCAGGTGAAATGGCCTGATGTCAACCCCTGTAATCCTGCAGTGCTGGCTGGCAGATGGGCAGCAAGTAAAAGTCAAAGCAGCTCATGCATAAAGTGGGCTAAATCACAAACCACCAAAGTTGCTATAAAATCATGGCCAAACATAGCAGTAAAGGACAAATATTTAGGCAGTGTCAGTCAGTCAGCTAATGTATGTATCAGCATATTAGTGAGGAAATCCCCAGAAGCTCTGTGGGAGTTTTTCTTTTTGATCTGCCAGCACCTGCCCGGCTGCTGGCACGGCACCGCAGCCACCAGGCAGGCGGGAGCAGCTCCCCTGGGAACCCAACAAGTTCCTCCTTAAGGCAAATAACCACTTCATTAATGCACAGGCAGACCCAGCAATCAGCAGCAGGTGAGGAGCAAAAGGGAACCAGACTAGAGCCAGGCTTGTCTGCCTGCCCCAGAACAGTGTCAGCAAAGCTCCTTCTCTGCTTGCTAAGGGCAGCAAATGTCCTTCACTGCTGTCAGACTTGTACGAGCTCCGTTCTGCTCACACCAAACCCTGGTGCCTCTCCTCATCCTGCTGAGACCCTCAGCCAGGAGACACGTTCACATCTGTGAAGCCTGAAGTCTTGGCTCACATGAACACTAGCACGGGTAGGCTCGGGATGTTGTTTTAAGCACCTGACATCCTCCATCTGTCTTCTTTATTTTTAATTATTTCTCGTCTATAGAGTGACCTAATCAAACAAGCTCCCGTCTGATGTCAAGGTTCTTTCTTTGCTTTAATCTCTTCACATTTCTATATAATTTCTTTTTCCTCTGGAACTATCAAAGAATTTTCTTTAACTAGCCCATCAATGAAAAACAAAGTCTGCATTCTTGAATTCTAAGTCACACATAAACCGTAAAGATGCTGTTTGCTCAGTGTTGACAGAAGCAGTCGTCTGCCCTAATTTACCTTCATCGTATGTTTTTATTAGAGCTGTGGGAGCATGCATAAACTCACCAGGGGGACATGCACATTACAGGGCTCTTTTCTTTAACTCTCAGCTCTAATAAAAACACACAGGCTACAGCTCTGTCCTATATTGGACAGCAATACCTCTCTGTTCTGTGTTCCTGTCATACCAGAACAATTATCTTTGAGAATATTCACTTATTGGAAGTCACCACAACATGAGGGAGGCATGGTCTTTGAGGAAAGATCTTGGGGAGTTGTCTCTTCCTTGATAATGTTCTGCTCAGTCCCGCAGAAGACCTTAATGATGCTTTACCTCTAACTCAGGTGTCAAGGCTGATGTCCCTATTTTAACCAAATTACTTTTCAGGTTGTATGGGGAGAGTGGTTCCACTCCACTACCACTAATGGGCCTCCAACAGTAACTAAAATGGCCATATTGCTACAGGCTCACGTTATTCTAGACAGGATTGCCATCCCCACTGCAAAATTTTTGAGGCCCTACTGATAAGGGCCTTTTTTGAGGCCCAACAGATCAGTATGAGATAGGGATGTATGCATCCACATGCATACACATCAAATGGAGACAATCTGAGCTCCACAGTAGCTATCACTGTGGCTGATTGGGATGCTTCATATTTAACTTGCAGAAATCACCTAGATTAGAGAAAGGTATCATTTGATCTTCCATTTTTCCACAGATGCTGCCAAATAGTTTTCTAAATCAGTCCCAAATGTGGCCTGGTCTCTGTGTTGGGCCAGTGTGAATATAGTAGTTGTTTTGTTCCTCCTTGCTACCTTTTCTTCTCCCCCCACGCTTCCTCCCAGACTTTGGGGCGAGAGTCCCGAGCCCCAGAATATTGCTCGAGTAGACAAAACAAAGCTCCAATGTATGCTAGATATAATAACCTGCAATGTCTCCCCTGTCATCCCAAATTACTGCAACACACAGTGTTCCAGCCCTGCCTGCCCACCTTCCTGCCTGCTGGAGAGCCGTGCTCCCTCCTCCTCAGCTGGACTGCTGCCTGCTCAGGGTCGGCTCCTCGCCGAAACGCGCCGGCGCCGCGCTCCGCTTCCCTTGGCCACCGTGCTGCTTGCCCTGGTCACATCCAGGGACCTTCGGCAGTCACACAGCCTCTCAGAAATGTTTGGGGCTTGCTGCAAATTAGTCACTGCCAGCAAGGGAGTCAGGCAGACCAGGCTTCCCAATACCTGCCTTTGGCCTCCTCACTGGGAGTTAGGGGGGGAGTTTTTCCTTCCATGCCAGGCTGGCAATGCTGCAGGTTTGGGAACTTTGTTTCAAAAATAACTCTTTTGTGACATGCTATGCAAGTAATTTTTGTAAAGATCCTGACTATGCATTCAGAAAGCTCTCTGCTATCATGAGGGGATAGGTCTTTGGCAAGAACAGTCATCAACTGATTGCTTTCTTGCTGAAGTCCATTGTCAGTCTTTGACCTTACTTGTGTTTTCTGGTGGTTGTTGAGGAACAACTACAGCCAATTAAATATGCTCCTGGCTCTCCTGTGCCAGACACATATTGCTGCAGTCTCAGGTGCCTGTATGTACTGTTTCAGCTTTAGAGCCCTTACACTCCTCAAAAAAGTCAGGTCCATTGAAACAGTCTTTGCAGGAGGTCTGTGCACTTCTCTGCAAAACCAGCACAAGGTCTTTGCAGGATCATCTCAAACATGCAGGAACAGCTTAGAAAGCCCTTGATAAAATGTGCAGCAAGTGCCAACAGCCAAGTCACCACAAGTACTTGAAGATAGTAGACTCTTCCATTCAATTTGGTGGACCAGAATGAAATGCTTTCCAGGACCACATGGTGAGGGAATCCACACCTACTTCTTTATTGCAGTGCCTGAAAGAGGGTTGAGTGTCCACAGTGACACATCTGTAATCTCTCCTGGTGTATTCATTGGCACAGCTGAAAGATAAAGATGCAAAACTAACATTTAGGGTAAATCAATGAAAATACGGCCCAAAGTGGTGAGATGTTCTCCCACAGATCAGTGAATTGCAATAGAACATGTATTTTTTTCTCCACCTATCCCCTCATACACTGCACACTGCATCCATTGGAGGGCTGAAGCCTCAAGTGGCTCTGAGATTGTGTACATGATGTTTTTAATCGGTGATGTTTTGTGCTCTATTTTGTGCTGCCTTGCTCTTACATCTACTTGTCTTTTTTAAGAAAGTTAATGATAGAAGGGATTTTATAATGTAGGATGCCCTTTGCTCTCCTTTCCACATTTTTTTTCTCTTTACCTGATTGAAAATATCAGTAAACATGGCAGAATCCCAAAGGTATGATCTGACTCAGAGACAGCAAAGACCCACCCAGCCAGCAAACCAGATTTTTTACAGTTCTTTCTTGAAGGGTGATTATATGAATTTGGGAATCTGAGGGATCAAAAGGGCTTGTTTTGGTTATATTTGGTTTGCACAATGTAATTTTTTGCTTGCAGCAACAGATATTTAATGATGATCATGGCAGAAGTAGTTCCTATGTCAAGTGGACTTCTGCCAGACACTGGGAAAAAATGTCCTGTTCAGTGGTGCTTTGCTTTGTGTATAGGAAGGATTGAGTACTGTCAAAGGTGATGGAAGGACAACATCATTTAAAAGGGCATTTACACACTGTTAACAAAGGTCTTTTGGTACAATTCAACCTGCATTGTTGCCACTCTACCTAAGATTTCAGTCCAGGTTCAGTGGCCAAAACTATCCTGAGGAAATTACCTCCCAGTGGTGACAGTGTGAGAATAGTCACTGCCACACTCATATCACAGGGATTTCATATCATTTCAAAGACCTTTCTCTTGTCTTTGCAGTAGTGGCTTGTGAAACAAATGAGGTCCTGTAAGGGAAAACATCAGTAGAGGAATGACCTTCATACACAGAAGTATAAAATAACAAATCCAGCATCACAACGAGCCAACAGTGCAGGGCACACAGATGGAAACAGACAAAATAAATTAAAACAATGTTGATATCTGCTGTATTCCTCAGTATCTCAGAGGACATGAAAAATCTCCATACATTTTTATTTTTCTAGCTGCTTATATTCAGATTTTTACAAGCCCAAAACCTACTTTATAGATATTTTCCCTGTCATTAGTAACAAATTAAGGGAAGGACTACTGTAACTTCAGTAACTAATTGAGTAGTAACTTGATCATAAGTTAGATGGCAAAAGGCTGGGTTTTTTTGTTTTCAGTAATAATTTTTGCTCTTTTTTGTGCCCTTTAATTTAAGATTAAAAACCACTTTTTTAAACAACCACCTTAAAACTCGGAAAAAAAAAAACCTCTTAGAAAAGGAAGTAGTTGAATACTAGTTTCAGGATGTTTTTATTAGAATAGTTTTAGAAGAAATTGTTGGTGAAATATTGTTCTTGTAACTCAGTTTTCCTTACTACTGAGGAAAATCAGAAGCAGAAAAGGAGGTGGTTTCTGGTCACACCACAAGCCTACAGAATTAGGGCTCAGTCTGACTGTTTAAACTTGTAAAATGTGTAGGCCCATGGTGTAATTCAGGGGACTCACCCCAATGGGCTGGAAATGGCCCATTCACCCAGGGCCCCTCTAACCAGATGTGGCAGCCAGAGTCCCGACCTCCCATGCCCGTGTCCCAGATTTCTGTACCTGTGTCCCAGTGCCGACGGGAAGGAGCCGACACCACTCAGCCCAACAGTGTCATGCCACAAGAGATTTCTGTGTTCCAGAGATGTATGTGTTTTATAGTGTAACAGAAATATCTTTCCATGTAAATTCTAGTGGTGGCACACTGAGCTCAACAGATCTAACCCAGGAAAGAATTTGAACAGCGCATCTAAAGTAGAAAAAGCAGAAATGAAAAAACAGAGTTGTTTTGGCTACGTTTGGATAACTTTTATTTTGTTTTACTGCTTTATACGCTCAATTCCCAGAGTTTCTGGATGTTTGAATGCCTCTACCACGGGAAGAGGACCCAGCAGAGGCAGAAACGAGGCACTTTTGTGTACCTGGTCCCATGTTTTCACCTAATGCATGTGTGACATCTGACATACAGAGCTGCACAGCCAGCCAGCTGTGCAAGCAGCATGGCAAGAACATTTTTGCTTTCTGTGTTTAGGGTGCTTTAAACCAAAGTTATAGAACTACTACTGTGGCACAAATAAGACAAAACTCCGAAACAGGGGAAAACGTAGGGTGCTGCCTTAACAATTCAACCAGCTGAAATATTTTCTCTCTGTAATGAAATGGCCCTCTCCCATTAGCACACCTAACAAACAGCAGATTAACAGGTGGCTCAGTGCAGAGTGTCCATCTCACTGCAAGAAACTCTGTTGTTGAAACTGCTTCACGGGGAGCAAAACATAGATTATGCTTGGAAGTTGCTTACAAAATTTCTCTCAGTCTGACCTAAAGATCAGGTTGTTTCCAGCCTTAGCAGCCTCTTGGGATCACCTATTCCCACTCGTGTGCTGCCCAGAGCTCCACCTTGCTGGAGCAGTGAGAGTGTCCTTGGGTGGCTGCTGCACCACTGCAACCCCAGGGACTCACCCAGGGAATGGGGACAGAGGAGCTGCAGAGACTGGAGCTGCTGAGCCAAATAACCCTATTTTTGTTTGTTAGATACTCTCTTTTTGCCATGCAGTTTCTTATTTTCCTCGGAGGTGTCCTTGTTGTTGAAAATGACATGATTAATGTGGTTAATGAAAGTGCTCGGGCGGATCCCGGAGCCTCTCCAGCCCTGGCGAGGGCACACGGGGCCCTGCCGCCACTGCAGCCGTGGCACTGGTCCTGCTTTGAGGGGCCAGGACTGGAGGGGTTAAAGGGCTTCTGCCATGGGTTGTCCTAACCAGGGGTTGTGTCTGTGGGAGCTTGTAACTCAGCTGGTGTGCACCCACATCACTCGGGGCTGTGGGAGCCGCCTGTGCCGCCAGGGCTGCGATTACAGAGCGGTTTGCTCCTCGGCCTTGTGACCACGCACACACACGAGCACGTTTCCAAAATAGCCCGCTCTGGGGCATGACGGGTTTTCTGGTGAATTTGCTACATGACAGAATGTGCAGCAAAGTCTTTCGGGCTTTTCAGGGTTAGGAGAGGATAGCAATGATGTGCTTCCCATTAGTCAAAAAATTCCGGCTTCCCTCTATTCCAGTGACAAAAAATACAGCTGCAGTGAGTCACTTGGTGTGCCTCTTCCCAAGGCTCCTCTTCTCCAGTCATCCATCTCTTTCCAGAAGGCATTTGCTTTCACTTCTCTCACTGCAAAGGCAAAAGCTATTGCCCTCTGCTCTCTCTCCCTTCTAATCAAACCTGCTCTTCCTTTTCCTAGAAAATCCTTGCTTCTCATTTTCCCCTCCATCCTTTTCATACGGCTTCTCTTCTGCTTGGACCGAACAAAGGAGTGGAATTTGTCCCCATGTTGATCACCTAGACAGGATCCCAAACTCAGGGTTCACAGGGAAATCCCTCTGAGGATTTCAGAGCAAAAAGCTCTGTTTTATTCTCTCCCACACAAAAGGCTGAATTACCCAGTTACAACAATATTTCAGCCCCAGTGGTCCCACGGTTTCCATGAAGCACTGGCTGGAGTATTCCTGGGAACACTCCTTTGCTAAGGCCCCTACACTGGCTATTGTTTTCTTCCATTACCGTGATATTTTTATTCAGAGAAGTCAAACTCTCTGTCTTCATTCTGTCTGTCACTCACATTGAGCACACTCACCAGAGCAGAGTTGGCTGATCTGGACCTCAAGGAAAGATCTGGTCCTGTGACTTTTTTTGGTATCTTCTTCTGTTAATTTTGTCTTCTGCACCTAAGGCTGCATGAAGACATCTGATATTTTAAAGCAATCTCTGTAATATCTCTAAATTAAACACCCTGTCTTGTTTGTTACTTTGGTTTATCTTTGCCATCATGTACCATGGAGCTGCAAGCTCTACATCTTTTCAGAAAACAAACATGACTGACAGCAGTCCTCACACAGAAAAGCTGAAGCAAACCATGCTTTGAAGGATTTTCAGTTGGGATTCATAATAGCATGGAGTTAAAAGAGAGAAAATAGGTTCCTTGGAGCATAAGATCGTAAAATGCTAATTTCAGTGACACAGTGGTGGACTGAGTAAATATAGAAAGGATTTATTATGAAGTTCTTTAGTGTTGTTGGCACTAACAGCAAATTGCTGGGCAACATTATATTGCCAAAATCCAGGAAATAGCACAAACATTGAACCACTGTATTTTCAATGACAATAATGACTGAAGCTTTGGTATTGGTTGGCATCCCCACAAAAGGCACATGTTGGCATGTTCAGGAATGTAAATGATAGATCTGCTGCTTGAAGTTTATAATTATTTAATCAAACCCAGACTGCAGAACCTGGAGGGACACCGTGTATCCTTAAAGGAGAAGAAAGAGGGAGAAAGAGAGAGACAGAAAGGAAAGTCATACTTTGCAAATGACGGAATGTATTGGTCCTCTGGGTGTGCCCACCAGGCATCTGGGACTGCTGCAGAGTTCGTGGGTGATCTCTCCTGCTCGCCACATCACCATGTCTTTAAGTAGCCCTTCAGAAAACAAATTGCCGACAATCCCTTTTATGTGCTGATGGAAGTCAGATCAATTATCTCCATTTCCTGTCATGGAAGAAAGAAAATCTACAGATCAGGACAGGAAACCACTCATTTGATGAACTATTTCTACACTACTGTACACAGACACACAAACTCCCTCCTTCCCTCCTGCAGACAGACACGCACAGAGCTACAAGGCCTCTCTCTTCTAGACACACACACAGAGGCACGTTATTTTCAGCTCACATTTCACGTTTAGATTACTATTACGGAATTTCAAGAAGACTTATTTTGTTTCCATTTCTTGCTTAAAAAAAAAAAAAAGAGATAATGAACATTCCGCTTTGAGAAATAAATCTCCCTGCACTCTGTGTTCTGGCTGTAAGAGCCTGAGTAGCAGAGCTCTTCTGTGTTCCCAGCCCGGGCTTTGCTGCCGACTCAGTTTTCAATTTAGTCCTAGCATGATGGAAAAAGAAAAAAGTCTTTCAAAAGCAGTAATTGTGTGTTTCTGGGGAGAGAGAACAAATTACTAAATCAAATTAGCATTACATTTCATTCCTAGACCCTAGGAGATTCAAGGATTTACATAATATACTTTCTTAAATTACGTTGTTAGTGTAAACATTAGGATTCTGCACAAAATCCCTGAGAAGTGATGCAGCGTTAGCTGATGTCATCATGCAATGTTTAAAAAAAGAAAAAAAAGGGAAGAAGTGCCTTAGCTCCACATATAAACACATGATTGCACTATTTTTAAAAATAAACTTCGAGATTTAATTATATTCTGAATAATATAATGTCATTAATCCGTTCACTCTGTGTGCTAGGAATACTTAAATTGTTTTTTCCTTTCCTGTCTTCACAGATGAAAATATTTGCTGTAGGGTATTCCTGGCTGTTGAAGATGGAATCCAGGCCCCACATAAGGCTGTGGAAGAGTTACTAGAGATTTCAATGGGGTCACCATTTGACTCCAAAAGGCAATTTTTTGAATATAATTGACTTATATCAATAAGGGTTCTCAATATTACTCTGCTTCCCACCCCAGATTTTCATATCCAGCGGCCTTCTCCTTATTCATATCACCAAATGCTCCATTATTTTTCTCTCACACTTTATTGATTTCTTTTTTACAACACTAATTTAGGGCCACGTGTCCATGTGGGGCTCCACAGCCCATTGCTCCCCCACGGGTAGCTGTGCTCTCACAGGCTGCCACACCCAGCACCAGCCTGCTGCCAGCTCAAGTTTTAAAATCCAATCTGACAAAAAAACCCCAAAAAGCTGCAGTGATCAAAATAAAATGAAAAAAATTGCTTCCAAGTCTGGAGCATGTGCCTTTGATAATTGATCAGAGTATAATGTAGAGAATGTTACTGTTAATTTTATAAGTTTCAGGTTCACCAGAGCTGCAAATCGTAACAGGGGAGATGAAATAAAATTACATTTGTCTCCTAAGACCATATAAAGGATAGTCAGTACTGTTGTAGTTGTTGGATTAGAACTACCCCTCTAAGGAGCTAAGCCACAACAGCATAAAGAAATACACAACTTATGTTTAATTCTTTGTAGTTTAAAGATGACTTGAGGAGCAGTGCAAAACAAAGACAGCATTGAAACGTGCATGAGTCAAAAAGCTTCATAATCTTAAAAAAATTGCTGTAGTGTTGGATTTTTACATTGAGCTATGCAGTTCTGCCAGTCCTAGAACGCTCTGTTTGTGTTTTCTGTGTTTCATACAACAAATGCTCCAAAAATTTGTGCAATGATACATAATATATTCAGGAAAACTAATTACTGAGGCAGAGTAGAAAGGACAGTTATCTCAAAAGCCAGAGGGATAGGAACATTTTATATGGTGAGAGCTCACAGTCCATGCACAATTTTTTATTTAATCTACCTGTGCATAGAAGCTTATTATTTAAAAACAAATAATAATTGGAAGAATAAATTCAGCAGCTGAAAGACACACAAAAAATATGCAAATTGTGAAATATAAAGTTGGAGGCATTTAAAGCTTTTTTACTAACTGTAATTATGAAGGGTGCATTTAGAGTGGTAGCATATTATGCTACCTTCTACTACCTGGCAAACAGGCATTTATATTAAAAGAGAAGTAGGAAAAAATGGACAATGACCCTTTCTTCTTTTCTTTTAGGTTTCTTTTCTTGACAAGGAATATGAAATTTGCATTTAAATTTCCTGGAGTTTGTCTGTTTGTCAGCACCAAGGCCATCTCAGTGACTTACAGGTTTTGCATTTAATGATTTTCTCAAACAAAACTAAAAACTCTGTGCTTTAGTTCTCCTTTTGAAATCTCCAGTACTAACATCAGATTTTAAATTAAATACATGACAAGTGAAAGATGTGCGTTGATTTTTCAATATAAAATTCTTTTGAAAAATAAATTAATTATTTATAGAAACCAAAATAAACCAAGATGGGATCATTTGGGGAAGCCTTCACTCACTGAGTATTTTGTAAGGATCAGCTGGACAGGTGAAGGAATATTTACAATATCTGATTGTACTCATATGAAAGACATAACCTATGCACCTTTTTTTCCCTGTTTTTTAAAATATTTCATTTCCTGCTAAATATCCTGGGTGCACTGCTGATCTGCTGTTCTTTCTCAAAGCCTGAATTTCCAAGTGAGGCAGACCCATTACCCAAACCCTCATCCTCTCTGCAGCTGATCCCAAATCCAGTGAGGGGGCACCACGTGTGAAGCTCAGAGGTGCCACCTGCCCATGCAGACACTGCTTCCCTCACACTGAAGGATCACATCACTCCAGCAGGGTAACACCACACACAGGGTGCTTTAACTGGCATTTCTAAACTGGCTCTATTTCTCAACACGCCTAAGGCTCAGTATTTGGATCCTGTAGAACACACATATGTATATATCAGTATCATATATATAGGTTCATAACCACATATATATATCAGTAGGTTCATTACTAATAATAGATCAGACTGTATCCCCCATGCTGAAGATTTGTTAAGTGCTGGGTAGCACTAGCTAAGCATTAATACAAATCCAGAGATCTTGGGTTTAGTTATTAGTTCACTTTTGTTCCAAAAATATATTTCCACCTCAACACTTCCTTTTTTCTTTCTTACATTCCCCAAATGACCTTGTTCTTTCCCAAATGCTATTGCAGGCTGTGCCACAGGACAGAAAAGGTCGGGATCGTGGGCTGCTTTTTATCAAGAAAGGTACAGATGTGCCTTTGGTGGAAAAGGTGTGAGCACTGGGCAGCACAAACCTGCTCCTTTACCTAGGCCAAACCATGCACGTGCCCCTGGCACGGCCTTTGGAAGTGTCTCAAACACAGAGCGTAGCTAAAAGTGCAGTACTGCTCTGATTGCTTATTGGAAATGCATTGCTACCTGCTTGGAATGAGCCCTGTTGATAAATTGAGTGCTGCTGAATGAACCAGTTTGCACAGCCAACCCTTGGGGATTTTGGCTAAGCTCTTGCTCTGGAAGGTAGCATAGCCTGGAACTGAGCAACCCAACACTGTAGTGGCAAGGCTATCTGGGACTATCCAGAACCCTGGGAAGATAGATTTATGCCTGGAGGACAGGATGTGCAAAGTATTTAAAAATCTTATAAGGTTGCTGGTAGAACTAGAAAAACACCGTAATTGTTGGTGAAGTCCTATTTAAATTCTATTCTGCACTGTTTTCCATTACATTTGAAAACCTGGTAATAGTTTATCAGCCTACCTAAGAAAAAGAAATTACTTTTCTGCAAGTGGGAGGACTGACAAGATTACAGCAGCTGGGTGTCTGTTACCCTAAGCTACATTGCACAGAGCCAAAATGGATCTTCGTACAGAAAACTAATCAAGGTGGAAGAGAAAGATTGGGTTCATTAACAATCCCTGTCACTGACAAGTCAAATCATTTTTCACTCTTTAGCTGAGTCCAATTACAGAGGTATTGCTAGAAATTGTTTTTCTGTGACAGAGAGCTTTGACAGTGGTTTTTCTTTTTTGGCACTTTGCTTATTGCTCACGCACGTTGCACGTATTGCTGAGTGGAGATTAACACCTGTTCCTGTTTTAACAGAGAATGATGGATGGTGCCATTACTGGCACAACTCTGTGAACAAAATTAACGCTGCATGTATTAACTTTGTAGTTGCAGCAATTACCACAATTACTTTTGAATCATAGCTTGCACAGACCCTGCACCAAAGCTGATAAACTCTGAACAACCATCCTCCCATTTTCTTGGAGAGGGTTGGAGGCCAAATGCAAGCTTGTTCCATGCCTTCCTTGAGCCAAGGGGAAGCTAGAAAGTAACCCTTCCTCCTTTTGCCCTCGAAACTGGTGATTTTCATAACACTCCTCTCAAATACATATAAGGTTCTCACATTTCATTTTATAGCTACATTTGACTCAAATATGAAATGGATATTTATAAAGCCTGAGTCAAATCTCCAGTGCTTATCTGGATCTTTGAAACCTGACCCATGTGGCTAAATTAATGGGCACAGTTGTATTTTGGCTTTAAATATACGTGTCAGTGGTAGCACTCGATATAATTCACCTCACCCGGTGTTGGCTGTTGGAGGTTTGAGTTCCAGGCTAAGCTGCTCATCAAGGCTCCCTCCAGAGCTATTGGGGACCAAGACATGTCACTCCAGCAAAGACAGGCTGCTGGCACTCACGGGATCAGTTCCCATCCAGAAGTACCTATTTCTCTCCTGGACTATAGAGGGAGCCAGGACAATTGGCTTGGACCAGGAGCCCTGCTGTTATTTAGGATTAAATTCATGGCCGTCTGATGAGAAGGAAAATTGCCATCCCCAGACAGTCACTTACTGCCTTTGGGATGGACCAGCCAGGTAAGCAGCTCTCTGTCCCACAGCAGCATGTTCTGCTGGATAAACTTCTCTAGCAAGGGAGAGAAGCCCCTGAAAGTATCTTTTCTTTTTCCCTTGTTAGTAGGCTGAGCTCCTTAAAATGAGATGTACAAAACTCTTTATCCATACTTTCTGAAATGTGATGCTTAAAAATATAGTTATAAAGAGATCTAATAGTCTTTGAGATTATTAAATCTATAGCTAATAAAAACATTAATGACAACTCCCTTTTCTGCAGCTATGAAACTCATCCTTTCTTTGTTTTGTGGTGAGACCAGAAAAAGTATCTTTGAGATTTAATCTGATATAAAATGTTCCCTAAAACACTTTGCATAAAAACTGTTCTCATAAATATATATATTTCCCAGAATGAAAAAAACCAATTTCCATATCACATTTCAACTAATTATCCCAATTCATACAAACCCACCCTTATATCTTCCTGTTGACAGCACTGTGTTTTCTTTTCTTCTCTTTTTTTCTAGTTCTTTTGTAGCATGTGGATCAAAGGTTTATGGATTCTCGTCTTTTCTTGAACCCACAAGCAAAGTAGCAACACAGCCAAGTTTTAAAGGTTTGCAAATCATTAAGAAACAAAACAGACACAACACATGGTGTTCCCAAGAGAATTGAGACATGAAAGCATCTGTGTTGTGATGAACGTACACAAAATCTGTTGGGACTAGACTTGGTTATTTAGTAGGGCTTGGAATGCACTATGATTCAGTTCTCCTGTTGCAACTTTCAGGAATCAGTCTATATATTTTGCTACAAATCCCCCAAATGCTCTCTCTGCAATGGAATTGAACCTGACCATTACTCTGGACTGAACCTCAAATTTTTGGACACTCTGATCTCCATCCAGATTTTAAGTACATATCTCGTAATACGTTTTCCACTTGAAGCTCTGCAGAATTTTCTTAGGGTTTTGGGTTCTTTACAAGCTTTGTATGAAAAACTCTGGTTATTGAAGTCAGGGGGGCTTTGCCACTGCTTTCAGGATTTCCTGGTGCTGTTTCCTTGCCGTGGCCTCTGATGACAGACTTTTCCTGGTCTCCCTTCCTGTGTCTCCAGCTGACCCTGGTTAGCCTGGCTGCACACAGGAGCAGTGTCAGGCAGGAAGCTGAACGTGCTACTTCATGCTGGTATTGCCCTCGTTTGCCACTCTGCCCATAACCTGCTTCTCTCAGTGCCAGTCCTTTAATCAGGCTACACAGAGGGCTAAGCCAAATGTCTTCTGAAGTCTTACACCTGTGTAGTTGTGTTCATCAAAATGTTTGGCAAGACTTACTTTTCCATATAGTCATCTTGACTGGCACCAATTATATAATTTTATGTCATCCTTTAATTTTATACTAATTGAAGCCCTTATCAGCTTTTCCATTATTTTGCTTAGGACTGATGCCAGAATAACTGACCTGTAATTACTGTGATCCTTCTGCTTCCTCACTTTGGCTTCTGGCAGCATTGCATATTTCTACTGTTCCCTAACAACCTTTGGATTTATAGTGCATGGACTCTTTGATATAAAAATATTTATCTCTAATAGAAGGATTTTAACAGTGACTTCTCAGACAATGTGATGCAACAGAGTTTATTTTCTTAGGGGCATTGATTGTATCCTTTTTTTTTCCAAATACTAAACAGTAGAGTGTGTGTGTGTATCTGCATGTGTCTATTACAAGATATATTTTTTCTCTCTTATCTATGGTATTAATAACACTGTCATTTTAAGCAATTCTTGTAATCTGTTCATACCATCTTAATGAATTACAAGGGAGACAATATATTCCTGAAGAAACTTCCTATTTTTCTTAGCAACATATATTTCCCTAGATTTCTTTGTCACATCTAGATTTCCTTTATTGCTAATTTATAGTACCACTGTTTAATTTGATAAACGTATATGTACACCTATAAAAGCAAGAGGTTTTCTGTGCTATGCAGCAATGTCGTGGTATGATTTGGTGTTTTCTGCCAAAAAAGGGAAACATAATCACAAACATTGCTCATATGTAATCAAAGGACCAGAAAAGATGTTCTGACTGAATTTAATCCATTCTGTGCTGAATGGTGTTATTTTACAGCCCAGAGCATTTTTTCTAGTGTGTTCCAGTAAAGCCATAATAAGAACAATAAAATAAGATACCCTCCACTGAAACTCCTCTTTTTTATTTTCCTTTTCCATTGTCCTTTTTTCCCTCTGTTTAAACATGGGTTGTTTAGCAATTCTACTCGTTCTTCTAAATTCATTCACTTTCCTTCAGCTGGTCAGCATACATCTGTCACTGCACCACTGCACACCAACAGAGCAGCTTGAAGCTTCTCAGTGACATCCTGACAGCTGAACACTGCATTCTCCATTTACTGGGGTTTGGATCTCTCCTGTTTACTGTAGTTTCACAAGAGAATGATATTTTATAAACACCTGGTAATTTAATTAAAATAAGGAGCTGGACTTTTAACAAGAGAGTGTTTTTTTATAAGGTTTGGCATTCAGAAATAAAGCAGATGTTTATTGTGCTTTTTAAGTGTCCAGGAGATCTCGTCAAAGTTGTCTGGCTTATACAGTGATTTTTATGTTATATGTAAGAGTAGATTATTCTTTGTTTTAATGTATTAATGCATGTATATTATTTCATAACTGAGTTTGGTTTTCTTATTACAGAGCAGTACTTTTGGTAATTGCCCAAAGCTCTGCATATAAATGTGCTCTACAAAGGTGTTTGGATTAAAGACTCTGGCTGCAGCTTCATTAAACAAACTGTTAATTAATCTCAAGTATTATCTAGGATGCCAAAGGCATTTCCTTTGTAGACAATGAGGGTTTATCTGTGGAATCTCCAGCCACTGGGGCTTTCTCCCCTCCTGTGTATGCCAAGCCCATGGAGTTTTTTCCCCCTACAGAGCACTGGCCATGGTGGTGCAAGTGCAGCCCAGCGCTCTAAAGCCTTCCCCTGCAGCTTTGAGCTGCCAGATCCTGTTCCCACCCGGACTGAGCTCCTGTCCTCACACTGTGGATTGTAGATCTCACCTTTAAAGTTGCATCAAGGGAAAACGAGATCACCTTGTCTCTTAGGACATCGGGTTTTTTCAAGCATTATTAAAAGAGAACATTTGTTAAGAAAGGAAAACTCCAAGAGTAGTAGCCATTCCCACAAAACATTTCCCACTAGATCCTGCAGAGTTCACAAGTTCCTGATCTTTTGGCTCAGCTCTTACTGCTGAATAAGGATGGACAAAACCTAGAAGGGTCAGTCCTTAAAACCTCTCAGAAGACAAAGTTTAGGGTTAGACTAACATCTAGTGTGCTAGTCTCACTCTTAGTCAGATCCTGACCCTGGTTTTGCAAGACTGTTGACTTCAATAATGCTCTAACCAAGGAAATGACATCCTGAATTTTGACCTATTTTTCTTTATTACATCATCTCTGCTCTCCTTAATCTGTTTTGTTTAAGAGTATGTCGTCTCCTTTTGCATCAGCTACTGAGTCCCATCTGCAGCTTTACTTCAGCTTTTGTTTGCCTCTGATCTTTTTCTCATTCTTCTAATGTACATACCAAAAGGTGGTAAAAAAAGTATTTTTTCTGGAATAAGCATGAATATCATAAGGAGGAATACAATAGTTCTTTCTATCTCCTCTGATTACAAAAACAAAGAGAAAAAGTTATGGAGCAGTTAGTGGAGGAAAAAGGACAATTACAAGTGAGCCTAAATTTAGAATTACGAGTTTGAGCCAAAGCCCTCTGAGGACCATGAGAGTCTTTCCACCCACTTCAAAAGGATGTGGAGCACACCTCGTCCTACCTCACTACTCAGCACAGCTTTGGGTAAGAACTGTGTTAACAACCCAGGGGAACGTTCTCAAAGGTTAAACCCACCTTATTGTCAAAGGGAAAGTTTGACGATTTTTGCCAGACTCTGGACCTTAATTAAAACACTGGAACATTTCAAAGTGACAACTATGTTAAAACCTTTTTCTTCCATATTCCTTCTTGAGTGGATCAAGTAAAGTCAAGGGAAAAAGACCATCTCTGCTGGAAGCTTTTCTTTCATTCAGATGCCTACCCACACCCAGTCACAGAGAGGAAAAAGGATTGCTTTGACGTCCTCAATATTTTATGCAGAACTAAAGTTATTTATACATGTTGCTCTGTTATTACACCAAGAACATGTCTGCTGTCTTTAAAAAAATATTATTGCCAGTGGTACTGTTTCTGTGATGATCTTGTGTATCAGAACTATATTTAGAAGAACCTTCTGCTCCAAATAAATGCAAAATCTGTCTGTAACTACAGCTTAAATCTAATTTAGTGAAAAATTGGTCACTCTGATCCACTATAAAGCTTCAGGTCTACTCACGCTCCTCTTTTGACAGGACTAGCCACACATACTCTGCACCACTTGTAAGGTGGAGGTGGTGGTGGTGTTCCTTTGGTGTCATTGGGTGCTTTGGGTCAAGACAATTGGAATTTTCTGCTTTCATGAAAATCACTTTTTTATTTTAAAAAGTTTGAGGGTTGCTTTGCTCCAAAGCAATGACCATTTTCCAATGTTTCTGAGGAAAAGGGTGTTGTGGAAGAATTCTGCCTGGAGAGCAATGTCCCATGGCACTGCCAAAGCACAGTGTGCACCTGGGGGTCCAGAAAGCATCAAGGGACGCGACCTGGATCATAGTAGCTGTACTTCTTTCTGCCATAACCAGGTTTTCTCTTTGAAGTTCTAAGCCTGTGTGTGCTGGGTTTGTGTCCCCAGAATGCAGACCTGATGGGCCACCTGGGGAAGCCTGAGCAGCTTTGTGCTTCAGCCTTTTCCTCTCTCAGTATTGCCTTCCCTGTGTTCTCGAACTTTCTTGTGAGACGTGCATGAATCTTGCAGATAGCAATGTATGTAAATGTAGATTTTTATGCATTAAAAAAAAGCTTGTAACTAGATATGTATTTAACTATATTTATATTTAGAACTATTTTCTAGCACTGAGCTAATTTTTCAATCATTTCTCTCTGTTTAGATCCCATGTGCAGTTTCATTATTTTCTTGAATCAGGAAACCAAAAGAAAAATCAAGAGTAAATTTTTCTCATCTTACTTTATAGCATAATCTGATAAAATGGAAATTTCTGCTCCAGATAAACTGAACAAAAAGTGAGCCCTTTGCCAGAATCCCTGGAGTGCCTGTAAAGTACTTAACAGAAGGCTTCTTTTGACAAAAGGATATCACCCTTAATTGTCAAATCCATTCCAAACAAAGGTGGGAGAAGATGGGTGGGTACTGTTTTTTGTCAGGAGTCAGGACTTTGGGAACTTCATTGTGAACCATCAAATCTAATTTTGAACTTTTTGTCTTATCAGTAACAGTTTCATGGATTTCATTATTTGCATGGGTTGCTCTTTTTTCCAACACTTGAAGCATAACGTTTGACTGGTGGTGACGCTGGATGTGACAGGAGAGTGTTTGGGAAGAGAAGGGCTGAGTTGATCCCCAGCAGGTGAGTGCAGGCCTGGACCAGCCCAGGCTGGACAGGGGCAGGGCTGGGCAGCAGTGACATTCCTGACAGAAAGGTCCAGAGCCAAGAGCCCGGGTACAACAAGGGCTCTTGGAGTGTTTGGAGTAACACCTGTCAGGAATGACGTCTCTTCACCATCCTGCACTGCCCACAAGGCATCACCTTCTGTTCTCTTTGTCTCAACTCCTTTACACTTTGTTCGGAATTCCTTTGAGACTTGTTCCCCACTCTTTTCTTTCTTCAGTACTGTGTTCCTTAGAGGTATTGTCTTTCTTTCTCTAAGGTCTTTGCACTTTTAACTGGAATTAATGACATTTGGGCCAGACAGCCAAGAGTAAACTGGATCCTTCCAGCTTAGGGACCAACTTTGTTGGCACTGTAGAAGAACCAGCCATGGGGATTGTTGAAATAAAGGGAGGCCACACACCCGTCTCTGCCTGGATATTTTAAAGCCTTTCTTTTCAAACAACTCTGCTTTTGGAGAAAAGAAAAAGCCACAGGATACACTTATGAGGGAAATAATTTCTAAAGCTGTGCCAGATCCCCAGCTCTTTCCTCTGGCCCAGCACTGAGGAGCAATCTTCAGGCTGCCTGCAGAGGACATCTGGTGATCCTGTGGTGTGGGAGAGTCATCGTGCTGCTTTAGCCACTTCAGGACATCTGCTCTTTTGAGCTTTTGGAGAGTAATGGGACGCAGCCAGAATTTGCAGTATTTTGAAACAGATCTGTCAGCAGAATAGTCCCTGGATAATTTTATTCCTGTGGTGTAATTTCAGGTTGGTCTCTTTGCTATTTTCAAATCAGCCAGAAGGAACCCAGTGTATCTTCAGCTGAGAACTCAGAGAGGAGTTTTCAAGCATCTTTTACCACCTCTATGGACTCTGCCCAAAAGGTAAGTTTTCAGGCAGGAGAGACCTTTCTGAATACTGGATAATTTTTTTTTTCCAAGAAATGTCTTGTTGTCCAGCCAATAATAAGGACAAGAATTCCGTAGCTTTATAGTCAGCAGAAGTCCAGAGTTGGGATCATCCTGAGCCACTGAGAGCACAAGGCAGCTGGTACAGCTCTGAACTTCCCTGGCCATGAGCTCAATGTGAGATGATTGCAAGTGCCTGATGTGCTGGTGATGTTTCTGTCAGAAATGCTGAAGCTCCAACCATCAGCACTGCCCCCCTGGACCCTTTTGCCACCTTCTCCTCCACTATTCTTGGATTCAAAACATCAAGGACTTTGTTGCATGGAGTTATGCTTTATTTGCTACAAAACATGGACATAGAGTTGGTCTTACTGTTCCTACTTCAACGAAAAAGCAGAGTAAATCATTCACAAATTCGTTGTGATGGAATCAAAAATAGGTAAATCTACCTAAAAACTGGGTGGATCATGAATCTGTCGCCTTCTCCCATTCTCTGCCACCATCTCTTTTGGTAAAGATGGCCCAACTTTTACCAAGAAAATGGGATAATAAAAAGATAACACAAAATAAACTCATTTGGTATGATGTCAAGGGGGATGATATAGAACTTTCCATCTACTCCCATGCTATACATAGCAGATGAAGAATTAGGCAATTTATTTTGTCACTTTTCTAACAAATTGTTCCATTTCGTAATTCTCATAAGTGCTTAAAACACAATGTGTTAATCAGGATTGATTGCCCAAAAAGTCTGATGATTTTGACTTCTAGACAAAGTAGCACTCTTGGAGAACAGACTGCACCTTCTGTATGGATGGGTTGGACTGGGACCTGTGGAATGGCATCATCTCTCTTAGCTCTAAACTGAGTTGGTATTTACCAAAAATTAAAGCTATTTCTATATTTATAATCTAGAATGCCAGTGAGGGAGTTCTAGGAAGATTGTAGGAGGATTGTGTCTGACTTATATGGTATTCATTTAACCCTGTCCTAAACAGATAAAAATTAATTGACTTTTTTTTTTAATGTGTTTTGGTTATAATGCAAATGACTAGATTTTTTTTCAAATAGGTATTAGGATTTTTGTGTGTGTCCACTAAAGTATGACATCGAAATTCAAAGGAACAGCAGTTTGTATAAATGTGAAATCCTCTTCAAGCATCTTAAGCACTGAGAAGCAAACTGAGCTGTGGAATGAGCTGTGGAATAATGACCACTGCCTTCAGAAGAGATTTGCGTTGTTTATGCAGTCACTGGATTTGGTGCAGAGTCATTTAATCCAGTAGATCTGATCTCCTGAAATCTTCTTTAGATTTAAGCCTCTTCTGCAGGTCTTCTAGGGACAGATACATTTCTAGAGACATAAACTTCAGAATTTTAATCACTTTTTAAAGCTGCTGGCACCAGTGATATGCATAAATCACAAGTTTCATATTGCAGACGTGTTGAGGCAAATGAGCTGTTGCAAACATGTAACTGGTTACTGTGTACACACAAACCCAGAAGTAAATAATGTTCATTCTTCATACCCAGTGCAAAATGCCTTTTTGCTAATGAAATAGAGAGGCAGCATTTTATGATTTCCATGGCCACTAAGAGGTACAAGGGTAATTGGTGGATTTCAGTATTTTTGTTATGATGGAGAAGACCACATATTTTCCTTTCCACAAGCCTTAATTTTTAAAATACATAAATGTAAGAAGTGATTAGAATTTTAAACAGAAATGTATATTTAAATGAAGTTTCTCCTCTGCTTTCCTTCCTCAGAATCCAAGTTCCCTTTCCTGAACTGACGAACAAAGGCAGCAGAAGTTTTTGAAGCACTTCTTGTGCAAATCTCAACCATGAAAGAGAAGCAGTCGCCTCTCAGGATCCTGAACTGCCTCAAGGAAAATGGCAACATCAACATTTACAGGTGAGGTTGCACAAAGTATTTTTATATAGGGAACCCCTGCATTATTAAAGATCCCTTTTATTAAAGATCCCTTTGTGTCTCCCGTGCAGTGAAGGGAGACAAGATGCTGGTTGTTTTTCTTTGTCTACTGCTCATTTGCTCATTACCATTTTTTTTTCTGCTTCACAGCATTAACCAGTTCATGCAGCAACACTCTCCCTGTGCTTCACACGTCACAGAAAACCACCCATGCTTCTGAGAGATGCTCCTGGCTTTCATGGCAGTCCAGGGCAGCAAATGGGACAAAAGACTTCAAAGCAGGCCAATTAAGCATGATCTCTAAGATAAACATGTATTGTTCAGTAATGTTGAAGTCCAGAGCCTGCTCTTTGCTGTCAGGTTTTCAGTGCACAACTGGGGGTGACTGACTTTTCCATTCATTTCCAGGCACAACCATTTTCTCACTATTTAGTCAAGCTTTGTGACATTTCCATGAATTCTGCCAGGTCTGAGGAAGACAAAGATGTTGCACGTTTCCAGTGAGACAACCCAAATCACTATTCTATTATTTCTGCCACACTCCTCTGTCCCTGTCCAAAGTAATCAAAAAAACTTTACCTTTTAGGTCTCTATATAGCCTCAGTGATACCTTCTATATCTATTGATTCACTATTTATGAATTTTTTCTCTATTTTTCTATTTTATATGTACACTCTCCTGTTTAACAGAGATGGAAGAAGGAAAAAAAAGTGCCTTCAGTCATTCTGCTGGGGCTGAAGATAAGTAAGTGTTGGATTTTACATACCAGTGGCATGAGAAGGGTGCAAGGAGCATGAAGATTTCATTTACTGAATATGAAAATATGAGTGAGTGGTATAAAGCACAAGTTTCCTGCAGTTATCACTTGAGTGGAGCTCACTTGTGACAAGGCTCAGTGAGAGGAGCAGAGGAACCATTGTTTACCCTTTGGGGTTTTTCCCATTCATAGTAGAAAAAGATGAAAATTAGAGCCCTGTCAAACATAGGAGATCCATCGCATGCAGGGTCTTGAAATATGGCTTTTTTTCCAAACTGGAACAAAGCCCCAAAATTTCCAAATGTCCAATTAAGGAAATTGTCAGAGAAAAACAATCCAACCCATGTTCACAGAATTAGTTCACTTTGTCAAAACTGAAATGCTCTGTTTTCACTTTGATTACTTCATAGTTTTTATATAATGCATCTAACCTGATGCTACATAAAATACCTCATGCAAAACTTTCGAGTCCAACAACACTGGAAAATGGTGTCATCTGGGGATTCCACTTTGAAAGAAGAGTTACCAAAATCTTCACAGATGTCTAGTGAGATGGTTGAGAAGAGAATTTCAGTCATTTATTGGTTTGTACCTGCTCATTCAAATGAGCAACATTCAACCGTGTTGAACAATTCACCCATCACAAAACAAAGAAGCAGGGACGCTGCCTGACACACACCCAGCCGTGCCCAGCAATTCCCTCCGAGTGTGATCCCAGCAGTGCCTCAGGAACCCCGGGAAGATGTGAGGAGGGGTCATCACAGTGTGGGCTGTGTGCCTCTCACCCACTGCTCCAGGTCCCAAACCTCTTCAGATGAAGGATGAGCAGTCCTGGCAGACAACATTAACAAGTTCCCTTCATGATCTCATGATGGACTGTAACATGGGTTTCCATAACCTTGGAAGATACTCCTGCCAATTAGCTTTGATTTGGAACCAGCAGGAGCAAGGTCAGCTGATGTGCCCAGCCCACACCAGGTGGGGTTTTATGTGTCCTAGAACAGCCATTGGTTGTAATGAAATATTTAATGTCTGCACTATCCTTTTTGTAATTATTTCCAGTGCCTACCTAGAACGTAACCTGGGTGTGTACGTGGGAGGACGTGTTTTGAAACTGGAACCAGCCCTGGGAAAAGGGCTGTGCTGCCCCTTCTCAGCTGCCACAATGTTGATCCTGTGGGGCTTTTTGGCTCTTGTTTGTTTAGCAATCAAGCAGGGGCCTTTTTAGTCATTGTGTAATTAGTGGGCCATAACTGGCTCACATGTGGTCATGACACAGCTCCCTCACACTCCCTCCCTACTGAGTGCACGAGGTGTGACCTCGGCACAGCCTTGGGGGGCATTGTTCACCCCTTGTTCCACACTGCTCTTACAGCTCAGGCAGTGCAGTTTAATCACTGATATGTAACTGTGTGGCAGCTCAAACCACCACATTTCTCCAAGTAACCTGGTGGTAGAGAGCAGACCTCTAAAATGCAAAGCATTAGGGTGGAGAGCTGGTTGACTCCTGCCATTCATTTATTTTTTACAGAGCATTGATGAACTAAAACTCCCATCACAAGGAACTATCATTAACTAGTGCACATTTATTTACTTAAGGAGTCTAATAATCAATCATCAAAATTTTCCACTTGTTTTCTGGCATTGTATTTCATCACTTGGTAAAGTATGAAACATTATCATTCTTTACACAAGTTTGTTAACGGAATATTTATTTAAAGAAGTTTCAATATAAATAAAGATTTTCTACATATATTCCTTTAAACAGATTTATTTTCATTTCAACTATTTGCTTTCCTGCAAAAAATTTATGTGAAAAAATAATCCAGAAATGTAAATGGCATGAAAATGGGATTATCTGTCAGATGGAAGGGGTGATCACTCCAAGCTAGGCATGCAAGTTTGGGTGGGGTACAGCAAATGGCTTCATTGGTTTTTATGTTTGGGGGATTTCTCTGCAAGCCTCACTATCCTCACTACTGTAGTTCATTTATTCTTTGAGAAAGAAAAGGAAGGCTGGTATAAATTAGGAATGGTAATGTAAAAGCTTATACCCACTGCATAGAAGTTTTTCAAATTATTACAAGCATTAAGTTGCCAGAGTTTTTTCCGTATACTGCCAGTATTAAACAAGACATGCCTGCTAGGGTTGGTATAAAGTTTTGTCAACATTTTTGGCGTGCAAGGTCTCAGCCTGGGGTCAATATTTTCTCGACCAAATTTTGTTGTTTCAGTTGCCTTTTTACACTCATATATTGTAACTCAAACATTAAAAAAAATGAAATTTGGCAGGCTATTAGTCCATAATGTGGTCTGATGCCTTTGGGTATTTTTTTAAATGTAAATCACTGAGATATTTAAGGTTTGAGGTTTAAGAACTGTGCACACACTTTAACAACTTCTTTTAAAAATATTTAGTATGCATATTTACTACATATGTATCTTATAGAGACTAGAGATTAAACTGGAGATTACTTGCTAAAATATGCAAACTGCTGTCCATGAATAAACATCCTCATGAACTCCTATTGAAAGTTTCTTATTTAAAGAAAAAATTGTTTCAAGCTACAATAAAAGCAAAGAGAAGTAAGATGAGGGGAGGAAAAAAAATCAACATTTAAATGGCTTTAATGGTTTAACTTGGCCACAGAAAATAAAGAAATTCTTTTTTTTTTCCTCCTGGGATCTAATCCAAAGCCCACTGAGGCCAAAAGAAGACTTTCCACCTATTCCCATGTGTGCTGGATCTATTCTCTGCTCTGCTGCTCCCTCCCTGTGTTGTGTTGATGGACTGAAGCAGCAGCTCCCACAGCATTCCCATCAATCTTGCCTTGTGCAGTAGATAAGTTTGGGGTCAGCTACTGGTGGCAGAGGAACTCTCCTCTGGAGTGTCCTTTCTCTGTGAGTTTGAATCAGATTTCCACTTTGGCTTTCACATATTAATGCTTCCCAGTCGTTTGTCACAGTCCTCACACGGCAAAGTGTGTGAGAAAAGATTTCAGAATGTGCAAAGGCCCAAATGTCCCTGTGCCCACACCAGTGTTATGTCCCACACAGCATCCCCAGCCCGAGCCCTAGCTATTAACCTCATTTCAAAGTAATTTTTAGTATCAGCCTGGGAACACATTCCATGGGTTTGGTTAGTTACAAATGACAGGATTTGTGCAGTCAATGATCACCGGCGCCATCGCATGCAATGCTCGTTAGACTGCAATTCCTGCAGTTCCTGCACAATCTGTTCCTTATGGGGATTTCTGGGAGCTTGCAAACTCTCTCTAAGATGCTGGCAACATCAACCAAACATCTCAGACACATTGTCTTTCTGAACCTGAACTTTTTTAATGGTGGTTAAACACGTTGTCTGCTTTAGTTTCCTGTCTATCTTCATCAGAAGCCAGCACCTGTTTCCAATAAATTATACACAGAGCTGTATCAGCAACACCTTGGCAGCAGCTGCCACCCTGAACAGCAGAATGCCCTGGAGGACAATACACCTGTGAACACATACAGTGTTTATTTAGCTGAAAGGCAAAACTTTAAGTTACATAAAGCAATTATCTAAAGCCTAATGCATGCCCATTATTAACACAAAATACCCTTGTTCTTTAAAACCAATAAAAATCTATTTAAAGACTTTTTTGAAATCCCAGGGAAACATGTACTAGCACCATGGATCTGCTGTTAGCCTAGGACTTCAGTGTCTGATGGTGGGAACACGTCTGGGGGAGGCTGCATGTGAAGCTGCAAAGAAATAAGGCACCGATTTGGAGTTCATTGTGCACAGAGATGAGAGAAGAAGCCAAATCATTTTCAGAGAGATTGTTGAACAACAGATTTTTTTTTTTTTTTTTTTGTGGTTGCACATTATAAAGAAGCATTTTGTTGCTGAAGTATAGAACTACTGTGTTTAAAATAGTGTTTGATCTTTCCATCACTATGAGACAGTAGAAAAAAGTAGTTCTAAGAAAAAGGTTTTCTTATTACTGGAACAAACCTTTCATTTCCAGTTCACTACCAGCACTGGCCTTTCATGTAAGAGCAGCCTATTTTAGCAGCAGTAAGAAGACTTGGTTGTTTGCAGCAGATCACAGGATAATGTAAATGAAAAAAAAAACTTATGATTGAAATAGAACACAAATCTGAGAAATGTTCTCAACTTTTGATAAAGCAAGAAGTAACACTAGGAACTCTGTATTTCAAGTACAGCATAAGAGATTTTCAGTTTAACATGCATACTTTAAAGATTATTTGGCACATGAACCTTATAA
The DNA here is from genome assembly GCA_013400495.1 of Nicator chloris. Taxonomy (NCBI): domain Eukaryota; kingdom Metazoa; phylum Chordata; class Aves; order Passeriformes; family Pycnonotidae; genus Nicator; species Nicator chloris. The sequence goes on from WAAE01000114.1 coordinate 75,105, forward strand.
ATCATTTAAAAGGGAAGATATTTTCTACCTGGGTTTCTAAAATTAGCACTAACCATGGAAAATTTATATATGTGGATGCATATATGTATCTATTGTATTAAATGCCCATAAAATACTCACTTTTAAAGGCATATTTTAGAATAATTTCATTTCCTGTCTTATGCCTCCTGATGCCATTTAAGTGATCAATAGGAATGCTCTTAGGTGAAAATGTGTTTTAACACTTCTGTTTGGCCAGACCTGAAAGCTGTGGAAGGACTTGTTAATGGGTATTTCTCAAGTGTCATTTTCCTAAGCCCTTACAATGCTGAATAGAAATACAGGTAGAGTGGTGATGCCACCATGTAGATATTCTCCCACCAATAATACTGGAGAATTAGATCCCAAGGGTTATGACATGTTTTATGAAATGGAAAATAAAATTCCAGGAGAATAGCATTAGCTTAACCTCACAATAAATACCTTGTCTTTCAAAGGTTGCTAGTAGACCTATTTTGTTTCATATTTTATTATTAGTCCAAAATTTAACATATCTATATCTTTTTACAGCTGACTTCCTTAAAACTGCCCTATTTTCATCTCAGAACAAGCATGGTATGTTTCAGAGATCTGAGCTAAAACATATGGATTAAGTCAATGACTCAATTTCTAAACCTCCAAATGACTGTACTGATTACTCATGCAAATCTATATTTTTGCCAGATTTCCTAAAGACTTAAATATGAGTAAAATTAATGTGAATATATTTTCTTCTCCTGATGCATGTGAGAATATGATGGAATGATGATCTCCTTGCCCAGATACAAACCTGCATCTTGATTCCACTTTTCTTGGCTGTGTTTGATTCTAATTGAATATAAATGCTATGAGCACCCAGCTAAGATTCCAACCAAAAGGAAATCCAGCTATGGCTACAGAACAAAAACTATTTATTTTCCCCTGGAGTGTCTAGCTTTTATTAAATGTCAACAAATCCAAAACCAGGCTTTACTAATCTATGGTGTCCATGGGAAATAAGTCACAAGCACAAGTCACTGAAGATAATGTTTGCTTTGGTTTAGATAAACAGGTTCCAGGGAACTGAAATCTCACACAAGCATTTAAAACCTACCCCTTATTTTCCCTGAACATTTGTGAGATCTCCCAGTGGTGCTGAAGAATGCCAAGATGGAACAGCGCGGGGGCTGGAAGCAGACCTACATTTGGGATTGTTTACTGCCCTCTGTGATGAGTTTATCCATTAGTTTCCTTCCTGTTGACTTTCATGCATGCTATTAACCCAGGATGTTACGTGTTCCTAAACAGAACATGGAATTACAAGTGGAAGATGCTGCCACCTGCGAGGTCTGCCTTTGTTCTGCCCACTGGAATTGCCCTGGGAGTGAGGACTGCAGATGCAGCTTTGTGCTGGGACCTGCAGGGACCCCCCACCTTTCCACAGGGTGCACTGGTTCCTCCTGGCCTCACATCTGTGCTCACACACTTTGGGTTGGGATTGGGACATTAGAGTGGAGATAAGCCCTGTAATATGAGAAATTGTTACAAAATGGGGCTCACAGCCACTGTGCTGCCCCTGGCATGGCCTTTCAGAGATTCAAGGGGGGTAGCAGGAGTGCAGGGCCACGTGGGTCACTCTAGTCCCACCCCAGGGATACAGAGTGTGGCTTGATTTGGTGAAGAGGTTTTATAAAGCTGAGTTACCCTGTGGAGGGATGGGACAGGGCAAACCATAACTGATACATGGCATTGCAGCTGATATGGCCAGGAGAGACATTCTGAGACAAAGGGAGAAAAAAGATATCAAAAGACACACACATCTTTCTTAAAAGCCAAACAGAAGTACAAATGACAAGACAGTTTGGTATGGAAGACAAACAACCACCAGTAAGGTGAAGTATGTATCAAATCACCTTGGAGAACATTTTATCTCAGCCACAGTAAGGTGGCAAAAGAGCCACTGGAACGAGTTTGTTTTGTTGCAATGCTTCTTTATGATTTTAATTAAATTTCTTTCCACTCAAGAAGATACAAAGAACAATAAAAGAAAGCAATATGAAAGTTCACAGTATGCAAGATTCATCTTGTATTCACAGGTTTTGTGTAACTCATTTTAAACTGATGTTTGCTTGTTTAAGAATGCACACCTGCACATTACCACTTGTGGTAAATGAGTTTATTAGCCAAGGAATGTCTGAATTCTTACTGGAAAACCCATATAAATGCAATTATGCTTTCTTTCAAGATCCCATTTTGGTAAAACATGCTATCCCACTTTCATACTCCAGAGGAAAAAAAGCAGTAAATGATGTACAAACATGCAGGAGAGATGCAGGTGAAAAGATTCACAGGGCTTAAAACTGTCACATGCCTTATGATTCAGTGTGTCTTTCCATGTATAATTTAAGCACTTGGTTTCATATTATAATCATGTCAGATCAAATGTTCCTCTCAGAGACTAGGACTTTATTAGTGTCTCATTTGTATTTGTTTTTACTTTGATTTAAAACCTAAAGGTGGTGACAGAAGAAATTCTGATGTTTGGCACAGGATTAATACTTGAGAGCCATTCAACTTTGTTAATCATCCATTTGAAGAGAATTTCCTTATGCAAAGAGTTTGCTCCACTTTGGACAAAACAATTTTTTCATCTCTGAACTCTGAAAGGGCTGAAGGGTGGAAAGAAAGTGAGGGGAGGCAAAGGAGCAAAGGGAGACGGAGCAAAGTGTGAAGCTTTGATCCTTTCACAGAGAGGCTGAGGCAGTTCAAAATGAAAGAATCTCTCACCATTAAAAAAAAAAAAAAAGAAAGAGGAAGAGAAACAGAGAGAGCAGTATGACAGGAGACAAAAAATGAGGCAGGAAGAAAAGCCTCAAAGTAAAGGAGTTATGCCAGACTCTGAAGGGGAAGCTCAGCAAGGAACAGAAGAGGAAGCACCTTGGCTTTCTAAACGCAAAGAACTTCCAAGAGAAATAAAGAAATAACAGCAATTAAAGATGTTCAGGTGACTTCTGATTTTGCATTTCTCATTACACTTTTTACCCTATCTAAGTTATAAAGTAACTGTGCCATAACTGACTAAACAGTCTGGACCTATAGATATAACACACACCAAAGCATTTGGGCCACTGCAAGAGGAACATTGGCCCCCAAGCTTCAGCAGTGGGACTGAAAACTCCCATTTTTAAAGCAAAGAGATGCCTGGCTGTGTGACAGAGTTTGGGGAAGATGCAGTGCTGGTTAGGGTAAACTTAAGAGAAAAGTGATCTAGCAGCTGGTCAATAACTACTGTGTGTAAGTAATTATAAACAGTGTATGAATTCAGTGCCTGGAGACCTGCCATCTTTTTTTTCGTACAAACAGCAGTCACTGTTCATGAATTTAAGTAATAGAAATAGAATGCACACCTACCCACTGTAATTTATGTCATCCATTTTCAACAAGGTGTCCTCTTTGCAAAAAAAACTTGAAAACTCCACGTCAATCCTTCATCTCTCCTCTAAAGAATGTGTATTTATATTATTCTTAAGCCAAGAATGGATCATCATTCACAATTCAAAAGAAATATTATATTACTTACAGAGTTTGGCCAATCTTGTTTTATTCTTTTTACTTCATTTTTGTGCAGAGTTATGCATTAAACCAGTGCCTCTGCTGAGTTACTTAGGAGGACCTAGAACCTTTCACAGAAAGAGGTGCTAAGACACTGGGTGCAAAATTCTACTGGTTTTATAAAGGAATAATATAAGGAGAGGCTTAGGCAAGTTATAGCAAGGTGCTGGTTTTCTGAATCCTTCTGGAAATACTATTTCCAAACAAGCCAGACATTTTCTTTGTCTCGTTCAATGTCCATGCTCAAAGAGAACAGGATTTCACATTTATTTAGCTGTATATCTTTGTTATTTCAAGTAAAACTCTCAAATCATCAAAAGATCTCTATACATGAGGTATTTCAAGAAAACAGACACAAGCACACCAGATCAAAGGTACAGAATACAGTCTGATTAGATTAATTCTTTTAAAGTGCATCCGAAGAAATTTTATTTGATTCAGGGAACATGAAAACCAAATTACCTTTGAACAAAAAAGGTCCAATGGCATCCAATATTTTTCTATAATTTAAGAAATTCATGGGTTTTAATGTTTCTTTGCTTTTACCTTCTTATATGTCAATTAGAGTGGGACATAACTGTTGCATGAAATATACGTGGGGTCAAAGCCTAAAGCAGAGCCATCAATAAAGCGTCTGCAGAACATCTGAGTTTTCTTTGAATTGCATGCCACTTTAGGACAAAGATGCTTGCAAAAGTCCCAGCAAGTAGTGACAGATTAGTTATTAAAAAATAAACAGAGGTCAAACCTTTAAAAGGTGCACTTTATATACTTTTACAACTACCCCTTTTAATTAATTTGGAAACTTCTCATCTGTTCAGCATTTATCCTGTTTAGCTACCACGTGGCTGGTCTCGCTTAATTCTATCCTGCCAGTCTCACAAGACATAAAACATCCCCAATACCCAGGACATGAGAAACATCATGGAAAAAGCACATACAGATTGTGACTTACAAAAGCAGTTAGACATGAGTTGTCCCTGTATCTTATTTTAGGTAGAATTGTAGTATCTGCTCACTGTGTGCTCAGCTTTAAAAATTACCTGCATTCCTCCATATTCACATGCTGCTATAGTGTCTTACACTTTTTCATTGAGAAAAATGAAGAAATATGTCCCTAGAGATCTGAAGATCTGGGATTTTTGTCTTTTCCATTGAAAAGAGGCAGCTAAGGGCTGAAAGTAGCCAGCCCTCACAAGCTTTATTCCTGAGCCATGCCAACAGCAACACACTTCATTGTCACACTTTCAGTACCTACTTCTATGCAGTTGAACATCCAATATCTGATTTCCAATCAGTCTAGGAAATAAATGCTGTCCTCCTAATTTAAAATTGTTCATTCTCCTGTGAGAAATTGCTTGTAAATTTTTTGTCTCTCCATCAGCTTTGGTTTCCTGCCTAGCTGGGTTTCCTCAAACCTCTTTCATACTACTCAGTTCCCTTGTCTCTCACTTCCACAGCTTCTCAACTTTCAACTTCAAACCATGCTTCAGAAGCTCCTGGGTCCTCTGAACAGATGAGCCTTTCTCACGGCATTTGTGCATTCCTGAGCCCAACTCTCCTTAAGGGTGAACACATCTTCTGCACAGATTCTGCTTCTCTAGAATTAACAGTATGGTGTCTGCTGGAAGTACTGCACATAAAGTCACCAAATCTATTTTCTACTCCCTATGGATGCCCAGATCTTGTTTTGAAAACTCTTAGGTGAAAGCCGAGATTATGAAAAGTTTTCCCAGGAGCAAGTAAACTTTACTAGTTATGCTTATAAAGATGTGCTAACTATAACCATCACGAAGGCTATGAGCTTTCAGCACTGGCAAGCACAAAAATTGCAGATGAGTAAGTGTCAGTGGCTCTTAATGGATTTCTTGGCATAATGACAGAAATAAGAAAATATCTGTTTAACAGTCCATTTTACCTATCTGTGTCTAACGACAGTCACGTTGACCACCCGTTGTGTGGTTCTTGCTCATTTCCAGGATGTTGATGCACACTCGGGCTTTGGACTGTGATCGCAATAATCAAAAACCTAAAGACTCACCAAATGATTGAGTGCAAAGGGGCTGAGGAAGCTGTCAGACATTACCATGTGTTGTCTGTGCTGTAATTGTTTCCAGTGGTCAGCAAAACCTGAAACAGAACCATAAGGTTTTGAAGATTAGGCTGAATGTCTCCTGCATAGTCTGGTCCAGGCCCTTTCCTGGAACACTGCAGCACTGAAAGAGAGTGATGAAGCAGAAGAATGGCACTATGCCATTGCATCAGATGAAAGGGACACTGGTGGATATTTGCCATGGGAATACTTGACTGGAAAGCACTTGATCTACTGTCTGTTAGCTCATGGGAATGGAACTAGTAAACTTGGGAAACCTCAAATAAATTCCCATTGTATATATAATATAATCCAAAACAGAATCTTCTCAGGAACAATTGCTAATGATACTGGAAGTCATCCTTGTTTAGTGAAGAAGAGACAATTTTCCAGTATACATTTCAGGCTTTTACATTGAAAAATGTTACCGAATATTTACGAGGTGGGAAATCTGTCATTAGTGAAATCTTCTTTTTAAGCAGTAGCTTAGCAGGGGATTAGAAAAAATACCTTTTAAAAAGCCTGTATCTGCCACCCTTGCAATGACATGAAGAACCTTTAAAATTACCTAGATGATAAATTACCATTTCAGAAGAATTGTTGAATGAGCTCATCTTTGTACCCTATCCACCACAGTCATGGTTTCTGTTACAAACCAGATGAGCTGAACCTTTACCTTAGATCTTTTTTCTAATCTATGAAACAAATGTGTAATAAAGACTAAGTTTCACATACAAGCATTTTCACTGACATCCAATGATTTGTCAGGCAATCCAGTGATTTTGTCTCTGTATGTTCAGAGATGAAATTATTTTTAAATTATTCCTTAGTCCAAAGCTTTCCTTAGCCTGTAATTTTTTTTTTTAATCAATCATCTCAGATACCTCACACTGGATAAGTCATGCATTTCTAAACAGCTTTCCTAGAGGGTTTTTATTCAGTGTTTAATAGAAACCGTTAAGTGATTAGAATCAGAATACACAGCTAACATAGTAAGAAGTCTAGAATAAAAAACTGAAGTCAATCTGTAAAGAATTTCTCTTTTACTTACTAGACCCCATATAATGAATCAACATAGACCAGTGAATGATATATCAAATATAGCTCATTTATAAGATACATATAAATACTTAAATAATGTGGTACTGCAGTTGGGGACATAAAATATAATGAAAATTTTACATATGTTCATTTAGACAGTAAATCAAGTGGTGTAATTTTAATAACTCTTTTCTGTTATAAAACTGTTTAATAACAATATAATAATCATTTTTTCTCCCTTGCAGCTTTGCTCTTAAGTTTTCTTCACTAACCCTTGAAAGCAAGTTTCTGCACTTGCTGTCTAAAACCCAGTATCTCCATTCAGATTTTATCTCAAAACATCTTTTTTTTGCCCGCTTCTTTTCCTTTCACAAGACATAGCCAGAGAATAATGTGTCTCAGCTGCCACAGAATGCATTCCACCAAAAGAATGTGCCCAAATTTGACCCAGGGAACAAGATACACCCCACAGTATATAAAAACCTTAATACTAAGTTGCCAGAAGGGTATCTGGCAAGCTCCAAATTAAATGTCTTTTCAGACAACTCTAGCTACTCTGTTACTCCATAACCTTCCCATGGCCCATTACTTCTATGTACTGAAAAAAGAAATCAGTTTTTTGGAAAGACAAGTCTTTTCACAATAAATCCAAGGTGCAGGGGAAACTCAGTTTTCCTATTTAAATTATGCTCAATTTTCATTCCCCTCTTTGTCTACATTCTTCTCCCTTTCCCTTTCTTTTTCTGTTCTTATTTCCGAATGGATTAAATTAAATTAAACTCTTTAGAAAAGAAGGGAGAAAAAAGACACATGCTTGTCTTCTCAGCTGTTTTTTTTTTAAATTCTCTCAGCCCTAATAAAAATACTATATACCTATGCATTGCAAAACAACATTATTTTTGCTGTAAAAACACCACGTGCATGTTCTTAGACATGAGTCCTCTGTGCAAGATCTTCTCACACGTGGAAAAACAGCTGACATTTCATCACTTTCATGAAGGAATAAATAGAGGAATCATGGAAGAGAAATCCACCACTGTTCTTGCCTGTTTTTCTAGTCACAGATGCTGCTTCTCCAGCATCAGGGTTGTGCATGTTGATATTAATCATGAAAGTCATTTTTTAATAGAAATTTAAATTATTTCAGTGTGCCCTGCAGTTGTCACAAACTTCCTACAAAATGAGGAGAAAAACTCATTTCCTAAACCTATCTCCTGCTGAGCCTAATGCAAGGACAGACCCCTGTCCTGTTTCAAGGATCACAGAATGGTTGAGGTTGCAAGGGAGTGTGGAGGCCATTTCACCCAATGCCCCTGCTGGAGCAGGACAGCTGAGGGCTGTGACCTCAGACCCTGTCCACATGGTTTTGGAACTCCCCAAAGGGTGCAGACTCTACAACCTCTCTGTCCAGCCTGTGCTGGTGCTTGGTAAAACTCACAGAAAAAGCATTTCTGGTGTTCTGCCAGACCCTTCTGTGTTCAGTTTGTGTCCACTGCCTGTCTTGTCACTGGGCACCACTGACAAAAGCCTGGCTGTGTCTTCTCTAACCCACCCTTCAGAGGTTTATTGATGACACATCAATGATGATTTATTAGTGATTATATTCCTCAGTCTTTCCTCATATGAGAGGTGCTCCAGCCCCTTACTCACCTTTATGGTGCTTCACTGGTCTCTCTCCAGTATGTGCAATATCTGCAAGTAAGGATGGGTGCAAAGAAAAGCAGAGCCTGTGTTAAACACACTCGAACAGGGCAGCAACAAAGGCAGTGAAACAGAAAGCAAAAAACCTGTGCAAATATAAAATATCAAAGGTAATCTGTTACACCTTGCATTTTGTACACAAACCCTTAGCACACACGAATACAACTTGCCTGGGGCATGTTCTGTTTTGTTTCTGATGGGGAACAAAGAGGGAAAATCAGGCATTACAGAGAACCAGGAGGTTCAGGGAGAGAGCAGAGATGTTTGGAGGAGCTGTGCATCTCTGGGTGCTCGTGTCCGTGTGTCTGTCTGTGTGGGTGCCTACAGACAGTGTCTGCTACTGCTGAGGCTCTGTAATCTGATGCAAACTGTTTCATATATTAAAAAGCTGTAGTAGTAAGAAGATCTTTTCAGAAATAGACAGATGTGGTATCTATGCCAAAAAATGACATTGCAAAGGGATTAACTGTTTAAGTGGTCAAATTAAACACGACAGAAATAGTTAGCTTCCCTTGGCCTGTAGCTGCTCTGCATGAGGCAGCTTGTCTCAAGTTGCCAATAGCTCATTGCTGCTAAGGCTAGAAGACAGTAATGTTAGGAATTGGGACATTTCCCAGTCTCTCACTGTCTGATCTTATGCCTCGTACTCTTATCTGTGCTGGGGCAGAATCCCCCAACCTCCCTGTGCCTAAACCTGGGCCACAGCAGAGAGCAGCTCCCAGTGCAGCCTTTTCCAGAGCACTGTCCTAGCTCTTGGCACAGACATGTTTGTTCTGGCAAAGCTGAACTTCTGCTGCGTAATATGGGTGAAATAAACTGCCCTGGTGAATTCAGAGTTTTGTCATAACTAAGTCCACAGCAGGGACTTCTGCTGACACAACAAGGGATAATACTCATCAACTGATACTGTAGTTTGCAGTTGAAGTCTGGACTAAATCCAGGACTGGGACTTATAACAGGGTTGTTATTATTATTCTTATTAGCAGTCTTATTTAGATTAAAGTCCTGGCTTGATACTTAATTCAGGATTTTAGGAATAGCAATGGGAGAAAGCACAGGGGCAAGAAGAGGTGCTCCAGCCAGATCCATGGCTGTCCCAACACCATTGTGGTGTTTCTTGCACTTGACTTTACTCTTCCAAAGCTCAGCTATTTTTGGACAGTTCTCCATAAGATTAATAAAAGATTATTAGTCAGTGGCAGAAAACATCAACTGGTTGGGTTTGTTTTCTTCTTTTCTGTAGAAAAAACCCTGTTTTATGAATACCTACCTAGTTGCTTCAGTCTCAAGTTCCATAGCAAAGTATGTGAGATGTGCTTTAGTCCTAGATTCGGAATATCAATTTATAGTATAAAATGAATGAAGCTGTTCTCCAAGTCAGCCTGATCATTGCAAAGACTACACCTGGCCCCTTCTCCTTCTCTGTTGTCCAACTATTACAATTTTCCAGCCTGTGTGTGGACAGATCCTGTCACTTCACTGCTTGCTGCATCAATGCGTGCCATCTTTTACTGGATTAACAAATGCCCACACTGCCATCGCTTTTCTCCTTCCAACTGGGATAACACCTCTGCAGCAAACCTGACCAGAGCTGCAGTGTTATCCCAATTCAAGGGATTCAATTCAAGGCCAGGAATGTTGAACAAGTGTCCCTGTAACCTCCCAAAGGTATGTCCTGGCACAGCTCTTGGAGCATCTTGAGTTAGGTTATTCGGACTGAGTCACAAGAGATCATGACCACAGGAAAGTGTTCTCCTTTCCACCCCCATTTCACCTCTCAGTTGCAGGAATCCAGAGCCATTGTGGTGTTTTAGGATAGACATGGGCATTTCCCTGCTGCTCACATAAGGTATCCTAAATGGTTCACCCTACCCTGGACCACATATAATCATCGTGCCAGAGAGATCAACTGAAGTCTGCCAGAGTTTTTACTACTAAAACCTCCTGCAGTTCCTGAGCAAAATGCCAGAGATTGTTAAAGGCCAAACTAACGAAAGTTGGCTTTGCAACCACCGTAAATTGGAAAGGGGACAGCAAATGAGCTGGCAACACTTACTGCTGATACCAGGTTCTGAAAAATAAAAGCATTGGCAGAAGAATTGTATGGCAATGAACACACAGTCCCACACAGAGCAAAAGGAGGACACTGAGGTACTCACCAGCACTCCCAAGGAATGAGATCTGGGGCCATAACAGATGTGTTTGGGAGAACACCAGTTCACAGCCAGCCAGACCATAAGGAGTTCTTGGGAAAGAAAAACAAAACTGAGAACTACCCTGTGCCTACATTTTAAATACCAGGTACAATCCTGGTGTCTTACATTGCAAAAATAGTGGAACTAGAAAATGTCCATGAAAGGGTACCAAAAACTGGCCAGTCCTGTGGACTGGCAGGGGCAGAAATGTGAGCTGCACATGGCATGATCCCCTTGCTCTCAGTGCCATCAGAGGCACAGCACAGCTCTTGCTGGGTCTCTGATCAGCCTCTGCCTTTTATTTTTAACAGGTAAGTCCTCCAGGGAGCTAAATCTGCATGGCCTTGAGACAAAATGTCAAGAATCTGGGAAAGAGCCAGTCAACACAGGTGGCAAAAATGCTCTGGACAAGGAATTGCAGGCAGTAGAAGTGTTGAAGTGTAGTTAGATTAAACTAGAGCTGTTCTGAGCAGGCTGACAAAAACATGCCTGCACAAGCAGTACCTTCAGTATCATTCACAAAGCTGTTAGTGTCAGTGAAGCTGGCTCTACCCAAAATAATCATGCATTTTTTCCACTTTTATCTAGATTTACAAAAATAGAAGCTCTAATCTGCTACAGTGTCTCTCTGGAAGTCAGCTGGACAAACAGACAGAGACTCACACATGCAGTCACTGGAGTTGCATCCAAAGTCTGGTGACTTTACAAACAGAGCAGCTGTCATGATCCAGGGGCTGCCCAGGTGTCAGATGGCCAAAGCACTAACACAGCAAATTGCTGGAAAAACGCTAAGTACAATACACCACTGATTCTGGGTTATTTGTGCTACATTTCTCATTCATGGTGTCATGTCTGACTATTGCTACAGCTTTGATCATAGAGGGACCTGGCAAAGGACCATTCTAACTCCAGTTTGGATTGTTCTTCCTGGGAGCAGGCTCAGCATGCTCATATAACCTGTGCAGGTTGCCTGTTTGCCACGTGTTATCCTTATATCTAGACATATGTACACATCGATTAATAAGTTAATTGAACACAAGAATTCGATGGTGAGACAGAGGACCCCGCGAGGAAAGTTCTTTCCTGTTGAGATAAAGCAGTTACTCTGTGAGCTTAAGCCAGCAGAAGCTTTTTTTTTATGTTCCCCAGAATTGCTTAGACTGAGATTTTCTGAACCTCTACACATTGGAAAAAGACTAAACTATTTGAAAGGAGCTATTAGCATGCATGCTTTAACTTCACTTCTTTTTCATGTTAGGCTCTTACGGAAAAATACCAGATTTTGATATGAACATCTGTTTCATGTTTTTCTAAATGTGAGCTTAGTATGAAAATTAACCCCTGAATTTTTGGTTTCAGCAGCCTTCTAGCTCTTCAGAGTGCATTCAGTGCCTTGTCTTTCTAGTACTGCCAGGAACTCAGCTCAGCCTATGGCTGTGTTGTCTTCTGAAAATAACTTGGCCAACACTGGATGTGTTCAGATGTTTAATGACCTTTTTTTTTAATTAGTCTCCATTAGCAGTTGTCACTTGTTTTTGCTGAGGCACATCAAGAGAAGTTACTCAGTTCTCAGTCTCGTGTAACCTCATTTAACTTTTATCCCAGGAAAACACAGGGAAATAACAATCATATTTGCTCTTTCCAGAAATGTGTTTTAGTTACCAACAGGCCCAGCAGATGTTTAGCAATTGGGAAATCACTGTAAAAAGCACAAGTCTGAGCTTGATTTAGTGGGCAATTCTTCTCCCCACCCAAGAGGATGAAGGCATTAAACACCATCATACTTCCATCTACCAAAACAAAGGCAATTTTCTATCCCACCAGCTGAGGGTACTTTAGCTAAAGGTAGTGACAACAGGCAAATGTCCCCAAATGCAGGAGTTCCTTTCAGTGTGGGTTAGCACCCAAAAGCCAGAGGATTTTCTGAGTTGTCCAAACTCCCACACCAACAAAACCAGACCTTTGGTACTTCCTGCTTCAGGCTGGCTCAGAAATTGCTCAAATGTGCTTCCTTTTTGACAGATCAGCAGTTCCCATTTAGGGTTAAAGGGGATATACAAGGGGGAAGAAGAGAACTAAATCAGAAGAAAATATTTTACTCACTTTAAACTCTTCAGAATGCTTGACCTCCACCTGGGTGAGTTTCAGGTACAATCCATGTCTCACGAGTTTGCCTGTCTGAGATCATAATGAGGTTCTGCTTCAGTTTATGAAAACTGTGCATATTTTATTCTATTTCTACATGAAGAAATATTCTCACCAGAGTGAAACAGTTTTGCACACATTTTCACTGAGAACCTAAAAATTCCAGTAGTGATATCTTTCAAATGGGCTGAGACACTGTTAATTTCCCCTTCAAATGTATGGATGATGTACAGAGTTTACTTTTAATACCTGTTCATTTTTTTTTTTTTTTACATGCTACCATTGTATTTCTGAGGCCATCAGTGACATCCAGTGGCCAACTAGATTAAGCCTAGACATTTTTAGAGACATCTGCCCACTGCTTTCCTTAGTAAAAAAATCAATATAAATGTTAACCATGCAGTTGACTTTTTTAGTTTAATTCTCTCACAGGTGTGATGCGAATCTTGCTGGAGAAGACTCTCAGGACTGGATGCTCACTCTGTTCCCTCCCTTTGAGATGGTGAACCCCATGGGAGGCACAAGGATGTGATTCCAGCTCTGTGCTCTGTGCCAGTATCAGTCAAAATTGCAGCTGCAGTCTCTCAGGGTTTGAACTGGTGCACAACTAGAAACAGGCAGGTTTTGGTTTTGATGCGGGTAGATGTGAATCTAAACATAAGTGTGCCCTGTCCTCTCCATTTCATTAATGAAGTTTTATTTTACTAGTTTATTTTAAATTAGCTACTCTAAAAGCAGCTGATAGTAAATGCAGGGGAAATACAAATGTTTATTCAGTCCTAACCATACATATTAATAAAAAATAAGTATGAAACACTACAGAACAGGTAGTTAGACTGCATCTAACAGAAATGTAAAAATGAAATCAAGTGTGATAACAAATTTTCACTACTGAAGTTTAGCTTCCTTGCAGTGAGTGAGAGTGTAGCTAACTCAGTTAGACAGCCTTTACTAGGTCACAAAGAGGTTTTCTGGAGGAGCTGGCTGATGATGTCCAGCCCCTCCAGTGGGGACAGCACAGGGGTTGTGTCTGGCCCTCCCTGGGGCTGGTGGAAGTTCATGTCACCCCCTCCTGCTGCCCCTGGGGGCCCGGGGCACTGAGCTCAGGGGTAGACTCTCATCCCCCGGTGAGGGTGTCACACGTGGTGACAACGAATGGGGGCATGTTTGTCCTCCCCTGGGCAGCCCATGAAAAGTACAAAACCGTTATATTTTCATTGGAAAAAGATCTCTTTAAATAGAAAAGGGTATGAAAGGAATAGAAGTTGAGGACCAAATTTTGGTGTGCAGCTCCTGGGGCACAGGGTTCAGTTGCTGCCTTAGCAAAGCACAGACAACAGAACCATGTTTGCTGCCACTGTGTTCCAGCAACAGTCATAGTCATTGTGCTACTCTGTTCTGTGGTGCCTCTCATCTTTTAATAGACAGTCAATTTTCCTGTGACCTGCTTCAATAAACTATTATTAAACTATAATAAACTATTATGTCTGCACTTTGCAAAAACATTAAAGAGCTAAATGCAGTGCTTTGGCAAAGGACATTCATGCCAGCTATTACCAGTGACATATTTGTGATTTATTTCCCTCCCATTATCCTTTTTCCATAGCTGGCATAAACTGAAGAATTGGGGTGGCCTATGAAAAATAGTTGCAGTCATCAGAAAGAAGGAGAAAAAATAATAAATTCCAGAACTCTAGTTTAGAATGAAGTGGCTCACTTCTGGGAAATATAGTATAAGTATGAAGTAGCAGTGAATAAAAATTAAATGTCTGTTGTTCATTAGTCCACCAGATAATGAACTAACAATACTTCATGGATTAGGGCATGCAAAGATGGAATCTGTGCTCATTTGTGCAATTGACAAGGGGAAGAGCATAAATGAAACTGAAATTTACTCCCCATTTGGGCTGACATTGTTGGAGAGGGAACCACCTGTTCATTTACAGTGCTTTAAATTCCTTTAAATACGTGAATAATATGCATTTAATTGGTCAAGAAAGGCCAAACCCAAACCTGTGGTTTCAAAAGCTTACATATTTGAAGTGCACTAAATAGACTTTAATTTCAAAGGTAAATTATGAGTGGTAAGCTTTCTTGATTCTTGCCAAGGGCAGGCTGACTTACAGGACACTCAGAGTAAATACCTTCACCTTTTCCATCATCTCAACAATCCTGACTACACTTCTGCCTCTGCTCTTTCCACAGTAACCAGCAGCCACTGAAAAGGCAGCCCTGTGCACCTGGCTGTGAGCAATAGGGAGGGACTGCAAATATGTACATTTAAATGCTTGTAGAGAATTTATATATTTATATATTATATAGTGGCCAAAGATACCTTTTTCCATGCCGTGCACTTGTTCAGAAGCAGCACTTTAATGAGTCTGTGGAAGGTGTCATTACAAATCTCCACGGTCAGTTCCAGGGTATGAGAGCCTTCATTTTTCTCAGTGGGACACCAACAGTTTCCTCCAATTTCCCAGCAAGGACAGAGGGCAAAGCTCGTGAAGCTGCTGCAAATGAAACACAGAAAAATGTTGCGGATCATTTCTGTAGTAATTCCCTGTGAAAGGCAGTAATACATCTAGAAACTTGCAATTATACATGCGAGGCATCGTTACAGGCAAGCAGCGTTGCAATGAAAGGCTCTACAGTTGGCATTGCGGTCACCGACAGTTTGCTCTGTTCTGCTACATGGTTTCCTTTTCATGTATCATGTAAAGATATTTTGATGATGTTCCACCACTGTAATATACAAACCGAATTTTCTATGAGGCAGAAAATTAAAATCAAAGGTGGATACCCAAAGGCATTGAGAAAGTATGTTAGTTTCTTTATTTATGCAGTTATTTAAAGAATCTTGTACGAAAACTGGCATATCTTAAGCCAAGAGTATTCACTTGGATAGTTGAGTTTAAGGTCTTCAACTCACCATCAGCTACATATTCTGCTCATTGCAAGAAGCTTTTGCCATGTTTGCTTTGAGTGGTGCTGATAAGCCACGGTGTAAGAATGCCACTTCTTCAGTCAGTGTGGAGCATCTGCTAATTTTTTCAGGGAAAATAATCATAGCTGCATTTTGGAAATCTAACTTTCAAAAGGCTCCTTTGCACTTCTAACGTTGGGCTTCAGGTCTGCTAAGCTCCTTCTCATTGCTGAACCCATTTTTCATTACCATTTCCTGCCTCCACAGAGAGCTGGTCACAGCCCTGCCAGCACTGTGTTTCCATCTAAGGTTTGTCTCAGTTTTGGTCCAGATTAGAGCAATTATGGAACTAATTATTGGCTGTACAGCTGTTCTCCCTGCACCCTGCCAAAAGGCAGCCTAGCATTCAGTCTTCCCTGCAAAAAATGCTGGTGACAAAGAAAATTTGGTGTGCTTAGTCTGATACAGTCACAGCAACTCCCACCACAGAGCCAAACCAGAGTGTTACAGAAACTGCTTGGCGGGAACGCTGCCATGCCCCCAGCATGCCTGACCCTCTGCAGCTTTTGGGCTGGGGTTCTGAACACGTCTCTGGGATCTGTAACGTGATAGCTGAGGATCAGAGATGCAGACAAGTCTGTAGATAAAAAGTTTTTGTTCCCTGTTTAGGCCACCAAATCCTCTATCCAGTTATCCTAATGCTGAACCTGCTTCATCAGTTGTAGGAGAGTTACTTCTCAAGTGCATTGTTTGTACTTTTAATCCTGTGCATTTCAATATGCCAATAGAGTCATGTTTGGTCCACTGCCTTTATTGACATGGACACATTTTGTCTAAGAACTAGAGGTAAAATTAGCAATACTTCAGCCTAACTGGTGGCACTTTCCCCTTTCCATCTGGCTCCTTACATGCTGCCCAGCCACCAGCCCACACCATCCCTCATGCACTTCAGCTAAGGGTCAATTATTGTTATGAAATATCTTTTAAAAGCCTGAATAATACTGAGTGTCCTTGGGAATTCGTGCTGCAGCATGGTCCAGCATGATTTAATTTCCCTTGCAAGATTTGCTGCTGGGCAGCTGCTGCTCTCAAAGCCACATCTTGCCTGCTTCCCTGCTTGGTACAGGGATTATGAACTAAACAAGTGAATTTAAATATTGGTTTAATCTTTGAGGATTTATGATTTCCAGCTATGTCACCTTTGCTTACAAACTGATGAGCCATCCTGTGCTTCAGGTTGCCTGGAAACTGAGGTGAGGTGCCAGGAGAAGGGAGGGCAGTCTGGGACAAGTGTGTGGTGTGGGGCAAGGCAGTGGGGCTGCACCATCCCCTAAGGGGCTGCCACGAGCTGCCCACAGCCAGGGAGGGCACAGCAGTCCTGCCTGGGGTCAGGTGTGGGCACAGACCTCACAGGCGGCTCTTGATTACACATGTCTGGTTCCTTTGCTTTAATTAAAACAGCAAACACGCACCTCTTCCTGCTAAAACCCACTAGAAAGGCAAGCAACTTCGATGCTCTAAGAAAAAATTCAAGAGCCTGTAGGACAAAACACAGCTGCCATGAAGAAGCAACCTGGGCTGAATTTAAAGCTGCATCTTGAACAAAAGTCATCTGCAATGGCTACAGTTCAGCAGAGCTCCTCCTACGGTTCTCACCAAAGACATCATCTCAATCCATAATCCCCAAGGCAGCTCAGTTTAAAAGCATCCACTCTGCTACATGCTATTGTCACCACTGGAGACTTGGAGAACTTGAGGCCTACAAGGATAGGTCACACTTTCAAAGACAGCAAAGATTCTCCATTGTTGTGCTTGCAATTTGCAATTCACTGGATTACATAAATCACCCATTAACAACCCGAAACATTCCCGAATTCCTTCAGAGGCCAACCACACCAAGGCTTCTGACATTTGAATAGTGAGCCCTTACAGTGAATTGCCTCTGTGCTATTCAAAAAACAAAACAATATTTTGAAGAAACGGCAAGTAATTTTTGACAAATAGAATGGATAATTTTTAAAAAATCTGCGAGCCAAAAAAATAACTTGTTGTAGTTAATACTTTCAGCCTGAACATCTCCAAAATGAAATTCCAGAGCCAGGTGACTGTCCTCCTCATAACAGCTTTACTAAACAGCTAGCAGAATTGTCAGGATTTTTTTTTTAATTGTTTTCATCTGGAAGCATTATATTAAGTATAAAAAACAGTAATAAGATCTTTTTGGAATCATATATTAATTTCTTAATGAAATATATTTCTATTGTTATCATGCTCCTCTGTAAGTGAAATCTGAATTGGCCCTGTAATAGCTGTGAAACTGCTTCCATGTTGAACGCTCACATTGCTTTCAGTGACTTTCACTAAGTCGTCCAGTGGCTCCCTGCCAATGTGAAAGTCTCTGTAAATGCAAAGCAATTCTCTGAGGAGCATTTTGGAAGCACAAGTGCATTTGGTTTCAGACAAGGCAGAATCTAAAAAACATTTTTGGATATTTATTTATGCAGCATAAATGGGTATAACACTGTGTATGATGTTGTTGGCATTTTAATTCCCAAATTGCATCTTAGAAATTCAGAGCTTTTCCCCTCTTACAGTGAAGCCTGAATGTTGCAGAAACAGAGAAAAAGAAATGAGATTTTTTGAAGAAGATCTTTCCAGTCCCTTACAACCCAAACCATTCTATGATTATCAATAACTGAGCTGTCAAATTTCACCCCTCTGCTACACATAAATCTGAAAAAAAGCTTCAGCTCTGTCACTCCCAGACACATCTGAGACTGGAATTTTGCTTCTCCGTGATGTTCATCAGCTGCTTTTGTACCTGTGCTCTTCATTCCAGGCACAGAGACAGGAGCACACACAGGGGATGGCACCTGCAACCCAAGCACTGCTGCTGCCCAGGACAACAGAACAAGCTTTTGAAGTGTGTGCTCAGGGCTGGATGTGCAGTCCAGCACTCCTGGTTCCACCAGCCAGGATCACAGGTGAGGTCTGTAGGTGGTAACACCTCCTTTCAGGGGGTGTTTGTGGTGGAGGACAGGAAAACCAGGAAATTAACCCTGGGGTTTGCTGTTGCTGGTTAGCTGAGAGGTTGGGGGTTTTACATCTCTGAAGAACGTTAAAAATTTGCAAAGCAGAACTGGGCAGAGAGTTAGCTGGAAAAACAGGAAAATTATAGGAACGACCAGGTGTTAGGACTGACTTTTCATCTAACCCAAAACAAGCAAGAATTAAGTTGAATAAAATTCTTTCTTTGGGGCCAGATAGGTTTTGTTCCAGTTGAAGTGTTCAGGGGTTTATTTCTATTTTGAGTGGGATTACTTCTGGTTAGCTTTTATTGACCTGAACTTGGGTTTTTTTGGTGAAACAAACTGTAAAAACTTCATCCACCTCAGCTGCAGAGGTCATTTTTACACAGAACTGCTCACTGCAGAGCAGTGGAAGTTCATCTATCATTTCTCCCCACCAACACATGGATCCCACCATGCTTGGGATGGAAAAGACACAGACTGTGAGTCTGAAGAGGTGTGAGCACAGACACTTCCTGGGTGATAACAGGGCTGGGCATCCCTCCCCCCCTGCCCCTCCCTTGTTTTTTCAGTCATAAAATACTGTCCCATTTTCCCTGATCCCAGATAGAATAATCTCTCCCTAATCCATGGAGATTCTGGGACTGAAAGGCAGAGGTAGGGATTTTTTCCCTAACAACCACTCACAACCAGCCCTGTCTCACTAGTACACTCAGTTAATCACACTGTCTTCTCTGAGGTTTACTGATTTAGTAATTGCATGAGATTGCATCACCAGCTTGAGTAAAGGGACAGCTGACCCAATTTTTTTCCTAAAAACTACTGTGAGAATGTATGTACAGAAAACACACAAATACAAAAATACAATGAAGGCAGAACGTTTTCTTCTCCACCAGATAACACACTGCCCTAGCTGTCATTGGTGTAAACCAACATGCCAAATCAGGAGACATGCAGAAAGAGTTCCTTCTCCTGCAAAAACGTTGTTTGCCTACTAAACCACTCACTAAAGACAGGAATCAATCCTGACTGATGATGGCAGGAGACACAAGAGTAAGTTGTACTCAAAGCCCACCAAGGAGGATGATCAACTGACCTCAGTGCTGATTCTTTTTGCTTTGCACTCCAGAGTGACTCCACAGGCACAGATTATAATAAACCAAATATTGGTTGTGCTTGCCACACCATGTAAGATAGCAGGTGCATCTTAAAAGACAAGTAATTATAACCTTCCAAGATTATTAGATTAGCAAAAATACAGCTGCTAAACAACGTAGAAGCAAATTTAATTACCATGGTAGTTTTCTCTTGGTATGAGAAATATTGATTATACTCCTGTGTTTGCTTACTTTATACATCAATCAAGTCTTGCCACTACTACTGTTTAAGTTACTAAAGTTCCATATAAATATGGAACTACATTTCAGATGTGAAGTTTTATGCTGGAACAGCCTGTGAGTATTGTGCAGTCCTAGGACCTTGAAAAACAGATTTGCATCCTTTTTAGGGCAAATAAAAGCTGGAGCTGCTAAGCACTAGGTAGAATACAAATATATTTGTTCAAACTGTCTCTCCAATTGAGAAATTCTGAAGTATTTAATAATTGGTACAAAAAAAATAGGTTTGTGAAAAATCTGGGTATTTTCTCCTTTGTCAATTAGCCTTTAGCATTGCTTATAAAAGAGTCTTTCTAAAGAAAAGGATAGAAGGAATCAGCAGGATATTCACCAAGAAAATGTTCAGACTGGGCCCAGACGTCTGAATTTACTGACACTTCTACTAAAAAAAAGTGGAACTTGACACTGAGACCTGTATGATTTCAATCATTCGGTCTTTAACATAAAACCCCACAGTCCTCCATATCTTCGCTGTCATGGGATCAAAATTTAAAAAGAAAAATTCAAGAAAAGAGTGTCTATGCTTACTTTGCTGCCTGATAGATGTAGAAAATGCCACTGATGGGAGACTGGAAAATGCTGTTGCTCAGGTACCAAAGGAGACTTTCAATCAGGTCATCTAGAAGAAAATTAGACAAGTCCTTTTAGATATCAGAAATATCTGCCAGCCTTTTTTTTTTCCTGTTCTGTTTTAGAGATGAATATTAATACCTCTTGTTTGGTTTATATTTACTTTAGATAGCAACAACTACCTTTATTTTTGTTTGATAATATCTGCTGCAGCTGCAGTTGGTATTCAGGAGCAAAGAACTGTGCAACATAAGCCCTCAAGAAACAATCTGCCCTCAGATGCTCATGGACAAGTCCCATTGAAGCCAGGACATAACTTCATCCTATAATTTGGTTTTATCAGCAGAATAATGTTTCTCCATAAATTGTTCTGGATTTCTAGAGCAAATGCAAAGTGCTATTTCTGAACACTAATGCTATTTCCCCCACAAAAGTAGAATATGCTTCAATTTTTGGCAGGAAACGCCCTCTCTACGCTGGGATACAATGCATGAGTAAAAGGAACAAGCCACTATGAGGAAAGAAAAGAAAAGAAAGAAAAAGAAAAAAATTTAAAAAAAAAA
>WAAE01000114.1:96572-185740 GCA_013400495.1 Nicator chloris
AAAAGAAAAGAAAAGAAAAGAAAAGAAAAGAAAAGAAAAGAAAAAGAAAAGAAGCTCTTTTCCTGGTTGCAAACAGAAGATTGGTTCACTTGTGCATGCTGTGCAAAACTTGCCACAAAGTCCTTTGTGCCACCAGCATGAAAAGAATCCTTTGCCCAGGCGGGAGATTAGGGTGGCCAGCGGGAATCCCTGCACCCGAAATTCAGATCAGAATGGGTAAGTTCATGGGAAGTTGGGATTTTAAAGGGATTGTTCTGATGATGCCAAAAAAGCAGCAGGAACAGCCGACTGTACAGGTCCGTCCAAATCTCCGTTTTCTCCCTCAGTGTCCGCACACCGAGGGAACAGCGCGGGAGGGGCTGGCCTTGGCCTTGCTCCCCTCCAGGTGTCTGTGCAGGATGAACCCTCCAGGTGCCCTCAGGGCCCCCGCCCGGGCCGCGGCCTGTCCCTCCCCTGGGCACCGCAAACTCTGCGCGGCTGCTGTTGCGGCCGGGGCTGGCCGCAGCACAATCCCCGCATCAATCTTCCTCACAGGGGCTCTCATCCCGGCTCCCAGCCCTCCCCAGCCCTCCCCAACCCCGAGCAAGGCACGGGCAGCCGCAGCTGCCACTCCCTCCTGTGCCGGCAATTGTGCCGCAGCCTCGGGAGCGCTGCCGGCCGCCCGGCCCGCTCCACAGACCTTCCTTCGAATTAACCTTTTCACTGGAAAAGAGATTGCGGCCCTATAGAAAAGTATGAATTCAGAGCAAAGCCTTTCTGCGGGATTAGCCCATTAGAGGCAAAAGAGAAAGGTTTTTTTGTTTTTCTGCAAAATATAAGTGATTATGGGATTTAAAGGGGAAAAAAAATGGTCTGTCTATAGGAGGGAGTATCAGAGTTGGAACAATGAATGCTCTTATCCTCTGCCTAAGTCCTTGTACTGCCCTTATCTCCACCCCATCGGCCTGGCTGCCAGGAGAGTGAGCTAAGAGAGATAGAGTAACCACTGTCCTGTGTGGTCCTTCCCTCCTTCTGCCTGCGGAGGAAAAGGTGTGTGAGAGATGGGGATCTGCTTCCACACAGCTTTTTTAGAGATGGGGGAGGGCTGCGCTAAGATTTTATATCAGAGGAAAAAATAGTCACCTGATTCCGTGGCAGAATTTCTTCCTGTTTACTTTTTGGCAGTTTTTTGGGTTGTGTTTTCTTCCCCCATGCTCCTGCTTTTCCAAGTTTTTCCAAGTCAGTTATTCATCCTGTTAATAACCAAAGCACCACCAGCTGCTCATCTCACCTTTGGGAGAACAGTGAAACACTGCATACTGTCACCTTAAAAACAAAGGATTATTCTGTATTTTTTTTCTAAGAAATCCATACACATGTAGTTAGGTTAAAAGGATTTTTTTTTTAATCAATTAATTGGGGGGGGGACGGACGGACATTTTCAGCCTGGTCACAAACCTGAACGATCTTAAAAGGGCAAGAATTTTTTCTTCCCAAGGGCTTAAGAACAGCACTTAATAAATAGGAAATCTGTTCCCTGATCAGTATCTGGTAGAAAGGGTGAACATCTCTCTTTTAATTCATCACACAACCTTAAAAAAGGTGGGGTTCCTATAGGCTTCATGGTAACTAAAGGTAAAAGGATTTCAAACTTCAGACCTTGCAGTCGTTATGCCAAAACTATTCAGTCCAGACCTTATGATCAGACTTTCAAATAGATTCTGATCTTTGTTTGGAAACCATCTGGCCAAAGAAAAAATAGCCAACTGTTTCAGCTCTTTTTCATTTTCTTTCCTTTTTCCACCTCATCCCAAAAATACATTTTGTGAGCAGCATTCCACTTTTCATCCCTATGTGTCAAATGTGATAAAGGACTTTTAAATATCTAGTGCGTCTTCTTTACACATAACAAAGTTTGTGTAATCACATGCTTGTAATAGTAAAATTCCATATTCCTTCCCTTTACAGATGGTGCAGTAATTATCATATAGCTCTCAGAATATAACTCAGGGTGTGGAAAAGACACACAAAGCTTACATGCATGCTAACCCACCCTTTTACAGAATTTCAAATGTAACCAGGTTTTTGGTTGTATGGTCACATTAAAATTCCCCTTTTGCAACACTTTATACAAAAAACAAACACCTGGATTCAGAGTTTCCTAAAGGAGTCGTCTGAAAATAGGTACTTTCTGCCAAAATGTCACAAAGATTTATGTGCTTACATTCATGGATTAAATTGAGGACAGGTGGGCGAACATTCAACTACGAGAAGGAATGATAGCAAATTTATGTGTAAAAAAGGGGGGGAAGGAGGGTAGTTATTATGATTTCTGGTGGTTTAGATAAAACAGACATAGATTTTGTAAAAGGGAAGGTACCATGCCTGGAAAGCCATCCTTCAGCAGTGAAATAATTACCTATGGGATTGTATTTCCTTAAAGTGAAGAGAGAGGCATTCTGGAATTCAAAACACTCTGTCCCAACCACTGGCACGGCCCTGAATGGCACTGGGGTGCTGCGTGGGCCATGGGAACAGATGTTTGTGGGGCAGATTCACTGTGCACCAGCACGGGCCAAGTAGGCACTGAAACCCTGCAGCTGCTTCCCTTCCCTGGCCAGGGGAACTATGCCTCTCCCAAGGACACCCCCTTCCACCTCAGAGGAGAGCTGGGGGGTCACTGCCCTTCCCTGGCACCCCTCAGACACGGTGGTATATGGATGGTGGAAAAATTATATCAAAAATTAACAACCTTTGTGTTATAAAAGGCAGGAAAGATGGTCTGATCCTTCCCCTGCTCCAAGGTTTCTGCAGGGAGCCCCAGCAGAATGTAATGCCAGGGCAGAGGAGACTCACACTGAGTAAACTGCAGGGAAAGCAGCAAGAAGACCAAGGGGTTTGTGAAAATGAGGTTTTAAAGCTGATCCTTATTTCAGACACTTTTCTAATCTCTAAGTAGTCTTGAAGTAGGACCACATAACACCTGGCCTGCTAGGAAGGGTTGCTGGATTCTGACAAATTTCTTACCTGGATTTTAGTGGGGGTGGGGGTGGTGGCATCCATTAAAATCCTGTGCTGGGCCTGGCTACCAATGCTGGGCCATGCCAACCCAAAACAAGCCCTGCTGTGCTCAGATCCTGTATAAGACACTTTCAAACTTAATTTTACTCTGAAGAAAACTGTAACATAGCCCAATAGTCAGCCCAGCCAGCTGCAGTCCTAGACTCTCTAAAACACCATCCCGATGATTATTAGGATCCATAGCTAAGATACATTGTAAATCAAGCTGTTCACTGCTCACGAAATTCCTTTCAGAATAAAATTAACTCGATTCCAATCCATGCATCCAAGCTGGCTGTGTATACATTATCATTCCTTTAAAACAGTGATGTAATGAAGATCAACATATTCCCACCTTTTAAATCACAGAGGATGATTACATTGAGGCAAATAAAAACCGAAGCATATTGACAAGATTGGGGCTTTTTTCCCCCCTCTGCAGGAAATCATTGTAGAGGGAGGCAGTCTAGAGTTTCACAGAAGTACTGTGGTTTATGTAAATAAATATGTAGCTACGAACAGTCACAGAGGTTAAAGGGCACCTGTAAATAGAAAACTATGATTCCTAGACTGTTAAATTTATTTAGTAGAGACACTAAAGAAAGTTTCAGACTGGGCTGTAAGGTGCTAAGAGCCCAACCAGATAAATGTTAGCTTCCCAAGTCTGGATGCCAGAAGAAACTGTAAATGACTAAGAGCTGACACAAAATTCTCCTATCCAAGAAAAACATGTTATTCTGCACAAAAAAAAAAAAAAAAAAAAAGGGTATAGAGTATTATATCTCAGTATAACATTGATGTATTATTCTTTCTCAACCTCTGGCCTTCAGGAGGGCGCAGTGTTATTGTTCTATATTAATCCTCCCATGCATAAATGTAGCTTTAAAATTGTTAAGAGGAAGCCATCAACCTATGCTTCATAATTTAATATTTATTTTTATTCACTGTTGCCTACAATGACTTCCTAGACATTTAAAGCTGAATTAGATTCTGTCTGAATTTATTTTTCCTGTATCACACATGCATAAAGATTTATCAACACTTGCATACTGAACCACCAGAATTGCTTTTCCCTCTAGAACTGAATTAATTTATTTATAGAGAGATGGTGACTTTTGGATTAAACCTTAATTACAACAACATTTCTGCAAGCAAAACAAGTTGAATTTAGCAAGCTCATAATTGATAATCACTAACAACAACCAGCTCAGTGAGTATTTTACTATGAGTTAAACAACGTGCTTCAGGAGGTGCTCCAAACACAGGGGCATTTGTGACTCTTCAGTTACCCTGTAGCTGCAGAGTTTGATTCCTGACCACAACCAGGGTAACACTGACTCATCTGCATCTTTCTCTGAAATCTGAAAGAAAGGTTACTCTAAAAACTATGATTCATCATTTCATCTCATGAGTTGCAACTGAAGCTTCTAGAAATTCATTATTCTTGAGATAACATGGAGTTTCCTGGCCATGGTTCACCAGTTTAGCACAGCCTCTGGATATATTTAAGTTACACTGATATGTTATAGCCATGTTGTTTGCAACCCTTTGAAAAGTGGCAGATGGAATGCATGTTCTTTTCCCAGCATTAAAATTTGGTACCTATTTATATGGTTGGATCAAATTCTGTCCTCACTTTCACCTGTACAACCACACTGAAACCAGTGGAAATAGGCTAGTGAAAAAGAAAGCAAATTTAAAGTGAGATCACTGTTCCCTTTTTGTCAAAGATAAGAAGTTTTCACATAGCAGCAGCCTTGGGAAACAATCCATTTTAGATCAGATTAGTCCCAGTGGTAATGTTGATTTTTAGCAACTGTGTTCCACCAGGGATACATTTACTTCCACCATCCTTTGTTCTCATTAATAAGATACGCTATGTCACTCAGTCTGCGTGCAAAAGTATGATTACTGCTATTTAATTACTTTGTTTTTGAAAGAAAAACTACACGATTGGGTTGAGTATAACCAGCAATGTGGCCAAATTAAAGCTGTGCACTCCAACCCAAATATTTTTTCTTTGTTTCTGCACATATAATTGCATGTAATTTTTAGTTGTGTACAGAATTTTTATGACAAAACTCCATTAATCACAAATTCATCAATGCAATAAAAATATACCCAAAGAAACGTGGTATAATGCTACAAACATAAGGCATGTTTTAGGATGGAAAGAGGCCAGGATTCCCATCTTCATCTATCCCCTAATGTTACATAAATGACTAAGTCATCATATCTGTGGTTTTCACATGGAAATATAAACACCACTGAAATTCCATACACTATAAATGGCTATGACTCTTGAGCGCTTAAAATTACCAAAAGAATCACAAGAGGAGCGTGCACAACATCCACTGCAGGATGAGAGCAGCCAGGGCAGCACTGGCAGTGGGTGCTGTTCACACAGGGCACTAATTGCCACCCAGGCTCCCACTCCTGGCTGTGCTGTCACCTTCCCTGTGCCCTCACACACAGGTCGCTCCACATCTCGGGATATTCGGTTCTCCCCAGCTCCTGAAGTGGTTTTTGTTATGCTTCTGTCACTCAGATTAGCTCTGAAGGCCTGGCATGCACGCTATGGCTCCTGAGAGAATAGGGGCTCAAAGTTTATTTAGCTCCCGAAGGCCTGTTCTAGCACTAATTAAAAGTAACCTTTCATGTAGGGCACTGTGGGCCCCGTTTCTGCACAACCAAGGAGCTGAAGTCAGGGAACTTGCTCCAAATGTAAAGCAGCATGCAGGTGAGAAAATTTTTTCTCTCTCTCTGTGCTTTTGCAACGAAACCAAAGCCAGGCTATATTCTAATCTAATTATAGTCCTTAAATCAGCAGTGAGAGTTACCAGCTCAGGGTCTTTTTATCTTCAGAGCCCCAAGAAGACAATTCATAAACAAACAGTGGTCGTGAAATCCAGTCAGGCAAGAGATGCCTCTGATTTCAGAGCAGAAATCCACACTATGTTGATGACACTACTGGCTCAAATATCATATTTACATTCTAGTTTTTAATGGCTTGCAGTTAGGAATCAGACAAGCTGTTCTGTAGGTGGTCTAAATTATACCCTGTGTGCACAATGCATGCTGAGAGGAGTTTGCTGATCTAACAAATGATAAAAGACTAAGCAATCACCCACTGTAAGTCCAAATCTTTACCCTGGCAAACCTTACACTGATTTTTCATAGGGGTTTTGCCTGAGTAATGGCTGTAGAATTTGGCCCATTTTGACCAGACCAGTGATTAACAGTCAACTACAACTAGCAGGACCCCTGTCCCTCTGGTCTCTTTTAGGTATTTAAAGCTGATTCACATTATTGCAATAACAAAAAAATCTTACTATCTTCTAGCCTTTTTGGACCTCAAATTTATCTGTGATAAAGATATTTTCTCCATTTAATGTTAATATTGTTTTTTAGACATATCTGGTTACCTAAATATGCACATGTGTGACTTGTGGGATTTTCAAGAATACCCGAATGCCTGTCTCTCACCAAAATCAAGGAGAATAAATAGCAAAGTGTCTTTAGTGAGTGATACCAAACTGATTAATTAAAAATATATTATATTAGAAAGCTTTAACAAAGCAAGATATTTATCCTGCCACCCATATGTCAAACCACTACTCACACGTCTGCATTTGACTTCTGCAAAGACAGCCAGTCTCCTTTTTCTTTAACTCACTACATTTCATGTCCTTTAAAAAAGGAGATCTCTAAGATATGACATGGTCTTTTAACCTGTGCATAGCTCAGCATCAAAGATCTTAAACTTGATTGAGACTGGAAATTAAAGGATCACAGAATAGTCTGAGCTGGATGGGACCCACAAGGGGCATGGAGTCCAACTTCCTAAGCAAATCGGCCATATGAACCCACAGCCTTGGGGTCATTAACAGCATGCTCCAATCAGCTGAGCTGATCTCAGTGAACTGGGTTAATTTAACTCCAGTGAAAGGTAAAACATAGAAATTGTAGTAGCACCAGTGGAGAGCTGACACTCCAGTTTTAGTTTTAACATATTTGAAACAAAATGCTTACAAGGGAGGGTTCTTCTTAGGGAGGGTGAGTGAGTAGAACTCAAACAACAATTCTATGACAGGCCCCTAAATGATATCCAAAATTAACACCTATTTTTGTTATAAAAAGCAGGAAAGATGCTCTGCTCCCTCCCTGCTCCAAGGTCTGGGCACATCTGAGCCCTGTTCCCTGCAGCTGCTGGGTGCGGGCTCAGCAGGAGAGAGGCCCTAACCCTTGTGCACATTCTCTGCCCCATCTGGAGCAGTGAGGAGCAGTGCAGGCGTGGGGGTTCCATCCTGCGGGCCCCAGAGCAACACCGGCTGCTTTTCTGGGGGAAAAGGGAATTAGCTCCAGGACAACCCTGTGGCCCAGGCTCACAGTGATGGCAGCAGCCCGGGAGGTGTCTTGGAGCACACCTCCCAGGAATCTGTACTCTGGAAAGGAGCACACCTCCCAGGAATCTGTACTCTGGAAACACACTGTCTAGCAGGAACAATTGGGAGATTTACCTCCAAATCCCAAGTAACATGAAACATCATGTAAAAATAAGATTAAAATGATTAATTTGAGGCAATTGCAGGAGAAACAGCCCTTCTTTATGTCACTTTTTCATAATCCTGAAATAACCCCTGGAAGTAGGTGAATTTGAGTTTCCTTCAACACCTGCTAATATATTTGAGATAAAAGTTGTAACCCTTATTCCTCTTTCCTGTATCTTACTGGACTGACTTTTGGGGAGAGATTTCTGTCTCTGTTCTTGAATAGAGCCCTGCTTACAGCAATGAGTCTCTACTCCCAACACTCCAGCAGGTTTAGGAACATTTTAGCAGATAAGATGCTTGCTTCCCCACTTTATCCCATTGCCTTCCTCCAGAGCCAGTAAAGAGCAGGGATTAGGAATACCAGGGCCACCTCTTCATTCTCCACAAAACACTGCTGTGCTTGTGAATAACCATGGAAGGACTGGAGGGAATGCCCCAGCAAGTCAAACCCATGCCAGGCCTGACAGGCAGAGGAGGGAGCTGGAGGGACTCAGTGGGGTGGGGGCAAGGGAACAGGCACCAACCTCTGTGCAGGTCTCATCTGTGGGAGCTGCTGCCAACAGTTCATGAACAGGCCATGGAATTCAGCTCCCTGTCCTTCTTGTAGTAGTTATCAGCAGTATAAGAGTTAATATTTTCATTTACAGACAAAAAATTACTCTTGTTTTTTCCTGTTCTGCAGGAAAAACACTACTGAAAGCTGCTTGGTAGTGTGTTGATCTGAGTGGTATTTTCCACCTGAGTGCAACTGCCTTGGAGAAGGTGGGACACCTGCACCATATCAGGAGGGTGCTGTCCCACAAGAGGGTCAGAGCCTGTGGAGGGAAGGAAGAGATTCTTCTCCAGAAGCAACACCCTCATCTCTGTGCCTTACAGGCCCTCAGCAGCAAAAATTCCAATTCTCCATGGCCATGCTTTCCCCCCTTTCCCCTCCCTGGAGGCTGCCCACAGCTCTGCTGAAGGGCTGCAGGAGGCTCGCTACTCCCAGTGCCCTGGATTGAACCATGAGCTGCTGAACTCTCAAACGTGCTTTTTGGTGGGTGCACACAGTGATGTTTTGTCTGCTGCTCCTTTATCTTGAGTTAATTTGTCTTGGTGTTTCCCACAGATGGTTACAATAAGACTGAAAATGGTTTCCCTGCTTTATATATAAAAAAAAGGCAAAAAACTCCTCCCTCTCCTTTCCTTTTTCTTATGTGAAACTTAGATGTCTTAGTTAGGAAGTAAAGTCTGGATATTAACTTCAACTGTCATTTTAGTTTGGGTCACCTGGATTTTTAAGCAGTTGAATCTCTTCTGACTGGAAATGTTCTCTCTACTACCCAGGAAAGAGGAGTCTGTTCTGCAGTGGTTTAGGTGGTAAAGGCTATAGATAATAAATAACAACATGGTCATATTTTCAACACTATTCTTGGTCATGGCATTAATCATTCCTGTGCATAAAGCTAGGCTTTGTGATCTGCATGTATATTGTTCTGCATATTTGTTCCTCATTTGTGGGGGGGTTTTCTCATCTAGTTTGCTAGATTGTGATGGGATAACTTCAGAAATTCTGCAGCCAGATTCCCTCCTGCTTGCACTGACTCTGCTCTGAACAGCAGAACATCCACTCCAAACTAATAGAAGAAAAATAAGAACAAATTTACACTGTGAGAGATTCCTCTCCTACTTCATTCAGACGTTCTGGGAGGAGATGAAAATGGCTTTTGAAATATAAAAGGCTGCTCTAGCTGACTCTTCACCAGGTTTTGTCACATCCCATTAGCAGTGATCTAGAAATATCAGAGCCATAAATTGTTGGCAGTCACTCACCTTCTCTAGTATCATGTGAATGCCCCATCCATGGTAACATTCAACCTGCCCTCGAACAGCTCCAAAGACAGATTGTGTAACAGGAGAGATTGTTAATGCATACAGGCTTTCCTGGGATGAATCTGACTGAAGGAATAACCTGCTTTATCCTGTGGAGTCAGTGCACACTAGGCAAAAAACATCCCCAGCACTTTCATCGCTTCTGAAGATTTGACATTTTAGATATTATTTTATCTCCATTAAAATCCCGACCTATGCATGTATTTCATGTCCACGGTGTTTGTTGAGGTTTAGGTCCAAATTATAACCTCTTTCCTAATTAAAGCTGCATTTCTTGCACTGCTGTTCAATTAGGTCCATTTTATTACGGAAAATTATTTATTGACAGAGGTCAATTTTATTACAGAAGCCTATATGTTCAGTCATTGTAAGGGATTACTATTATATATTCCAATAAAAAATTGTTCACTTTAAAGATAAACTGAGTAGGAATTTGCTTCCAAAGCCTTTTCATCAATATACTGTCAGCTTAAGGCTGATACCTTTCAATTACATGGTATTTTTTTCTGGAGATTTATCCTTAAATCTCTCAATAACCCCAGCAAAATCTTCATGTCAGCTAATGGACCACTCCCCTTACGCTGCAACTGCATCAGGCAAAGAAAAAGATCTAAACAGTCCCTTTCCTTTTTCCTCAATTTAATATTGTTAAATGGGAATTGAATGTAGGAAACGACAGTCCACAAATGAGAAAACTCCCAGTAAAAGAGGCTGGGTTACATGTATTCCTGTGAACAGGAAAAATTCAGCTGCAAGTCTGTGGCACGCAATTTCATCTTTCAGGAATTTTCATCCTACTCGCAAACGAACACACGTTATTCGGCTTTTGTCTGCAAATGATAAAACAAAGCCAGCACGAGTTCAGAACGGGAAACAGAGCCAAGCAGAGGGACGGCCTCGAACGTGCAACAAAACGAGGTGGCTGCGAGGCGGCCGAGCCGTTTGAAATCTAATGGCAGTTGCAGCCATTCCAGGCCGGTGGGGCGGCACGGGGTAAATAAATAAAGGCCTGGGTGTGAACAGGCCGTCGGCGTGGCGCTGGGTGAGGTGCCGCGTGTCGCGGCCCCGCGGAGGTTCCGCGCGGCGCGGCCTGCCAGGGATCGTTCGTCAGCCCTCGCAGAAAGGGCTGTCAGCCCGGCCGCAGGCCCAGCGCCAGCCTGTCAAGTGTTGGGCTCGCAGCCAGTCTGTCATGGTTTGGGGCTGGTAGCCAAGCAGTAACTTTGATGTTTAAGGGGTTAGCCAACTGGTATGTGAGGGTGGCCTATCAGCTCAGAAATAATATACCGCACTCAAAGGTCATGAGTTCTGAAACTAATCTGGCTGTTATAATATTTCTAATAAAAACTGAGGTAGACCTTTTATATTGTAAAAAGTGTTCAAATTATTTCAGTATTTGTTTTGATTAAAATTTCCATTACACGTGCTTTTCATTACGCAACTCAATTAGTATATAAAAGATTTTCTGTTTAAAATGTTCAAATGAGCATAATTGTTCAATTTGGAAAGATTACAATGCTTTTATTTAATTAACACTGCAATAAATACTTCATTTTGTAATGAACCCCATACTTTTGGGCCATTAACCATTCAATAAATTTACAGTATGGAAGGTTCTTTTTGGGGAAGAAGATAAATAAAGCGATTTAAATGAATGTGCAACAGCTCTGATGCTAAGCAGCAAATTACAGCTTTTTGCTTCCCATCCAATAGAGACATACCTCGATTGCAAACATATGGGAATGTAATAAACACCATGCATTTCAATTACTATTTTGAACATGAGTTACACAACACTTTCAAATTTGCTATGTAGAAATGCACGTCCACATTTGTAGCATCTTCCCAGATAAAGAAGATGAAATATTCATCTGCCTTTTGCCTTCCCCTCCTCCCACCTCATCCACTGCCTCTTCAGCTCTGAAAATCTGTGTGGGTATTTCCTGGTTTAGAGCTGATCATTTGTTTCTTCATGAGAGTAAAATGAATCAAAAACCATCCCATTTGTTATTTGTAATAAGAGGGGAAACTCCCCTCATCATAGTGTGGCATGGTGTGCTTAAACACCCCAGTGAAATCATAAAGAGCGGAGTTGTGACAGAATAAAAGGAATACAGCATGAACCCCAGTGCTCCAGCTGGATCATGTCCATCCATCCCTCCATTCTGAGGCTTACAAGTGTGTCTAAATTCAGAAAGAGGCTCAAGAGGTAAAGGCAGCCGTGTCAAGTAGTAGAAGTACTGCTCTGCTACCTTGGATGGGAAGCAAGAGCCTGGAGGCACAGAATTGTTTAGGTTGGAAAGACCTCCAAGATCATTGAGTTTAACCATGAACCTACTGGTCCCCACAGGCTGGGTGATCCGAGCCCCCAGGCCTGACTGACCCCAAGGTGTTAAATGCCTTCAAATCCCAACCAAATCTGCGGAGCTGGGAGCTGTGGGCACATGCAGGAGCTGTGCAGAATCCTGTTTCATCCAGGCTGCCGGGGACCTGCCGCCAGGGCTGCCATGCCACCCACCTGCCAGGGAGCTCTCATGGAAAAGGGGCTCACTTCTGTCAATATTTTGTGTCATTTCATGGTTGTACGCATGGAGGGCAAAGCTATTTCAGATTTACAGGGCTTCTCAGCCAAAAATGCTCATAAAACTCCAGTTTGCCAAAAATGGTAACATTACCAGTAACAAAGTCTAATTTGTGAACTTCACTAGGAAAAAGGGCTCTTTGTAAAACTATGATTTCATCTAGGAATATGGATTCAAAAGATTTTTTTATTTCATTAGCCAAACCTCTCTTTCACTATTCCAAAAGTTGCAATCCAGAATCTTTAAGTGAAAACCATAAAAATGCACCCAAAACACCCCCAAGCCAAACCAACAAGACAACAACCCACGAAAATACTTTTGAAATTATTATACTTTTGTTTTTCACACTTTTAAAATAGATTGGACAGCATTTTTCCAAAATGTCCACTGGAGTCCTTTCAGATGTTGTGCTGTGTTTACAGTATCAATAGTTTACAATAATTACAAAATTAAATTAAGCCACATAAATATGTATTTAGGCATTCTTTGTGAACTGAAACCACTGAGGAAACTACTTGAGAAATATTTATTGCATGTTGTATTTCTCAACTGTTATTTGGATTTTTTTTCCCTAATCTGAAAATAATACATAAGTAGCACAGACACAAAATGCATAAAATCTAGATTTCCAGAATATCTAAAGTACAGGGGAAAAGAAAAAGTACTACTAAAACTTGACTTAATAAAAAGCTTTTCTTGAGATCATTTAAGATTCCTAAATATACCTTAAAACAAGTCAACATTTCAAATAGATTTTTCTCAGGAAATATAGCCACCTGCTTTTGTATATTTTCTGGAGAGGGAAAAAAGATAGGCTCCTGTTGTGCAAAAATAAATTGTGCAGTTTGTGGTAACTTTATTAAAGATGAGCAATTTTTAAAGCTAGCAGTGAGACATAAATGTTTAACACAAGTCTCTTTCTTACAGAAGCTTTGAATAAGGACTTGCCTGTTTTAAACTACAGATTTACAGGCAGAGAATAAGCAAAATATTTAAAAATATTTTAAAATATTAACTGGATAGTCTGGTCAATGAAAGTGTTAAAATCAGATTAAAAACTCAACAAGCCACAAGCTGTCCTGTAGTAGATTCTTACTCCCTGGCACTTGCAAACCTGGTGAATTAGGAAATGGTCTCACTAGGAGGCTGCTGTAACTGGCATAATAGACTTTCCATAGTTAGGAGAAGAAAAGATATATCTCTTATAGTCTATTTTGTGGGCCTATTTTAAGGACCTGATTAATAATTAAGACACTTGAGCATGTGCTACATTTCATGGTACTTAAACACAAGTTTATGAAGTAGTTTAGTTTAACTCTGATGGTGATCTCTATCTGATTACTAGTTTTTTTCCAAATGTCCGACTATTTGAACTGCTGTTTTCTTGCCTAACTGCAGGATGCAAGGTCAACTAGATTGAGAAATGATAAAAGATTCCTTCATAATTAACTGATTTTATCAAACTCCAGACATAAAATTCAAATATTCTGAAAATTCATGTCCTCCAGTGCATTTCTGAAGTGTTGTCTCTGAACTCTCTACCTAGGAAAGGAGACACCTGGTTTAGAGCTCATGTACAAGGAAACAGGATATTCCTACCTTTTATGTAAATGGCAAATAAGAATTAAAAGAAACAGCCATAATAGTCTAAGGGATAAATTATTAATTTCTTGGTTTTGACGGTCTTGGTAAAATTACTTCTGCTTACACAAAGGAAGTTGATTTTGTTTTGAAACATCTTGTTTCCTGTTCTTATCCCAATCCTGCAAACTCCTCACCCTTCTCCTTTTATGGCAATGTAAACACTGAAAGTAACAATGATTCTCTTGCCAATGCTGTCTTCACTCATACCTGAACACATTCATCCCTCTATTTATAGCATCTCAATAAAATAATTGAAATCACCAGAACAGTGTTTCTTCCACTCATTCAATACACAAATATGAACCAAATATATTCTTTTGTGAAATGTGTGTTGGTAGGACCCTGGCAAGGTCCTGAAGGGTAAGCTGGGAATATGGTCAAGAACGTTAACATTTTGACCAAGCTGTCTCAGCAGTAGAAAGGGCTGGGGCTTTATAGGCCTCTTTTTTTTTAGCTTTGCAGAAGTCTGAAACTATGCCATTAAGACACTTCTGAATTACATGACCAACAGACAGTCTTGTCTGGTGCCTTAAATGAAAGTCTTCTTTATTATATGGATCAGAAGTTGAAGTGCTGCACGTCTCATATGCACAGCACTCAGCACTCAGTGTGAGCTCTTCTGAGATCCTTATCTCTAAACCAGTTTTCTTCAAAGTCATAAACATCTGGAAATTGTGCACTATTCTTGCTGTAGAAATCAAACACTCCAGTCCTTATTTGATCTCCCAGAGAACATTCCCATTGCTTTCTTCTGTTTTGTAGGTGCCACAGGATTTGGCTTTCTATTTGACAGCTTATTTTCTTAGGTGATTGGGAATCAGTCAGACAAGGATTAACTAGGTCTTTTTTTGCCAGCTTTTTGCCTTATTTAATTGATTAAATACTGCAATGTTCAAGAGCTAGTCAGAGGTTTTATATTGAGATATAATTGTTACAAGAGAAAATTTAAAGTCTTTTTTGCCCTTACCACAAACAGAGTGCCCAGTGCCATTCAGGATTTACCTAGAAAGCTGTGGACCATTATGAAATCCGAACTCTCAAACATGCTCCTGCTTGTGAGTGAGACATATGCCTAGCAGGGTTTTGCCTGGCTAAGGAAAAGAAATAACCAGGGTATGTATACAGTGATTTCTTCCTCCAGAAGCCCTTGCAGCTTCTGACTGTGTCTGCCTTTGGGATTTCTTAAGTTGTTTTCTAAGAGATAACACTTAACACTCTCACCCAACTGAGACATTAATAGTTTTTCTAAAAGAGACAGATCTTTCTTCAGCTGAAGCCAGCAAGAGCTGAGGTTGATCTGATGTTTCAGAATGGAAATTTCCATAGCAGCTTCTAAAACCAGATTTGGATAGAGGGCTCTCGTATATGGCTACAGCTCAGGTTGAAAAAGAAGAGCTTTAAAGGATTGTTGGAATGTTTTTACTATCTCATCCTGATTTTCCCATTTTCTGTGTTACTACCATCAGGTGATCTCAGTAGTTCATAAGGAACTGAGGATATTTTTTTAATTTGTGGAAATAAAAATCAGTAGTATATGTTACACCCCTGATTCATCTTTAGAACTAGAGATTACCATGCCCCTTATCATAGTGATCCTATAGGCTTTACAGTTGAAAACCTGCTCCCATCAAAAGAAAGAAGCCAATATAAAATTTTATTTGTAGCTCTTCATTTAGGGAGATTCAGACTGTCCCACATATCTCTGGAAAAAACAAGCATGAGCTAAATCTTACATGAAAAATACAGTCTGAATAAAACAACATGAAAACAGAAGTATGAACTGCACATCAGAGAAAAAAAAATCTTCCATTTTTTGAGTAAAACACATAAAATTCCTCTTTAAAAAAGTTTTCTACCTGTGTTTTCTCCCCCAAAGAGTATGTGAATTCCCTTCCACTGTTGTTTTTATTTTTTATTTTCCTTTAATGCTTCTTTCAGGAAAAAAGCTATTCTAACTAGGTCTACTTTTCTGAATGCTCAATGATAAAATTTCCCTGGCAGCTTTGTGTCTGCAGGATACAGCCCCTTGCATGGAGTGGGAGCTGCTGGAGGAGCTGGGTCATCAGACCACCTCATATATGGGAGAGACAGCAGAAGGTGAGCAAACGTGCCACATTTCACATCTCAGTGTGTCTTTGTGCCCTAAAAGCTTGAAACTGTTTTATATAAATGCCTTAATAGTAAGGCTGCAAATAAAGTGCACAGGATACTGGAAGGGAAGTTATGAAAATAAATTTTTTACATGTTTCCCCCACATCATTAAAATCTCTGAAGGATTGTCAGTATTTCCTAAACCTTTCTTTTTGCAGAACCCTTTATAAAACGTTCAAGTATTAAAATTCGTTGGGAGGATATTTATAGCTATGACAAAAGATAACAAGTTTCATGTGGGCATCTTAATATTTAGGAAAAAAAGCAGCAAGTGTGGCTGACTATACACTGGTGAAGCATCAACTATGTATTTACATTCATGAGTTCAGGATGCCAAGCTAATTTATGAGCAGCTGAATGAAATAGAGCCGTAAGTGAGTTCAAGTTAGTGGTCATTCCATATCAGTAAAAAATCCTACCCTTCTACCCTTGGATTTAACCACTGGAGGTGTTCCCTGTCATGTTGGGCCATGTATATTGTCTGTGCAACAAGGCTCTTCAAGGGGTCTAAAATGTACATTTAGTGGTATTAGTAAGCAATTGTGCTGCAGGAATCTTCGTGGCTGTCTGTCTTGTTCTGGTCTGGGAATTGTCAATCTCTCTACAGCACGTGAGAATAACATGTTGGGATGCCACAAGAATGTGGGTAGCATTTATGTAACCTTCAGCCTTTGTGGGAAAATAAAATCCTTTGTTACTTGGAGTTGACTCTGTCCCAGATGGTATGAATAAATGTTTGCAATGCCAGTGCTGTTCAGCTTGGCTGATCGATTCTGTCATACTCCCAAGGAGGTAGAGAGGCCTTAAATAACTGCTTCAGGATGTAGAAAATATTTTCCTTTTCCTGTTGCAGTGGTATTATGCAGAAGTGATGCTATCCTGACTGCCAGCTTCTCACTCAGCGGGGTGAATGAATTATGTAAATATTGATCAGCCTTTTAGCAAAGCTGACACAGCTCATTGCTAACACTTTTATGTATTTTAATTAATTCCAAAGATGCTTAAAGCACAATAGTCACTATCTTTCTTTCTTTATTTTTTATTTTTTCTGTTCTGGTATTATTGTTGCCTGAAGAAACCGAAGCTGATGCAAAACTTCTGCTGGGTTCTTTACAAAATTCTGTCTTGTTTCCAGTCTGGCCAACAAGTGCATTCTTATGGCAGAACAATTTGGCAAACCTGTCTCGGCCAGTTTGAGCCTGATGACAGCAACCTCCTTATTTCTTATGTGTGGAATATAGTGCCTAGTGCTGGCCTGAAGCTGACTCAGGGCTTCTAGGTTCACACTATGAACAAAACCAACAAAGTGATTCATTTTTAGAGTTTGCAGAATATCTTTTCTCCTTCAAATTTTCCCCTTTCTGTTCTCAACCCAAGGTGGTGGATCTCAAAAACACAGGCAGCAGAGCTTTTTTTGAAGGGTTCAATCGCTTATGCCATACATCCTCTAAAGGCTTCTGCCCATAAAGTTTGATCCTGTGCCAAGCTTTATATGGACCCTGCT
This sequence comes from Nicator chloris, assembly GCA_013400495.1. Taxonomy (NCBI): domain Eukaryota; kingdom Metazoa; phylum Chordata; class Aves; order Passeriformes; family Pycnonotidae; genus Nicator; species Nicator chloris. The sequence goes on from WAAE01000114.1 coordinate 113,915, forward strand.
AAACTGGGTCACAGAGCTCAAACTGCTAATTTTTTTTTTCTGAAAAATTGCAATCAAAAAAATCTCACTGATTTTTCATACCTACCTAAAATGTGCTACTTCCAACTTCTGTGCTACAAAAAAAAAATTCTGAAACATCTACTGTGGTATCAGGTGGGAAAACTTACTTTATGCATGTTTCTGATGCAAAACCTTTTTTATTTTGTCAATGTCAGATAAACAGCTTTATGCTGGTTTTGGTCTTCAAACTCCCATTCTAACTCATCTCTTCCATTTACACTGCATTGTGTCAATTAGAAAACTGTGAAACCTCCAAGGGGTTTTCAGCCCTTTTATATCCTTACCACAGCATGTATCAGACTTGCTCCTGTAGAGATTTCCCTCTGCTCTTATCAGACCACAGAAAAGATAATTTTTCTCTTTGTTTATAAGTGGGACAGATACATAAGTATTTACATTTTGGTGTCTACAAAACTATTATTCCAAGGAAAAGAAAAACCTCTAGGACAAATTCACATATGAATAATTTCTTTGATACCAAAAGAGCAAAGCTGTATTTACAATCCTGTAACTTAGAAAGAAATTCCCCACTACCTGCCCTACCTGAATTTATAGCAGACACACAAGCACACTTTTGGATATATACATTATGAACACAGAACTGTCATCACAGCACTTGGGATTAGATTTTAACCTGTACATGTGGTGCACACCTGTGTTTTGTATGACAATGCACTTGATTTGCAGTGTGGGAGACTCCCAAGTTCAAAGTTAATCTGGTGTCCTTTTTTTCTTTCTCTTACAAGATCATTTTAAGATTTCCTCTGTAATTCTCCAGCTTCTGGGGTAACTTTAGTTCCACCTCCTTCAAGAGTATGGAACTCATTTTCACTAATGCAGAGTTAACTACTATGAGAAGAACACCAAGGATTATGATATGTCACAGCAGCGTTGCTGTTCAAATGTCCTACTCTATATATTTTCTCTTAAAGCCAATAATGTTCAAGAAGAAATCAATTTCAGCAAATGAAAAAAAAAGGACAGAAAGTCAAACCCACAGGTAAATGTAGAGCTTCTTCACTGTTTCACTTCAAAAACCATAATCACACTCTCTGCTATATTCACCCTGCAAACAACCTTTCCTGGGATGAGCATTGTGGAGGCATTATACAACTACTTTTCTTTCCTTTTTACCCATTCAAAGAAAGATCACCAATTACATCCCTTTCTCCCAGGCCAGACTTCTTGTGGACCCAACTGGGACCATCCAGCTCCCTTTCCTTTCCCTTGCTCCCTCTCCCTTACTCTGCTCCAGGCAGCTGCTGCATCCTGAACTGAACAATAACAGAGGTTGGCTATCTGGACTTTTCCAGGCAAAATGGCCATATCCCATATATGGAGCATACTGGCCTCTTTGTAATTTAATGCTGCCATCCTTGACAAGGTAGCTGCATTCTGTCTCACAGCATGTTGTATATTTTAAATGCTGTTGTACAACTGCTGGCCAGACCGCACAGTATAAAGTAACGGCTGAACAAAAAAGAAATTCAGTACTACCCGGCAAACCGCAGAAGTTTTGGCTGAGCACCCAAAACTGCTAATGCTTATCGGGACCTCCTGAGAGCCCCCCTCCTTCCTGCAGCCCAGAAACCTCCACCGCCAACTGTCCTGATCCTCATTAACTTCACATCACTGTCATTTGCTGGTTTCTTGCAGCAGCAGCCTCCACAAGCTGCTTGGCACTTCCCAAACACAGTACGAGACATGCTTTGCTATTGTTTTCTCCTCTTTTTTTTTAATTTTATTTTGGGGGACAGCAGGAGACATGAGCTGTGCTGGAGAAATTACAGAATTAGTGCAAGCCCTGCCCTGTGTTTCTGCAGCAATGAGGTGCCATCTGATGAGAGCTGGAATCTGGCCTCCCCAGCCCTTCAGGGGTCCTTTGCTATTTGTCACACCATCAGGCCTCCAATCCTGCCAGCTCAGTCTGAAGCATGGAGGCAGCTCCATTAAGTACAAAAAGACATCCATTTGAAAAGTTCTGCCAGAGGGTTTACATCTGAGCAGAGACAAGGGCTCTTACACACGTGATATGAGAGTGCATCAAAGTGTAGTGAGCGAAAGGTTGAACACAACTCTTTACATAAACGCCTAGAACACGTTTACCTGCCAGACAGCAATGTCCCAAGCTTTCCCTTCTCCTCTCCATTCCTGCTGAGCCTGTGTCTGCAGCAGGATGACAGCTGCCATCCTCAGCACAGCTGTCAAATGCAGTGCTCAGACTCCATGCATTTGTCCTGACAGAAATACCATCACTGATCCTTCCCTCTGCCAACAAGCGCTACTGTGAGACTGTTTGGGGGTTTATGCAATTTCTTAGAAATGTCCTGGGACCACAGCTGAGTGTCAGGATGCACCACGTAACCACAACTCTATCTGAAAACTGCAATTACCCTTACAAAGGACAGAAGGTTGAGAATGACAGACTCCATCACAGGATCAACTGTATTCACTAATTCTTTTTTTTTTTTTCCTCTCCTTTCTCTTCTTTCTTATCTGGATGCTCTTCTAGTGCTATTTTACCCATATGGATTCTCATGACAGGCTTCCCTGCTTCCTGCCCCTTGGTCTCCTCTCTTTGCTTGTCCTGTGGTTTGTAATGCTTTATTTCTACATCACAATTAATGAGTTAAATCTGCACTCACAGGACCCAATGTCTGAATGGCCCATCAGCACAAAGATTAGCAAAGCTAATTTTTCTACAGACAGTAAAGAATCACAGTTTTTCAGTAAAGAAAATATTCTAATGAATCTGTGACCTGTCAGTGCCCTGGGGAATATCTGTTGGGTGTCACCAACACTCAGATAAAAACACTTGCTAACATGATTTCACTCACTCAGTGTGATAATATGATGTTATCCCTTGGATCTGATCCACAGCACCAAAAGGGTGATATGAACTAGGAGGTTTTGTTTGGTTTTTTTTTAATGACAGCAAACATGGCTTCTGGCTTCCTTGTGGGTGGTATATTAAATTTGAATTTTTTCCCCCTAAGGTGGTTCAGCTATGAATTTATTTTCCCCCCGCTTTGCTTGAACCATAATATCGTGGTAATATTAGTTACATATTTGGATTGCTACAAATCAGCTACACTGATTTTAAGATTTTCTTCTTGTTTTGTACCAAGTGTTAGGAATAATTAATTAGCATATAATGTGGCACCAAAAAGGTCCTGATTCCTAGGGCTTTTATAACATGCAATATCTTCTTACAGATATAATCTTGCTGTAGATAATAAAATGGTGTATGTTCAGTGCTTGTGGGGGTATTCCAAGGGCAGCAGTGTAGATTAAAACAGCAAATTCCCAGAGTTACGATTAGAAAATTCTCACGATCCCACAGACAAGTCTCCCTGGGACATGAAGTGGTACAAGCACCTGTGAAATGGATCTAATTAACAAAGTAGTGCTTGATGGCAGTTGAAAAAATAAATAAGCCTTTAACTTGCGAAAGAAGTTGAATCCAAATAATAATTGTCTGAGGGAAAAAAAAGCCCATCATCAGTACATCTTTCATTGCTGTTTCAATTCTCACATTTATAAGGGGATGGGCTTTTCTTTCCTCACCTGCTGAAGAAGAAAATAAGGCACATCTCACAAAGCAGATCCATTTTTTTTAACTGTATATTAGAATTATCCAAATCATCTAACATGCTGCATAATTAACAAGAAATTGAACTTATGGGTATAGCTGAGTAGATGTGTTACAAAAGAAAAAACTCTACCTGAAAATATTCTGCTAAAGGCTGGATATTGCTTATGTGAAGCTGTGATTTTACACTAACTGCTATCAGTGAACACCATAGTTTGGCCTAGGATTACGCACCAACTGCATATGTATTTCATAATTACATATGGTTGCATGGGTCCTGCACATCAGCTCGACTGCTTCCCTCCTGCTGCTGGATAACCCCACAGTGGAGGGGAACAAGGCCTTTACTCCGTGTTTCACTGAAATTTGGGTTTACTTGAGCTGAAAATATGTGTTCAAAATGGCTTGAGAAGTTCCACAAGCAAGAAACTTGACACCATGCCTTCTAACCCATCTCTCAGAACCATTAGATATAGTGGTTTCCCACTAAGAAGTCACTTCCAAGCACTTTGGCTCACTGGTTGGGCAGTGTAAGAGGCGTTTATGTATACATTGGATTATATACAATCTTTGTCTGGCTAAGTCTTTTGCTTTTAAGTTTGTTAATCCTGGTATCTTTGGGTTCTGACTCACAAGTCAGATAGTTATCTTTGGATGTCTGCAGTGATTCCTGCTCTTTGGTGCCTGGACCACCCGCCTCTCAGAGCCCTCCCCCAAGCCCACCTTCCTCCCACTGCAGCGGGGCTCAGGCTGTGACTGACCCACCGTGGACCAGCTGTCCCTGTCCCACATCTCTGCAAGGAGAGAATGGCAACAGCCCACACCACCCCCAGCACAGAGCTCATCTGGAACATGGGCAACACACACTGTGTTCTCTACACTTTAAAGTACTTACACCCAGTTTAGCTGAATTAATCTGAAATCTGGGCAAAGGGTAGAAGGGCTTCTCCTTACTGCCTTTCCCAGAGGCTTCCTCAGCACTCACTCAGCCCCACTCAATCTAAGTCCCTTTTCTATTAGATCAGGTCTTGCCCTGTTCAGAAGCAGATAGTCAGGGGTTTAGGGATATTTAGGTGTTTGGAGATATTTACAGTTACAAATACATGCAAGAATTCAGTCAAACTGAGGTATTAGCTACAGGGAAATATTTCAAGGCTCACAATTTAAGGTGCCCAGGTCCCTAAAGAGAGCCTTCCATGCTAGTTAGTGACTGTTTCAATGTAATGGGGAAGGGAGCAGGAAAATAAAGATTACTGAAACATGGATGTGTGGCACAGAGTTTGAGAGACTATGGTAAACAATGTAAGGAGTGTCAAGAGCAGAACTCTCTTTTGACACATGCTGCTTTGGGTTGCATATGATGTGGAATTCTGCTTTGATGATGATGGAATTTAGTAAGAATAACATTTTGTCTTTTAGTCCACTTTCTTGAAAGTAGACAACTCACTGGTTGTGAAGAGATAGACAAATGTCCAAATGTCATAAATTTGTGTGAGATGTTAGACACTGTCTCTGAGACCAGTTCACTGTACAAAGGTAATCATAATTCTGTGGGGAAACCCTCCCCCCATTTTGGGGAGCACTGATCTCTCTGAAAACCTTTTCTAAAAGCTGCCACTGTTGATTTTGATCCCAGAGAATAACAGAAAGTTGTATGTTGTTACACAAGTCTTCCCACTATTTTCTCTTGGTAATGAAATGATTATTAATTCAAAGTTTTCCGTGTTCCTACTTGGAACAAGTCATCTCTAGTACTGACATTCAACCTGAGAAAAATGTATTAGCACCCTGACTAGTACCTAGGCAAGGCATCTAGGACTAGTCTATTCTTGAATCTTTGACTGCAAACTTTCTTTCAGCTCTTCATGTCATGGTTTTCTGTCACCTGTCGAAACAATATTATTTAACAGGGCTTTTTTTATCCTCAAACAGTTCTTCACAGAATTTTGCCATCTGGCTATCGTGGACTCTTTTTCTGCATGTCATCTGTTTTCCATTTAACAATTCTGGTTTGTGGTTTAGAAACTCTGTCTATGACCTCTGTATCTTGAATATTCTCTGCAAGTCACCTTCTTCATTACTGTCTTCTAATTCCCCTCATTTCTTCTGATCTTCTCTTATTATAACTGACTAAATAGAATTGTTTATTTTGATCCTAGTCTAGCCTCTGATCTTGGGTTTATTTAATCCTTAATCCTCTTAACACCTCAGTTGAGAGAGATACATTTTTCTTTTCAGAGCATCTGTTCTTTCTAAATTAATTCTTACCTAAAATAGTCTCTCAAGCAGCCACTTAATATTTAGATATTCCTCCTCCTTCAACATTAATAGCATTCAAAATTTGTTATTACTGCCAGTAATGCAGTGCTCATGCAGTAGGTGGAAGACAGAGATCAATTAAACCAGGGCTCCTGTAACATTTTCATTGCTCACATAAATGCAGCCACATACATGAGCTTAGGCTCTGAGACAGAATTTCCTCCAATATCTATTTTGCAGCTGGCAAGAGGAGATACAAGGCTTTCTTTGGTTTGGCATTTTAACCAACAGTAAACTGATGTCCAGGTGTCCCTCTATCGCTTGTGAAGAGGCAACAGTGAAGTCAACACTACGAAATCTTTTCAGTACAAGACTCTGAAGGTCACTGGCCACCTTTGATAGACTTTCCTGTTACAAAGGGAATGAGCCACCCTTAGTATTTCTTCACTACTCCTCTGTGAAGAATTAATTTCATAAAAGTTGCATGTACACTTGCTGAAAGGCAACAAAGACTGAAGTAACATTCACAGATTTATTGTACTTCCTCCACAAGACAAGTGATCAGGACAAAACGTGGCTCACCATTATAGTGACTGGAGACAATAATTTAGCTTTTCTTTTTTACTAAATATGGCTTCTCTAGAAATCTTGCCTGTTTGCCCAATTGCTTTAATTTGAGACTGTCTGAGGTTGCTGTCAGCCTGTGTGGTGGGAGCATCACCCAGCACATCTGTGACATCTTTTTGGTTTTCAGTTTTGCACTGAAAACAGTTTGTCATGGATTCACAGAAAGGCAGCAGATGCTGGGCATGTTGATTGCTGTGCTGTTCCTGGAGATCTGCCACACTGACCTGGCTGGCTAAGCAAGCCCTCAGCCAGACCTTGGCACTTTGGTCTCTCCTACAGAGAGCTGCTCTTAGCACCTTCTGCATTAACCAGTGCAACTCTCCAAGGGTGGCACTCTGAATTTCTCCTACACCATCTGCTCCTGCCAGTAGAAAGCCTTTCTTCATAAAAACTGGGCTGTGATGGCTGAAACATGGCTGTGCCATGGGCATGAGAAAGAATTGGATTTGTGTTTCAGCTATATATCTTCTTTAGCCTATCATAAACCCATTTTAACAACATGTCTTGAAAAAGAGACAGGAATAAAACCAGAGTCTTCCATGTGTACCAGTCTGGATGTTCTTCACTGCCACACAACTCTTGCAGCAATATCAGAGGAAAACACCAATCAGTATTTCTTGTTCAATATCAAATACAATACACAAAATCCTTGCTGAAACTACTACTGAATACAACCTTGATAAAATGATGAGGCTCTCCAATTTACCTGGGCTTGTCTTAGAAGTGCTTTTCAGGAACAGATGCTTAAGGGGAAACTTAAACAATCCAGCTTTTAACAGATAGCAGATAAAAAGTCATTAAAACTTCAGTCTTTGACTACACTGACCTTAGTGACTTTTCTCAGTTTTGGAAGTTTTATCAGCTTTCCTATCAAACCCCTCTAATTTGTGAGCCTTTGCTGACAACAGTGGATGAAAGGTCTTGGTTAAGGAGAAAAATATTAAAATATTTTAATAATATTAATAATATTAATATTTAAATATAATATTAATATTTAAATCTTAAAATATTTGCTCTGCTTAATAGATATGCTGGAAAAACTATTTAATTACTAGAGAAGTAAATACAACTGAAATATTATTTAACACAGTTCCTGAAAATTCAAGAACATAATCTGAAAGTAAATTGCTTTGTTAGAGAAATATATATTTTTTAACATTACTTTCCTTTCCTGAGCTTTTTTGTTCTTGTTTCGCAAGGGCTTCATACAAGCATTTTGTACATGGCTGAACATTTAAAGAACAACAGCTGAGCGCAAAAAATAGAAATTCTGTATGATACATGAAATAGGAACAATGTCACATTAATTTCTGTCTTCATGATCGACATTAAAGAATTTGTTTTCGTTTACAAACACTTTCCATGCTTAGCTACAATATTAGTGATTAATAAAAGCTGTGTCTGTGTTTCAAACAGACAGAGATCTCTTTTTCTGCCTTGAATTAAAACTGACTTCTGGAACGTGACTAATTTACATTTGCTAATGTGGTGGTAAAAAAACATGCTCATCCACAGCTCAATGAATGTGAGCAAACATGCCTTGCCATGCCTGGCCACCTTCAGGACTGTATTTGCAGTCAGGTTGAACTAGACAGACCCAGACCTCGGCTACAACCTGGCAGAGGGACAGTATATAGACATGTGTGGATAATTTTATTATTCCATCATCTGTGGCCTTGGTAATGGTGATGTAAAAGCAATGATAAATCACATCTCTGTGTGAAATTGTCACTGCACTGTCTCTTGACTGCTGTGGTTTTGGAGTAGGGCAGCATAAATCCATTGCTTCTGTACAGACCTAATATCTTTAGAAAGGAAAGGACAAAACTTGTCCTGAAAAGCTCCTGTTTCACACTTCAGTTGGTATTTGAGTTCTTTGAAAGAACACATTACTCACAGAGGTGTGTACAGTTTGATACTGCTTGGTGCTGTCAAAAAATACGAAACATGTATGGGAAATATAAATCCTGCTGGTCTCTTCTAGCTCTGCTAATTCACAGCAAACTGCTGGCAAATTTCAGGTCTTCTACTTTGATTTAGGCTTTCCCTGTCCCCAAGTAAGAACAATGAAGCAGAGATACTTGTCTCTGGACCTCTGGAAACTGGTGGAAACAAATACAGATATGTGTAATTACTACGCCATTAAGAGAGCAGAACCTCACATTTGTGTATCTTTTCTAGAAGAGCTGCTGAAAAACTTGTGATGGTTTCTCTGCTCTGACTACTGCTTCATAACTTCAAAAATATTATCTCTGTTCTCATCTCCTTATTAGGTAATTTTAACCACTTTGAAGGCCTGGCAAATTCACCTTATTAGTGAGGAAAAAACCCCATGCCTAGTTTTCACAGTTCAAATGTTTCAACATAAAAGCAAATATTTCCTTCAGAAAGATAATTTGCTATCCAAACAAACATAATTAGAAGCAATCTGGTGAAATAACACTCACAGTCCAATTAATGTAGAAGAAACTAAGAGAAAATACAAAACAAAATAGTACCTACAATCTTTTCTGAGTGTTCTTGTCTGATTTATTCTAATTCATCCATTATCCAAATTTTAGACGTGAATAAGGCAATCTTGAAGTAATCTTGCCATCCAAAGTACAGACCAAGTCTGGACTGTAATTATTTCTCTTCCTTGAAAAATATAGTAAACAATTTTGCAGTGCATATGACTTAGTTTATCACTGCCATGCTAATTGGTATATACTTTACCCTTGCCAGCTCAAAGGAAAAACATTACAAAAGTGAAAGATGCAGAAATGGCCCTCATTTGTGTAAGTTATATACATGAATAAATGTACCAGTTTGCAGCAATAACAGATCCAACCCTCCAGAGAGCATTGAGCGTTTGTGAACTGTTCAAGCACTCATTAGCTGTTGACATTCTTCAGAAATGAATAATTTATTTGAGTTTGGGAGAGTAGCACATGATCTAATAAAATAAACAAGTCATTGTCATCTGCAGGTATTTTGCCAGATCCCTGACTTAAGCCTTGGTGGAAGCACTAGTGTTATTTGCATAGAATACTGACTTGGTGCTAGTGTTCAGAAAGCTCTACTGACAGCTCTGGCCTCTGCAGGGAGATATGAATCTTCACCTGCTGTCTGCTCCCACCTGCTGCTGAGGTCTCTTGTAAACTTAAGGACAGTCCTTGGCTCCTCTAAAAAACTGAATCATTCCATATAGAAGTATCAACAGCAGCCATTCAAAGCATAACTTGCAGCCTCAACCTTTTTATCAGTACTTATATGAGCAAGCTAGGCTGTGTCTTTTGTGAAAATAAATACAAGAGGAGTGATTTGTGATTGGTGCCTTCTGCTCTGCTCGGACTGAGGACAAGGGTTGCATACAACATCCTGTTCCCAGGCAGCCCTCCTGGCTGAGCAGACTCCAACTGGCACGTTCTGTGCTTCGTGGTGAAAGGGTGTCCCACCCACGAGGCAGCCACTCCTGCATTTCAGTCCTTACCTCCAGGGACAACCAGCTGGGCCTATGGAACTGACTACAGCTTGGCAGAGCTCTCTTCACCACCATCACAGAAAACTGCATCAGCTCCCTTGTGCACATTACGTTTACTCAAATGCTTGTTATTTACCACACTCAAGGGTTTTGTTTTGCCCAAAGGACATAAACAGAGCACCAGCTAGAAGGAACATTTTAAAAGTTCATGGAATTGTAATAAAATTGCAGATTACACCAACTGTTACACCATGGGAACTGACAAAATGCATAATATCAAATTTAACTGACTCGCTAGTTGTCGTACAAAAAAAAAGCACGAATTTTTAAATGTGCAAATCATCAGCTCACAGAGCAGGGACTAATTAAGCATGCACTTGCGAGCTATGATCTTATGAAACAAGAATTAATGAAACTTTAAAGTGTTACCTTTTGAAGTACAAAGCTGGCAAAAACAGCTCCAGGTAATTGCCTAACTACTCAGAGGCAGGACCAAGTCTAAGCTCCAAGACTGGTTTAAAAATCCACCACCACCCTCTCCCGTAGCCACAAGGAAGTGGACAATCAATCTGGACTAACTTCTGATAGTGGCATTTAAGGACTTGCTCCCCAACATATACATTTATATAACGTGGACGACCTCCAGCAGGAAGCAAAGAATACCATCACCTCGCCAAGAGGAAACAGCTGGGGGTTAAACTACACAAAGCTGTTCAGTCCTGTGTCTGCAAGACAGTGTTTTGAAGTTAACAGAGAGAAGACAAATTCCTGATTTTGGCAGCTGGAGCTTTACAGCTTTGCTATCAGGAGCTTCATAAACCAGTGTTTAGGAGTTTCTCTAGATAAGGTACCAAGGGAGTGACAAAATCGAGGGTTGGAGTGTCCAACTCCTGTTGCTTCCCTCCCTGCCTAGTGAAGACTTAGTTAATACAAAGCAGGACAGCTAGAAAATGAAAATCAGGGACACATCCAGAAATAACAACTAGTCTGGTAGCAAAGGATGCATGCCAGACGTGCAGAACACTGCCTTGTAGGTCCTGGCTCTGAACCAAGGCCACGCAAGGACTTGGGTTTGGTATCCAGCACTTGTATCAGCAGGTTACAGAGGTCATACAAGGAGCACTTGTATCCTCCATCAGCAAAAATATTTTACTAGGCTAGAGAAACACTGTGAAAAATCACTTGGCTTGGAATTTTTCACAATTTGTCAGTGTAAGATGTGCCACTTCAAAAAGTCCAGGGATGAGGCTACCTGGGACAGAGAACTAATGCTGAGGTACTTTTTCAGTTCAGCCTTATCATCTCACCTGAACTTCCAAGGCTTCAGTAACAAATGAGAAACTGTCATTTGCTACTGTTTAGACCCTTTCAAAAAGTGCTTAATCAAAAAGATGCTGTCTCTGATTTTTTACTTTGATCAAAAATTGCATTTCATAGAACCAGTTGCTATCTGACTTGCAGGACCATGAGCAGAATTCATGTAATAAAAAAAATGGCTTATGTCCTGGTAAGAAAAATACAGCCATTCTCACATTCTAACTTCTAATTGTTTCAGAGGCACTTACATGAAATATCAATCTGTAACATTCAATATGTTCCCTCCACCCAAAGTTCAGATGTTTACTGACTTTAACCAAAAGGACTTTAAACTCTTGTGTCTGGGAAAGCCTGTATAGGAACGGTGTCAGATGAAGACTTTGTAGGAACTACAGATTCTAGCCACTCTCACAATCTCTCTATAAATATGAATACAGTTTGCATACTACCAGTATTTAATATGTGCCTTGAGGAAGAACTTCTCAATTTAACATATTAAATGCACTTTCTTCCTCCAGGTAGTGTAGGAGAGCAATAAGTGACATTCCTAGCCTCTTAGGTGAAGTTTATGAAGTTAATAGATCTCAGGTGTCTGTGTGTGAGGCATGAACAAGTTTGGGACTTCAGCCTGGGCTCGTTTCACACAACACTAGAAAATGTTCCTTTGCAAAAATATAGCTCTCACTTCCAAAAGTCTGCATACTGATTTTAGATGTAAAGAGATAATTTTCAACATTTCATAGCTTGCTTATGCACCCCAAGTTAGGATTTAGAATATTTCACTGTTGACCTGCTGTACTGTATCTTGTCATCCACTTTACCTCTTGCTGTGTGAACTGCTGCCTCCCCACATTTCACACTGTGTATCATAAAGACTTTGAACCACATCTGAGATGTCTGGAGTTTTAGTCTTTCCTAAATGACTGTGACTTTAGCTTCTTCAACAGTTCTGGTTTTGATCTGATTTATTAGTACTTGTCCTTCCTATTTTTACTATGCTATCAAAGAAAAAAACTAAAACTGTCATAGAAATTATTGTTCTCATACATATACTGGAAATCCAGATAAGGACACTGGATGTAGTTTTAAAGCTTCTTCCTTTTATTTAAAACTAGTAGGATTATTTTCATTAGAACATCTATTAAACTTTGCTCAGCTTTTTGTAGATATGCTCTTGCCCTTTTTTCTTCAGATGGAAAAATATTTTCCAAGGACATTTGGATACATTTCAAACATATCCATAACCATTGCACAGTCACGAAATATGCAGGATCATATCCTCAGCTGGTGTAAACTGATGACAATCCATTTCTTTCAAAGCTAGCTTTGTGCAACCACCCTGTTTTCTGCCAGCTGTGGCTCGAAAACGATCTGGAAAACAACCACTTTGGAAATGTTTATGTGCCTGGCTGATCTTATTCTATCCTCTTTTGTTTATATCTTAAATATTTTGGACCAGATATATGATTAATTCAGTGGAAATTTTACCCTGGTTACTCACGAGTTTCTTTACAGTGGTTTGATTTCACTTCAGGGAGTGGAGAGATTGTGTTTACTGATGGAGGAGAACAAAACAGCAGCGATAAACTCCACTCTTTGACACTGCCGATGTGCAGGAATGCTGCATTCCGCCCTGTCAGCATTGCACCATGCTCTCATACTTCTCCTCTCACAGCTTGCCAGGGAGACTCAAGATTCCTGCAACTCCCAAAGTACCCAAACCTTCAAGACTGAGGCCAAAATCAAGTTATCATGGTAAACTTCAATGAATTGTTGCAGCTTTTCAAACTGTATTTATAGGTCAAGAGGAGGATTTGGTTTGTTTTTTCCTCTTTGAAGCCTCAGAACATATACTTTTTAACAAGATATTATCTTCTAATTAGAAAGAAAGAAAAGGCTTTCTGGCCCTAAAATCTATGGCGTGCAAAATAAACATACAAGCTTTCTTCTTTCATGTTTTCCAGACCAGACATCTTTACACTCCTGGGAAGATGTACCTCCTGTTCCTGTCAAAGGGAGACAGTGAGGAGGGGGATAGGGGAAGCCGGGGCTTTCAAAATTGGTTTATTGGGGGTTCAATTGTAGACTCTGTAATGCTGCTTTTGTTTTACACAGACATCAGGACTTGCAGCTTCCTTCCTTCCACAGACTCCAAATCTCCCTTGTTCTCTCTGGCACTTCTGTGGCTATCAGAGCTTTCAGCTACACAGAAGCTGTAATGTGCAGATCCAATCTCCAACAAAGCCCAGCTAGGTGGGGAAATAACTTTTGTGAAAAGCTAGTTTGAACACAAGCTATTCAGCCAGCTTTTCCAGCAGCTCTCCCTGCCACTTCCTACTCTTGGAAGACTGGGCAAAAGCCACTTCCTTTTCCATTGTAAAGAAAAGTGTTAATGTCATGATGCCAGCATTGGAAATGATCTTTACATGGATACCTTAAAAATACTTCACTGTGTGAAACAGAGGTTGAGAGAATATCCTGTAGTAAACTGAATGGATAGGGAGAAGATGAGCATGTGAATTTAACTCCCACAATGCTGCTCAAGGCATGGTAGTTGCTCATGAGCAACAGGAATACAGTCAAAAGACATCAAGGGTTTTCAGCTGCCTTTTAAAGAGAAATAGCAGCTGGAAATAGGCAGAGGAGAGAAGCAGCAGCTCACCACAGCCCACCAGAGCACCAGAGACCTTTTGTCATGAGGGTTTAATTCTGTAAAGCTGAATTAACTTTCTGGTATAACCAGATCTACACACCCAGAAGTTATGAATGAGACCCCCAAAATCAGGAGAATGGTTTTAATGTAATATTTAAGAAAAATATGACTGTTTTATTTGCTTTCAGGGTGTTCAGCCTCCAGGGGTAACATTTCCAAGCTTCTGTTTGTAATCACAAGGTCTAGAAACTCACTGTTTAACTTAAATTTGTACATGCTTCAAGGACTGATGTGTGAAGAAAAAACCCTGTGCCTTGTAAGAGATGTGATGAAGTTGTCATAGTCGGCAGTGCTGGGGATATTATATAGTTTGGCCCTGTCCAGGATTAAAAAATTCTCTTTAGCTGCTGATCTTACAAATTTTCCTGGTCTCTACTGGAGATATTGCTCAGTCTCAGGCAGCTCCTACACCTCTGCACAACTCTTCTGAGCTCTGAAATGTTTAGAGTTTATTCCACAGTAAACTGAGCTCAACCCTGAAGGGGCTGACCAGCCAAGAAGCCAACATCAACAGCTTTTCACAGTTTGGTTGGCCCCAGGGGTGCCAAATATACCATAGCAGATATAAATCTGAGACATATAATATTATTGCAAAACGAGAGCTAATTTTCTCAACATCTAATTGAATTCTCTAGTAGTTTCACTGAGAAGCGTTGTGCTGGTTTCATCTTAACATTTAATGAATACTGATTTTTTAAAGAAACTGTTTATTTGCATGAAAAATTTACTTCCCCACACTCCCCAAAGTATCAAAAGAAATTGAATGTTAGATTTATAATTAATGTGGTTTGGATTTTAAAAGAAATTTTTTACAGCAAAGAACATTTCCATAAATCATGTCCATGATTGAAAAAACATGGTCATAACTGAAGACAAAACTGCTTCATTTTGCATCTGTTTCACATATATAAATATGTCAGGTTTACTTAGACCACACTGATAAAGATGAGGAAGAAGGGAAGAAAATTATAAAAATAGCTTAGGTTGTATCTGTACCTCCTTTATTATAATTCTCTCTGATACTATTGTGACCACTCATTACTTTTCTTGCCTGGTTTAGTCAATTAAGCTATTAAAAAGTTAAAAGAAAAACAACTTTTATGGAATTAATTAAGTTCTTAGTTGATCTCTAGAAGAAAGCTGGAACGTGCAATGTGTCTTTGCCTTATTTTCTTCTGACCATCTCAGAGATAACACCCTAAATTAGTTCATCACAGAACTGATTTCTTTCTGCTCACACCAAATGGGGCCCTGTTGGTTGCTGTGACTTCAGGATCAGTGTTGGTAGGGCACCGCCAATTTGCACCGTGAGAGAATCTGCTCAGTGTTCCCACAACGCAGCAGAAGTGAAGAAGTTTGCCAACAGAGCCACTTATCGAACGCAATGTCCTACTTGTAGTATTATTCCATAGCATAATATATGTCTTCCAAACAAATAACTTAGCTGCCTAGTCAGCCAACAATCTGCTGTTCATAAAAAAAGGAACACTAATATGTTTCTTCTAATATTTTTAATTAAAATATACATCTTTAATATATTTGACTTCTTTTTACCACAGCAGTTTGGCATGAAGCATCAGAGAGAATAAGAGTATACAGGAAAAATAAATTAAGTGTTTAACCTACCACCATCTTGATGGGAAAACATGTGAAGCAAATTATTCAAACAGAGGTAAGCAATGTGCTACATAATTCTTTTCTCCTAACAAGTGTGTAGTTGGTGTGGCTAATGTGAAGTCCACGTCTTTCACACATAAGGTTCCTTTAAAGTTATTTCTAGGCTCTTTCCATTTATAGGGAAATCTCTTTCTGTTTACTTAGGACTTAAGGATTTAACTCTGTGCTTAAAAAAATAAGCATTTCTTATTTTCTACAGCTTATTTTAGGAACAATACATTATATAGGAAAAAAACCCATCTGCTCGTGAGAAATTTCTGCCAAAAGATATCCTGTCCTTCGGTGGTAAGGTATATTTCTTTTTATGATATATCCATTTACAAATTAACGGGGTGGGAATCTTTAAACATTTTCAAGAAATGGTAGGTAAGGGAGCTAAGAAGTAAAACCATCACTAAGTTTTCAAGTGTTTAGGTACATTTGCAAGCAGTTTGAAGCTCGAAGGGATCTAAAAGAGACTTCAGCCCTTACACTGCTCCCCGCAATCTAGAGGCTCCGACAGCCGGCGCATGGCAGCCTCATTATTGCTTTGTGCTTCCTTTTTATTTTAGTTGGCGTTTATTTACTTGCTGAGGGCAAGGTATCTTCCAAACTAAGGCAAACCACACTTTTAGAGGCACAGGGAGCAAGAAGTGATACAATTTGTGCTGACGAAATGGAAAGCGGATCGTGTTTCCCACAGCCCCAGCAGCCGCTCCGCTGCCTGCCCACAAGGCCCTGACATGGCCGCCCGGCCGGGGCCAGGCCTGCGCTGCAGCCCACAGGCTTGGCTGCCAGGCCACGTGGCATCACCGAGCACAAACATGTGGGAATATTGTGTCCATTTGGGATCAGCTGCCCCCCACCCATCCCAGTGTCCTGGCTGACATTTGCAAGGGCTTTAAAGGTCCTGCGCTCTCCCCACAGGCTGAAGCTGGGCTGAGCACACAACCAAGGCTGTGCTCCAAGGGCCTTGGCCAAAAACGCCTGGCAGCAGGGAAGGGCCTGGCCCCACTCTTTCCCGGGGCCAGGAAGCATCGAGCCAAGAGCCAAAATGGAACTGTCCTCGCTGGTGTGACCAGGGGTCCCTGAGACACTGCCACCCTCAGCCCAGCCCCACGGCTGACCCCGCGCAGCCACACTGGCACTGCCCCTCCGAGACTGAGGGAACACAAAACCAGACAAAATGAAAGGCCTGGGGGAGGAGGAGAAGGCAGGACAAGGGAACGTGGCAGAGTTAGACATAAGTATAAATACAACAATGGAACAGAAATGGGAGGGTGAATCTGGCAAAAGCCTGGGCTGCTGGCAGCCAACCTAGCACAGGACACAGCCCAGAGCAGAAGGTTGTCCATGCACCAGGGCTGGGAGAGTTTTGGGAGAGCCGTGTCTGTGCTTTCCCCGTGGCCCCTGAGCATACCTGAGCCCTCTGCACCTCTGTGCTGACCAATTTGTTGTGACTTCAATGGGCAGAAACAGCCCAGGGAGGAAGGACGTGCCAGGGGCCCAGACAGCTGGAGACATGTTCTTGATCCTGACAAGCAAATGGCCCAATCATGAGATCTTCCCCCTAATATGAATAAGCTGTGCGAGGAGTTGGTTTTGTATGAGCAAGGCTGCAGGACTGAGCCTAGGGACCACCTTACAAAGATGAAATATTTCTTCTGATTTGGTTTTTATATTCCAAGTCCTTGCATTAGCCAATCTTCTAAATAGCAGCAACGCCAAACTTCCTTCCAGGCTCAGCCAGATGGCTTTAGTTGCCCAGCCAAAACCAAAAAAGAATTTATTGTGTGCTGCTATCTCCAGTTCCTAACAATATATTACTCAAAACCTGAAAATTTTAACTGTGCCAAACATTCTTTATCAAGGAGGTACCTGGATAGGAACCTTAATTTTTGAGTGTTTCTGCAAAGAATAAACTACTGCTTTAGGAACATTACAAGATGGATATATTCTGTCTCTAGAAATTTGAATTCTGTGCTGGTTTAACCCCATATACACAGGAACATAACAGCCGTACTGGGGTGAATCTAACCACCTCCAGCCTGCAGCAGCCTCTCAGCTGGCACACAGGGAAATAAAAATTACAAAACAAAAACAACCCCACAAAACAAACAAACAAACGAACAAAAAAAAAATGGGGAAGTGTTGAATTCTCCCAGCCCTGGGAGCATTCTCTCAGTCTCCATTTTCAGCTCCACTGATTCTCAACCCCAGTATGGTTTGCTTCTTAACCCCCATAGGGTCTCTCTCATGAGTCTTTCTCCAGAGGTGGCCAGAGCCCATGTGAAAGCCTGACACCTAAAATATTCTCAGCCCAGAGGATCTTCTGCTCATCTCATGGAGAATTTGGGGTTTTGGGTCTTGGTCCCCACAGTCCCTCACCTGTGAGCCCTTGTTCTCCTGTTAGAGACAGGCAAGAATCAATCCCAATCCACCCACTTACAGTTTCCTAAACTTAAAAGTAAGTAGTAAGGCATTGTGCTTTTAAGAGGTGGGGGGCAAATGAAGAAAAAAGCAATTAGGAGGTAATAGCTCAGCCGGGAGAGCTATTGAAACACTTTGATTTCCACATTAAACCAGCAAAACTCTGATGTTTCCAAGTTCACTGGGCTGTGTGTCCAAATTGACCTTTTATTGCATATGGTCAAGTGCTGTGAAAAATCCCACCACTTAGCATCTCCCTGTTATCTCAGCCACAGGCAGGGAAATTCTCCCCTTCAAAGAGAACCATAAAATGAGATAACAGAGACAAGGGCTTCTGTGCCATCAGCATTTCAAACTCCACATCCCCTCAGGAAAAGAGGTGGGTTTTTGTAAGGGAAAAGAGGGTTATTTGTAAGAGTAAACTGATCAATGGCTATAGTTTCTCAACCCCAATCTTGTGCAACCCAGAGAAGAAATGCCTCAGGGCTCTCCACCTGGAAAGTGTAGTAGCAAACCAGTGAAGGTACAATTCTTGGAGTACTAATCTTGCACCAGTGGCATTGGTAAATAATTTTACCAAATATACAGGATTACAATTCTCCCATATATCTACAGTACAAAGACAGATTTCTACCCAACCCTTCCACGCTTTCAACCTCCTTTTTACCAAGGAGTGTGATTTTTCTTACACTAATAGATCTATAGTCAAAACTGCTGCTGTGTACTGAATGCCAAAGTAGATGCTGCTGTGTGTGGGTGGGAGGGGGAAGGAGTCTGCCAGTATAGCACATTTCATTCAGGGAACTGGTATAAACTACATACAGACAAAACACTAGCTTGCCAGTATAAGCTGTGGCTACACTAGGAAAGTTTGCCAGAATAGCAAACTGCCAAATCTTTTCTAGCACAGACAATCCATGCTATCCCACAGATAAATGTTGCTTCAGACATTAACTCTCTCTAGTCTCATCATACTGCATGTAGGAGACACCACTGAGCTATGCTATGGCTTTTCTCCATAATCTGTCACAGTAATTTCAGGAGGCCCCAGCTCTTTTGAAGAAGATGGGAAGGGAAGAAGCATTTGGAGGCTGGGTTATGCTCCTCTACATTTGCTGTGTAAATGCACAGCAAATGTACCGGGCAAGGTCCCTGCCACAAAAAGAGACAGAAGACCTGGTTCAGCTGCATTAGAACTGGGACTGACATTTCATTCTGCTTGCTGGAAGAGTCACTAGGATCCTCAAGTGATCTCATCGAGCTGTCTTCTATCATAAAACATGACGGAAATTAATTTTACTTGCAAGTGAGAAAATTGGACAACAGCTTGATGACGAACTGGAATAAGAGCAAAAAGGAAAAAAAAATCCCCTGATATAGCAACAGCAATCCATTTCACACTGTTTCCCACATGTTTGTGCAGGACTTTTTCAAATACCACCTAAGGACATCTTTCCTATACTTTTTCCCAGAGTAAAACTTCACAAAGAGTAGACACAAAAAGGCCAGGACATCTGGCAGAGTAAATACCATAGATTCATAGATATAGAAGTGGGATTATCAATTTCACACAGTGCATTTCCTCTTTTTTTTTTTTTTTTTTTAGATGGCACCTTAACTTAAAGTCCAGAGCTTTGCTGGGAAAACATGTAAAATATCATATAATTGCATCTGAAAACACAACAAAAATTATTAAAAATATCATTCTGTATTTAAAGCATTTACCACACCCTGAGAAAACCCTTTTTATTGTTCAAAGTAATGGTTGATCTCAGCATCTGAAGGAAGATAGGGAGAGGCAAAAAAGCCAATCAATCATTTACCAAGGCAGAGTGTTGCATATATGGCTTTTTCTATGCAGGTTGCTTTTTTCCTCACATTCACAAAATCTTGATAATTAACGTGCTAAGAAGATTTAAACACTATTGATATAGAGTACAGGAAATTATACCATTGAGACCACCAGGAATAACCTGACTTTACAAAATTTTGAAGATGATATTTCAAGACCTTTAAACACTGGCTGCTGCTTTTGCCACAGCAAAATTTCTGATATAGGTTTAAATTCCAATCTCCCTCTCTATTTTTCTATTTTTTTAGAAGTTTTCTTTCCATTTTGCAGGTAGGTTGTCTGCTGACTTATTTCATGTGTGCATTTCTCTTCATTCACTCCCACATCATCCGGTATTTCATTAATCTAATTTCTGATAAAAATAAAGTTTGCAGATTTCCCTGCATCCCCAAGCTGTCTGGCAATTGGTCTTACACTGTTAAAGGAGAGATGACAGTTTATTAAGCATTAAGCTACAGACTAATGAGTTCTTGCCAAAGCCTGTCAAAATTAATTCATTTTCCAATGCAGTGAAACGAGTGGCTGAGTGGATCGATACAACTGCCTGCAGTCAGTGCTCCTCCACAAGAAATGCAGGAAAGCACTGCCTCTGGTATTCTGCTGCATTTGCCATTAGTGACTGAAGTCTCAAATTACCCAGATTCTCTTCTGATGCAAAAAAGATTTGCCAGGGAGGGTGAGGAAATTCAGGCAAAGTAAATAACTGTTATTAACTAATTTCTTATTCTCGTTCACCACTTTTCCCAATATTGCCCACATTTGTCAGCACTCAGATTTCATGTCTCCTTTGACTTTCAGGAAGAAATATTTCAGTTTCTCGTAAGGACCAGATGTTGGCTATCTTACCATTGGATGGGATCTGCCTTCAGAGATAGTCCCACAGATTTCTGGGAGGGGACTGAAAAAAAAGGCAGAGCAAAGGGCTTCATGTCAGTGGAAATACACATTCCTGGGTTTGGCACTCCACAGTGCAGTGTGAGCCAAGGTGTTAGTATGTTGTCACCAGTTTATCTAGACTAATTAATTTTAAACTCCACTTTTTATTATTAAACTCTATTTCGCAGCTTTGTCTGTAATTCCTGAGTCCCTGAGTTGGTCACTGTGACTCATTCCCCTGAATGCTGCTGTTCTGTCCCTTCACAATTAAAAAAAAAAAAAAGATTCCCCCTTCCTCACTGCCCCAGTCATCTTTCCTAAGGATAGTGTGACCTAATTCTCCTCACAGCAGCTCTGGAAATGCAAAAGGCTCTGGGACCCCTTTAACAAAGCCACTGACTGATTTAAGAGGCGATTCTTATTTATTATACATTATGGAAATTCATTTTTCATTGTTTTGGAGGTGCAGGGGGCTTTGTGTTACTTTTAAAGGAAGTGCTGACAAGCTACCACAAGTGTAAGAAGAGAGGCCACACAAGAGGAGGAAAAGAAACCCAGTGCTAACGGCTGTTTGCTCGGATATGGCTGATATTCTTCAGTCAGTCCATATTTATTCAGGAACTCAAGGAATATTGCAATTGTGGCAACTAGTCAGGGACTAAACCATTTTATAAACTGCTTCACTTATGCATAGCAAGTGCTCAAATCCAGTGAATGTCCCGGTTTGGGATGTGACTGGAAGTGCAGAGTCCCCGAGGAGGGCAGGGAGCTCTCCCCAGCGCAGCACGCAGCAGGCAGCGATGCCTGGCTGCAGCAGCAGAGCTGTGCTGGGCTGTGAGCCGTGCTGGGCACTGCCCTGTGCTCCAGCCCTGCCCAGCACCAAGCCTTGGCTCTGCACACCAACAAGGGAGCTCCTCTCTTCGTCCTTGGACATGGGAAGCAGAGCCCAGTTTTCTGTGTTTACTTATTTCTCCTGTCTTCTGCTTTTAGATAGATGAAATTTATTGGCTTTCTAGGATCAAGAATTTAAAATATTGAGAATGATCCCATCTCGGAGTATCTTCATAAGCAACCTCCCTGTGAGACAGCAGTTGCTCTGTCAGCAGCAGAGCCAGCAAAGCCTGCTTTCCTGACAATTTGTGCCTGACACTGAGCTGCTGTATGGACTCACCGTTACCTGTAATAAGAGATTAACGTTCACTGCAACCTGTTCTTTGGTAGTGACCCAAGTTAAGTCCCTTTTCTCTGCCGGGTTATTTTTACAAAATAAATTAAAATGGAAGCTATTTTAGAATTCTCCCCTTCTGCAGACTTTGGCTTAAGCATCACTGGATGAGGAAGGCGGCAAACTGACAGCCAAAAACCCCCTTCAAAACAAGCATTAAGTACTATGTGGGCCAAAGGTGGGGAAATCTAATCAAATCTACTGCTGGTAAGAAACAAACAGAATAATTTTTCAGTGACTAGCACTTAACCGATTAATCAACTTTGTGAAGTATTTATAAGATTCAAAAAAGGAAGAAAAAGAAGCAATGTAAAAAATACCACGGTAATTATAGAATTATACCTCATGCACTCTAAAGTAGATATATAGTAAGAGAATAATGATATTTTCTCACTTTTTTATACTATTTCTACATTTCATCACTAGCTAATTCTAAGTTACATTTTTATTTCCTTTCAACTCTGCATTCTGTAGATTTAACATTATAGAATAAATGTTCCAACCCCAGGTCCCCCAGTTTCCTGTGCTCACTTACTGTACACATCTACCTGGATTACGCACAAAAAAATAAAAGTGGACAAACAGCACATGTTTGAAAGACTAAAGAATAATTACTTCCAAGCCAATATCTCAGTACTTTGAGGAAGATGGAGGGAGGGGAGAACAAGAAAAATGAAAAGGACTGGGTCAGTTTTAGAGCTTCTACAGATATTATTACACGGAGCAGCCTGACACCAATGAGCTCTTTCAGCAAGAAAGATACCCACATTCAGTGCTCTTTTGATGGCTGTGCTTAGAGCTGAAGTTATTTTATTTTTTAATCAAATCTGCAGCCTGATTACCAGTCTGTCAAATTGAAACTATTGGCCTAAGTAACAGAGCTCCCTCTAATGGTGTTTCTATAGTTATACTGATTTATAGTACACTGTATTTCTGTTCTTTCTACTTGTTGCTAGTAAACTTTATGTCAAGCTCAAGACTGCTTTCGTTGGATATATTTGTTTTTATCCTTTCCCATCTGGTGCTACAGGTTTTCTTTCTGAGACAGGAGCAGTTCGTTGCAATGGAGTCTGAATATCAAAGAAAGCTTCTGCAGAAGAGGACCATTATTATGTATTAAGCAACCAAAAATGGGAGCGAAAAATCTGGGTAGTATCTTATAAGGCTTTTTCTCCTGTTGCAAATACTGGTTCCTTGCTTGCAAAAAGCATACATTAAGAAAGACAGTAATACTTTCTTTGCATGTTTGGACGTTTTTTATTATTTTCTCATCTTGGTATCCCATCATGGGAGAGGTTTGCTGCTGTCTTTGGGATACTGCCAGGCATATAATTGTTGAGGTGGATTGAAGACAATTCAGGACTCAAAGAGTAAATTTGAGGAAAAAATTGTAAGCACTTAGCAAACATAAAAGATAATATGAAAACTTGCTATTGCGGAACATTAGTTCATTCACTTGCTTTTCATCTAGAAATTGGCCAAAGACAGATTTATTTCAGGTAATTCTCCCTGACCCATTCCACCTGTTGCAAGTGTTGCAAGACACAAAGGCAAACTACTCCTCATTTTGGTCCAAATAAACAAAACTGCAACAAAAATTCTGCTTGTTTTACTCCCGAAACACTCAAACCCAAAGCAATTTTTTCCCAAGAGAGTTCTGAATATTCCAGTTAGACCACAAGTAGAAATACTTTGCAGTATCTCATCTTTCCCTTCATTTGTGCACATCACCAAGCTTAGTAAATCAGCAAAATTACTGTTCCTCAGTGAAGGAGTAAGTGTAACATGGAAGGGATATTGCCAATATGAAATAAGAGGTATTGACATGGTCCTGTAAAGAAGTCAGCACCGTTAATTCACTCTTTAGTACCAGTATGAAATTCATGCACACATCTTAAACAAAACAGTACTGTGCAATGTTGAAAGAAGAACAAAGGTTGGACCATCTGTCCAAGAAAAATTAAAAAATAAGAGTAGGTGTGAAAGGAACAGAAGCTATTGGAAAGGAACCTGGCTTTGCAGAACTGGAACTGGGCACAGCTATGTTTATACTTATTTTGTGCTTTATAAAAAATTATGAGTGTACACCACATTGGTTAAAGAAAAAAGAGCAGCAGAAGTACGGAGAGAAATAAAACACACCCTTGGCAAAGCATCTTGGTTTGTCTCCCCAGGGAGAAAAAGCATTTTTAGTGGTCGGGAAAGCAGAGATTCATTATTATTACTTTTTTACAAGTACGTTCTACATGCAAAAGGCAAGAATATACAGAGGGCACTTATTTTTACTTTCCCATGCACTTAATTGGTAGCACAACTGTAAATAACTAATTTTCTTTCTGCCTGGTACCTGCTTATTAAAGGCTTGGCCAGTAATCACTTCCTTTTTTAAGTTTTGGGCGTTTTTAAGCTGGTATTGTTAAATATCAATGACTTTGAAAAATCATTTCCCAAGTTCAAAACCCTGGAAAACAAGAGCCAACAGAGGCATCATTCAGCAGCTGGGGCACTGCAGGTGGAGAGGTTTCAGGTCCCACTCAGGTCACAGTAATGGGTGGCAGTGGGTGGCACTGGCAGTGGCTTATTTGATCCTAAGCTACCATCTTATTTGAGTTGGAAAAAATGCCTATTTGTGGTTTTTAAATTATGGAATGAACTTAATTAAACTGTAAAACATTAAACAACAGCAGGAAAGATTATATCCTTGTGGGGAAAAAAAAAAAAAAAGAAAAAGAAAAAGAATAAATCACGCTCTTTAGAGACTTGGAGAAAATAAACCAAGTGGTTGTAAAAATAAACCAAAAATTTCCAGTCCCATCTACCACCTGTTTAGTGGAGAAGGCAAGGTGAGTTTGTCTTTTTAGAGAAAAGTTTCTTCAAGGAAAAAAAAGGAAAAAGCTGATATATAGTTACATGTCCTTGAGAAAGAATATTGGCTCCTTTCTCTTTTTTTCTCTTCTTCTTCCCCTCTCCCCTGATGTCACTGTCATGCTAAAAGCTGCATACTCCAAAGGGTTCAAATGTTTTTCCAAAGCTGAAGAAACGGGGTAAAATGTTTTGTTTTACATTACATTACCACTCTAATTTATCAAACGGTTGGAATGTTTCTCAATATGTGTGAGTGGGAAGGCAGAAAAAGGCATTTTTGACATGTAAAATCATGACTGGAGAACTTTATACAAAGTGCAGTCAAAAAGGGAGAGCAAAGGAAAAAAAGCAGAAAACAATAAAAGCAGAAAAAAAATGTGGTGGAGAAGCAAATTCACAAGCGTATCTGACATTAATCTTTTACAAAATAAAAACCTGTCATAAATGGCAAGGATTTCCTGCATAATAATTGAAAGAAAAAAACAGATGAAGTCTGACATGGGACAAAAAAATGTGTTTCTACCAGCTGTCATGAAAATATTGCACAATGACTGGCACAGAAAACTAACCCTCAGCGGGTTTGGGTCTTTTTCTGGTGGTTTTGGGTTGGGTTTGTTTTGTTGTTTGTTTTTTTTTAAGTATAATCAATGCATCAGAAAAGCTAAAATGGAAAAAGAAGTTACCACTTTGTATTTAACTTTCAAACAAGCAAAAGCCTGATCCTTCTCTTACTCTGTGCCGTGCAAAACAACTGCAGACAATATTCTGAGAGATGAATTCAACAAGGCACTCAGCAGCGTGCCCAGCTCCAGCTCAGAGCCACTGCTCCCCTGGGTCAGGGAAATTCTCCATCAGGGCTGCAATGAAAATCAGGGACAATCTTAACTTCTGCAGAAGAAGCTGTCAGTAAGAAATTAAAGTCTCTATCTTTAGAGGACTCTTGGAACTGAGTAAATCACAGAGGTTGACCAGGAATGTGGGGACAAAGACTGTCAAATAGATAGGCTGGGACTGGGTAACACCTTACAAACAAGGAAAGCAATTTCAAAACCAGTATGGTATTTGACTGGCAGCCAATACATTTTCAAAATAAATCGAATGTGCTCCTGTCATCTCCTTTTCATAAGAAACCTGGCAGCCACATTCTGTGCTAGCTGGAGTTTATGTAAAGTCCCCGGTTCCCTTAACACAGTGAAAACCCAGCCTGCACTACAAGTATTTGCACTGTTCATCTAAACCATACTTGCATCCTCAAACACTACTCTGTTTTCCCATGATTTTTCATCATATTGCATTCATGAAGAGCCTTTAAAAAGTGAGATTCTACCGATAAAAAATCTTAAAAAAAATTTGTTTGCAGTGAGCGTTCTCAGGAACATCATAAATAGCAGATTGAGTCTGTATCTCTAATTGAATGCTAAACCAAGTTTGACCATTTTCAAAAACTAAATTACCTGCCCTCATTAAAATTTGGAATGAATTATTCCTTTCTGAGATTCATTTCACTTTAGTACATTAATAGGTTCTTAATATGGCATTGGTCTTTTTCCAAGCATGATGTATTGAGAATTGATATTTACTAAACAGAAACAAAATATTCCAGTATCTGTAGAATTATGAGTAACCACTGAGTAATTTCCAAAGATTAAGCAGAGCAGGAATTGGCAACAAGCTGTGGGAGGAGCAGGAAAGCAAAGGCATGGCTAATCATTGAAAGGGAGGGAAAGATGCATGCAAGGATGGTGCAATAAATCTACCTTTAGGAAGCAACGAAGCAATCAGCCAAAATAGATAATGAAGGGCCTTGCCATGACACACAACAATCAGCAAGAACCAAGGCTGCAAGTCGAGAAATTGTTACATTGTTTTATACAAGCTGAAAAGTCCAAATTACATAAGTTTAATTAGATTTTTTTAAAATTCAATAATATACAAAAGTACAGATCCTTAGTATCAGACTCTTGATTATAATTTGGGGAAGATTCCATTAGAAAAAGCCAAGACCAATATAGCAGCAGAATATTAAGTGGCAGAAAAAATTCAATGGATAGAATGTGTTGTCATAAATGTCTTTATAAGGGCAAAGAGCAAGTGATTAAATAAATACTAGAACCAGCACGCTAACTAAAAATGCATGACACATTAATTAGAAAGTGCTGCAAATATCAGGAAGGACACAGAAATGTTTAAAACCTCAGAAAGACAGAAACAAATCAAGTACCACCCAACAAATATATGCTAATGTCCTGGAAAAAGGGATGGTTAAATTCTGCATTGAAATTGGAGGTCTAGTGGCTTTTACAATACATGCTGAAAGGAAATTAACTGTGCAGCACTTGCTTCACGTCATGTGACACGGGGAGAAACCATCCTGAATATTTTGTGTGTCTCCTTTGAGACAGGGAAAGATATTCAAGCTTCACTGTGGCAAGGTTAGTTCTTTGCAATGATGCAGCAAGCCAAGAATGCCACATTTGGCTCGCAATTATCTAGATAAGCAGGTGAATGATTATGCTTTTTCCTCTCTAATTCCTATATCTTGCATCTTTCCCCACTTTTAAACCAGAAGGATCCTCCCACTGATCCCAAATATGAATTGTAATTAAAAAAGAGATCGCAATGCAGGTTGATTGCTGTGTTTTACAAGTTATTTGTCTAAATTACGTGGCCTATGTATGAATAATTACTCTTTATCATTCAGTTTGCTCTCTAAAAAGATAGCTGAAAGCTAATTAGAAGCTGTTTAGTGGTTAGCCAGCACTGTCTTTGATCACTCCTTGCTTTTAAAGTTTGTGCCTGTGCCCATATTGCATTCCCAAGATGTTTTCATTTACCGTCAGGCAAGTGGACAAAATTAGATCACATCACAGGAAAGGAGTGTTGAGAGGATGAGTAAAAATCAATACAAAGAAAAAAAAGATAGTTACATTTTATCTCACAAGTTTGAAAAAACCCCAAAACGCTAATTAGGTATTTTTAGACTTTAAGTAAAGAAAGGAAATTTGTACAGTCCTTCCAATGTGCCTATGATCAAACCACATCGTGGCAGCCAAATAACCAGTGCTCATTGCTTCAATAGCTCCTTGTTAATTCACTTAACTCAAATATTGGAAGTTATGTTTGGGAAGCCCCACTCAAAATTTACATGGCCAACTGACTCGGAAACATCCCCCTGCTTCCATTAACTCCTTTTATATCTTCCTTTCAAAGCCTCACCACGCATGGAAAATGAGTCACTGGTGGCAGTTTCTGATTTTGACAGGAACACCACAGGAAGGGCAATGCCCTCCTAGACAGGGTGGGCAGAGAGCAGTTCCTGTAGCACTCTCCACAGCTCTTGTGGATGCTCCTTATTCAATATCACAGTAAACAAGGCAGTTATCGGGATGGACTCCACACCACTGGCCATTTGATACCTGATTATGCAGCAAGCTTGCCAGCAAGCTTGCTGAATAGGCTTTAAAATATCTTACATGGCTCAGTGGTCTCATAATCCCCGTTATACGAGACCTGGAACATCTCTTTTGGAATTCACCTCTGCTTTGCTCAGAGTAAGCCTAACTGTCTTCAGTCTGAGCAGAACATATTGATCCCATTTGATTCTACAATACATCTGCTGCCATTACAACTTTTACTGGGAGGAAGCTTCTCTATAAAGGGCAGCCTGCTGCCTGCCCAGCATTTATCAATACCTATCTCCAGGGAAAAGGAGCTCATTAGCAATGTGCTGTGTGGAAGGTCTGGGAACAGGGAAACTGCATAACAAATGACAACCCATAAATTAGAAAGTAAAACATGCTGGAGCAGTGGTGGACAAATTTGACATCACAGCAATGTCCCTGTCTATGCCTGGGAGTAAAGGAGGTCTGCGCTGCGTTTGAAGTTTATTTGACAGAGTAAACAGTATTCTTCTCGTGCATTTGTCTTGCAGAATTAGCAGTGTGGTTAGAAATTGCTCTTCTGGGAAAAGCTTTACATTTTATGTTCCACATCTTCTTGGGAATTGCTGGCACCTCTGTCTAAATCTTATCAGTAGGTTTTACCAGCTATCTCCTTCCTCACTCCAATTAGCATAGAAAGAAAAGAGCATTTGTCTTTTTCTTCAAGGTGAGAGGAGCAGTAGATACTGGATGCATTACTGGAATTTTTAGACCCATAATTACATGCAGTATACCCTATAGCACAGATTTTGAGTTCCTGGTGCTCTCCAGTCTCAGAGGTCTCCTGCAGCCAGGAGTATGGCCAGCAGGGATGTATATTTTAAATGGTGAGAGTGGCTGTTCTAAGTTTGCAACAGAAACTTGCTCACTTCCTTAAGAAGTCAAGACCCAAGCTTTTCATACAGGGGTGTCAGTACTGCATTAGATCAAAGCTCACCCAGCTCTGTGGTGCCTCTCACAGCAGCCCTGGGTGCCAAGGAGAGGGTTCATCTGAATCTGAAGATACACCTAAAGACAAGTGTCAGTGGCACCACTTCCAACACTGGCCCTCGAACTTCCAGTCATAAGGACATCCAGAGCTGGGGGCTTCACCTGCATCACAGGTTTTAACAGTCCCCAAAGGACCAATTCTCCATAAATGTACTAGTTCCCTGTTTACCTGTTCCACTTTCAAAAACACAGGCCCAAGGGTCATTTCTTCCGCCCCATCAGTTCACAGGGAAGAGAGAGACAGCCAGACCATGCAGTCACTTGTCTCTGCCTGCTTGGCTGCACTTCTTTTGCGAATTTTGTATGATGGCTGAGGTGACACTGGAGAAAGGGGTAAGCAGGACTTCTGTTTTCATCACGTTTAAAAACAAACTTTCAACACCACCTAAGCAGTGCAGCAGTAAATGGAATTGTATCTATTCTTGCAAGTCCTGTGTGGCAGATGGGCATTAGATGTGAAACCACTGGTGCTTCAGAACAGGGTTTGACCCATGAAAGAGCAGACTCCTCACAGACCGGCCCTGCTACAGAAAATTAAGCGGAGTCTTTCTCTAAGAGATTAGAAGGTGCTGAAAACAAGTTTGCTGGTCTGCAAATTAGCTGTGCTGGATATGTTGGAATGTTTAAGATGTTGTTCAAGGAAAATAAAGTGCTACAATACAAGATAGACAAAGTAGATAATGAGGCCAGAAACAGGATTTCTAAGAATAGGTCTGCATGTCTGAGAAAACCAAAACAGGGAAAAGGGATGTTTGCTCTGCACGGTGGCCTGAGGACCTGTAGCACTGGGGGAGGACTGGGTGCTGGTTTCTTTGATCTCTGCCACAGGAGCACCATGCAAAAAGCAATATATTCTGTAGGAGTGGGTTGCCCAGTATAGGGGGCTCTTCCACACCAATGGGAAGCTCCCAGAGACTGGACTATCTCAAAAGTGGCTCCAGGCTGAGAATGAACTCCCCCATCTGCTCATCCCTTCTGCTCCCAGGGTGAAATGTAGCTTCTTGACCTTTTCTTCTCTAACCATTGCTCATAAATTGGCAAAAAGCTGCCATGGGGCAGTCTATTGCTTTTGGGATGGGGTGAGACTCCCCAGGGGCTGCTGTGATTCATGCATGGGTGGAAAGCTCCACAAAGAGATAGGTGAGCCCCACTGCCTCATTTATGTGCTCTGATGTTTTATGAAACTGACTCTCCTTGCTGAACACAGCACCCAGTTGTTCATTTCACATACTAATGTCTCATTTCAGTCAAGTCAAATACACAGAGCTAGCTCTGAAGTCCTTTTCTGAAAACATTTCTCTCAGACAAATTTAGCAACCAGATTATAATAACCAAAGTGAGAAGAAATTCTCAAAATCTGTTGTCTTTTGCACTCATGTTTCTCTGATATCAGCCTGCCCATTTTTCCCACGTGCAATGTCTACTGAGTATTTTTAAATTTAAGGTTATTATTCTGACACATCTTGAGTTGCATCTGAGAGTGAATATGCACAAATTTCTGTTTTGAAATCCTTTCCTTTTTTTCCCTTCCTGTTTGCTGTTTCTTCCCCTCTCTTTCCTCTGACCATGCGATTGGACCCAGTTCAGAAAGCATCTTCAGTGGCTCTGGCTCAAGGACCTCAGTGAAGCAGCTGATGAAATTGCCCACATGGTTCCTGAGTAGGGGCCAGATAAAATGCATGTTTAAGTCTTTCTGAGCCTGTTTCAGTTAACAGAGGCACTATGCAAAGCCCTAGCAAGGCAGCCTGTGGGAACAGGGACCACTCACCTCTGTTACAGTGCTAAAAGCACGGGGTTTCTGATCTGATGTGCTTTAATGCTGCATAAACAGAGACCTCTCGGTGCCTGGTGAACAAGAGCAGTTTTGGTGCATACAGCAACTGCTCTACATTTACAGCCCCAATTCAGCTTGTTTAGATATCCACAAGTTGCATGCGAATAGGTTTGTCCCCATTCCCCTGCCGCATTCTTGTCCCTTCTGTCACTGAATGCTGTTGCAGTGGATGACAAACAACTCCCCACATGAAAGACAAGCTAAAGGTCATACTGCTGCTTCGTTCTGAAAGCACAGCTACTCCATTCCATCTGCTGTGAGGGAAGACACAGCCCTCTTCTCAAGGATTCTGAGCTGAGCCTGAATTATGTCGATACAGAGGGTAAGATGTGGGGGCATCATCTTGCAAATCCCCAGGGTACCAGGTCCATCCCCTAAACCTGGAGCCCAGCTGCCCTGGTCCACAGGCACCAGTGCCATGCCTGAGGATGGCAGAGATGTCTTTTAAATTTTAGGAATTACTTCAGGGGGAAGGTATGGAGGGAGCGTTCAAAATTCAGAAACATCTACTTTGATGTTGCATGCTTTTCCCCTGTCATTCAAACACATGTTTTTTTGTTTAAGGATGATTAATATATTTTTAATGTTCTTCCTAACTGAAGGGAAACCTGTGCTATATATTAACTGAGTCTAGAAAAACACCCCGAAAGCTGAGCTGGCATAAGTGGGTAGCCTGTATGTGATCTTTATTATGATTTTTCCTTAAGATCCTTGTCTTCTCATTTTTCACTGTTTCTTTTTGCATTTGTCACTGCCCTGTTTGAGGCATCTTGTCTTCACTCCCATATTACTCCAAGTCCCAAGAAAAAGCCAACCCAAAACACCCTCTGAGAAAGCTTTGGCAAGTACAAGAATGAGCCAAGCTCCAGGCAGAGCTTTGCAGAACTTACACAGCAGTAACTTACTGCCACTGCAGCTTGACTGGCCAGAAAATCTGGGTTTGCTGGTGCGGGTTTCAGTGTGTTAGGTTTGTCTGGATTAGGGAACAATCTGGACCCTTCACACCTGGCTGTGGCAGACCCAAAGCTGCAGCTCTGGCAGGGGAAGAGGAGGTTTTTCCCCAACAATCCCAGGCCAGGGCTCAGCTCCCCCTGCCCCAGGTGAGCACTTTCCTCCCCTCCACCTCCTGTGCATGGAAAGGCCGTGTCAGGGTCTAACCCTGAGTACAGCAGGTACAACAAGTCCTGCTGATGGCAGGGGGGTATTCGGTCTCTCATGATGACATTTTGCATTTTCGGATGTAGGTGATGCTTGACACAAGGAAAAAAACAACAGCAGAAATTTGTCAGTAAACATGCAAAGTAAATAATTGTGGAGCTGGAGTCACACTTGTTAAGCACTGAAGGTAGGAGAGGTACCAGGTTTAGCAGCAATAGCTAAATCTGAGCTCAGGATTTACAGGTCAGATGAAACAGCTGCTTAAATGTCCAGAAAAAAATGACTGCTCCACTGGCATGTGGGACAAGCTGTAACATTTATCAGAGAAATAAACAGTACTTCAGGAGGTCCTCAAATCCATTCATTTCCATTCCTCTCCTTTTCACCTTGCAGATAAGACAAAAAACCTCATTATATTTTACTTTCCTGGGTTTTATGGCTCTGACATATACTCAGAATGATTGCCTTTGCTGCTGTTAACTACCTGCCAGCACTCTTATTAAAGTTCATTTAGGAATAATCTATTACCAAAAAGGAAAGGTCCAAGTTTCAAGGATGGATTATTTAAATCACAGCATGCCATTCTGCAGCAACAGGAAGACAGCCAGTTCCCCCCACCAGCACCTTTCAGAGCTGCTCAGTGGGGGAAGAGGCAGCCCTTGGGAAGGTGGATTGAATTTCCAGATGGAAAACTAATGGCAGAAAACTCAGGTCACTACAGCTCTGGACAAGTGCAAAAGAGCAATATTTCACTCTAGTATGAGGAACTGCATAAAAAGAACATGCATTCTGCACTCTCCCTTAAAAACTATCCAGATAAATGGAACACTTAAGAAAATATATGCCACGCAATTCTATTTGCATACGGAACATTCTTATTTGCATTTATAAAATAGAAATGAAAGTCAAGACACAAAAATATGCAGAATACAAAGTACAAGGCTACTCTAAGCTATGGCAATAATGCAAGATAACAGTTTTTCTTTTCTTTGATTAAAAAAAATCTAGAAACTTAAATGTATGAATTTAAAAATACTATCGTTTATATTACTATCTAAGTACCTTTGATGGTTCACTTGAAATATTTCTGATCTAGATTATGTTTTAAAATGCATTTAAAGTATAAATATTTTTAGGAGGAGAATAACAACCAAAAAAAGTTTAATGAAATAAAAGGGGAAAAAGTCAAGTAACGTTGACTGACACACAAAAGGTAGGCTTTGTTAATGTTATGTTCATTACCTTACAAAATGTTTTACAGGAAGTGTAGTAAATCCACCACAGATGTGATAAAGATTAAAACCTCTTTTAAAGCAAATCTGTCCATTTAAAATAACCCAAAAGGTATGTGCAACATTTCTCAGCAATTTTCCAAATAAATAGCTGATGAAACAAACTCAATATTAAACTGAAGCATTTCATAAATTCTATGTAAATGCAGTCCTGTAAATCAGGATGAAAATCACAAACCCCCTATTTTTCCTTTCATCTCCTAGAGATATTAAAAAGCACTTAAAAGGTGATTTGGAATGGCAGCCCATTTGCTCCATCACTGGGCTACCACCACAACACACAAACCCACTCACAGTGCAACACACTGCAAGGAAAATATAAGCACTTCATTTCCCTTAGAGCACTGTTGAATTTAGCAAAATTATTTTGAACTACAAGTATCTAAATTGAGTACATTATTTGGTACAATCAAGGGAGGAAATGTTACAGTTTTTATCCATATTTCATTTGGGGTTTTTAATAGACCATGTTTAGATGAACCAGGATTAAATATTTGCATTCAGCACACCTGTAAATGCTCCAGCTGGGTCCTGTCAACCCAAACACCACAAATGACCTGCAAAATTCTGACTACTAAATTCATATTAAATCAGCATTAACATTTTTCCCTAAAGATTTATATAACAGTGCAGTGCAGTTAAATCAGGCTTTAAAAACAAAGAAGCAAACCAGCCACTTCATCATGGTAATGTTGTATTTCATTCTCCTCCTATGAATGTCCCCATCCTGGAGTTTTGGATTAGGGTTCCTAGCATTCTCCTGTACATTTAACCAACATTTTAAAGCAGTGAGTAAAGGAGTATTTAGACCAACAAGAGACAGCCAGAAGAAAACACACAGATCTATTTTGCTATTGCTTTGTAAGATATAGCATCACCTGATCAGTGCATACCAATCCCACAGATGAGAGTTATAGGAGAATACCAAAATGCTGAAATGCTGCAGCTGAAGAGCAAAAATACCCTTGGGACTCAAACCTGCAAACATTTGTTCCCATGATTAACTATTCTGCCAGGAGGAATTTAGTTTGAATCATTAAGGGTACTCAAAGTACCAAAGTTAAATACATACACAAGTATTTACATGCTTGGACTTTGGTGTGACCCAAGGAAACAGCAAAGAAACTCAGTCCCTACTATTTTTTTTTGTCCTCAACTGAGCTGATTCCCAACACTAACAGAAAGGATTTGCTCAGGAAAAAGACCAGTCATTGGGTGGAAGCTTTCCCTGGGGACTCAAAATTTTAAATCAGATTTTAAATTTGAAGAAAAAACTATCTCTCTTCCAACAAAAGCAGCATAAAGAGAACACGTGTGCAGATTGGAGCCCATAAAACAACCACATATAACATTAAATATTTGCTTATCTTCTTATGTTAGCTTGGCAAGTATTAAATTTGCTACTCATGACTACTGCTGACATTCCAAGTTCATGCCAAGAAATGTATTTACTACCACACACTGCCATCTTTTATATAACATAACATATGTGTGTTTATATGCATATACATATATACATACACAGTCAAAAAAGAGCAGTGCCACAAATAACAAATCAAATGAAAGTAATATTTAACCCACACACCCCAAACTTGCTAATAAACACATGCAATGTATAGACAAAAGCTATGCTAGACTTTCATCATGATGTAATTGCTATTTCAGATCAAACTGAGAAAATTAACCTGCCAGCCAAACCAACATGAAGTACGCTAATTTGGCGAAAACATTCAATTTCTCACTTTCTGCAATAAAAATATTACTGAAAAATTCCAATTATGTAAATAAGGTAGGAATAAATAAAGTGCTAAAAATATAAATCAGTTTCAATAGAAGAGGAACACACAAGGGCATGAACTCTGCTTTTCAATCAGGCTAATTCTCTGCTGAGGAAAAGAGTGCACAGATCAGGGGATGCCAAGAAGAGCACAGTGTCCCAAATCCAGGAAAATATCCTTTCTTTTCTTAAAATAAAGCAATGCAGTAGGTATCTAAACTTAAATGCTTGAGAAATTTTCCCCATGGATGACATACATAATATGATACATTATATCATACATTTCCTTCAGATTCCAGTATTTGAATTAAGTCAGTTGTAATCAGCTATTTCTCCACAGGAGCTTGAACAGACATCAGATCTTTCACTCATCTATGGCTGTGCTACTTTCTAAAAGCATTAACCAAGAACCAAGCATGCTTCCAAAACATTCTCTGATGTCCATGTGTCCAAAAGATCAGGGCACCAGCCTGAGCAGTGCCCAGGGCAGAACAGCCATGGCATGGACTCGGACAGAGCCCAGGCCCTGGCAGATATTTGCATTCTCTGATGCTCAGGAAGTGCCATGTGGTCTGTGCTGAGCCCAAGAGCCAGGATTCACCTTTCACTTCTGCATCAGGGCTTGAGAGGCCTCTGTATCCAGATGCTCAGGGGTGTGCTGTGCTGGTACCAGATGTCCTTTTACAACAGTCGTGGACCCCTGTCTTTGTTTTGTTGCATGAAAAAGCACACCTACTTGTGTAAAGGGGTTCTCACCTGCTGAAACACTGCCTGGAGTCACTGGAAAGGACACTTGGTACAGTTTAGAGAAGCTGAACCAAGCCCCAAAGCAGTTATGAGCAGAGACTGCCATTTCTACACCATTTGTGCACCCACGTATTGACTGGGTTCTTCCAAGTCTGGTGCAGCTCAGCTTGTCTGAGCCTGGAGCCCAGCAAGAGCTGCAGTGACTTGTAGGGCTCACATCATGGAAACCAGCAGAAAGGCCAGTGTGCTCTCATGTCACAAATGTCTCTGGCCAATATCAAATGTTTATATAGTCCAAGACCACATCGATTCTACAAATTAAAGTAAAGTTCACCATAAAAGAGAAAATCAAAACACTTGGGTCAATACACAAAATTCCACAAAGTGCACCCTCAGGATTTCCTCTAATGAGATAGAGCAAAATGCCCATAAAATGTGGACAGCTGGTAATAACATCATGGCAAAGAAGCCTCTATGGATTGCTTAGAAGCTCGAGTACATTTCAATTTAAAAATGCTTAAGCAAACTACATAAACTGAGCGCAAATCATATTTCCTTCCAAATAAGAAGGGATATAATAATAATACAGGAAAACTGGAATATAGAGTTTTAGAATTTATTTGCATAAGCAAGATACATGCTAAATTTTGTAATATACAGTGTGAATAGTCTATATTTAAATAGGTCTTTATAATATCTCGTCCTGCTCCTTTAAGTGTTTTTTATAAGAGAGGCCTTGATGTTAGCAGTCCTGAGGAAGCACAGCTCCCTGTTCCTCCTGTGTAAATCTCAGGGCTCCCCACGAGGTACCCATGGAGCAGGGATGCTCCCTGGCCTGCTGGGACCTGGTGGCTCTTGTTCTGGCACAGCTGTCCCTGCAGCACACACACTGCTTTCTTCTTCATGTGAAGGTCTCAGAATCTGACCTAATTTAAATTTAAGTTGGAAAATCACAACTACCATTTTAATAAAACACTAAAGCCAGAACTGGACAAGCAAACTGTTGGTTCCTGTCTGCCTTTCCAGATACAAGCCAGCTACAATTTCAGAAACAAAGTGGACAAAAAGCTCTCATGCTGACACCAAACATAAGAGCTGACAATGGAGCAAAGAGTAACTTCTGTAGTAGGAATTTCAAAAATCAGCATTTCAGCACAGAGCTCATAAAAGCATCCCTCTGTCTAATGAGAAAAATCCATTGTGGGGTTTTTTAAATTCAAAGTCCTTTATCAGCTCCTGAGAGGTATTAGGAGTGCATTTGTGATGTTCCTCTGGCATAAAGTCACAAAGGAGGTAGCCTAATCAGTCACTGGAGAAGCTTTAACCAATATTTTGGGGTCCTTGGGTTCTCCAGAATTTCTCTCAGGCCCCCCTGATCTTTGTACCAGGATAAATAGCAGAGGAAAAGGGATGTATCCCATCCCTGAAGTCCTGAGTGTCCCCTGAGGGAGCAAGCCCCTGCCTGGGCAGAGAGACACAGCAGAGGCAGCAGCAGTGGCTGGGACAGTCACCTCCCTCCCCTGCTCTGGCTCAGTGACCTGCAAGGAGGTTGTAGCAAGCTGGGGGTCAGCCTCTTCTCCCCAGTAACAAGAAATAGGATGAGAGGAAATAGCCTCAAGTTGCCCCAGGGGATGTTGAATCCCCTAATTTGATATTTCTAATTGGAGAATTTCTTCCCCAAAAGCACTGGAACTGGCTGCCCAGGCTCCACCCACAGTGATGGAGTTGCTGCCCCTGGAGAGATTTAAAGGATGTGTAGATGTAGCACACAGGGACATGGTCTAGGGGTGGCCTGGCAGTGCTGGGTTACTGGTGGCACTTGATGATATTAAAGGTCTTTTCCCATCAAAGGGATTCTGTGAGACACTGGGCACGGTGCCACAGGGCCTGGAACATCCCTTTGGCCACTTGGGACCAGCTGCCCCTGCTGTGTCCCCACCCAGTCTATGCATTGTCCCAGCAGGAGAAACTGAACTGTCCTTGACTGGTACAAACACTGCTCAGAGACAACTAAAAACATCATTGTGGTATCAGCACTGTTCTCATCCTAAATCCAAACCACAGCACCGTACCAGAAGTACCAGGAACAAAATTGACTCGACCCCAGGTAAAACCAGGAGAACAGGAATCCCTGCCTGTCCATAAACAATTTCTTCCCTGCACTGTGTCTGCCAGTAAGGGGTACCAGAGCAGCAGCAGGAGATGTGTGGGAGCTATAGCAAGCAGCTATGGAGCAATCTTCTTGTAAGAACAAATTCAATCCTTGGATGTGAATGTCTGCACTTGCACGTGTTCTGAGCCTTTAAGACCATGTGGCTATATTTTAATATATGTAATAATTTACTTGTAATAGCTGTCCGTGGGACGTGGTTTTTTTGTGTAAAGAAGTCTCAGGCAAGGTCTAGTCATTTGGAGGATTTAGTTAACAATTTCCTGAAATTATTACTTGAAAACTGACCGAGTTACTGAGTGTGCAGGTGACTGTCCCCTGCAGGGTTGTGGAAGAGTAACCAAAATCATTTATGAAATTTAAAAAAAAGAAGCGACTGCCCCTCCTCAATTTAAAGCTGATGAATGACATATGTGAGTATGCCCTTAAACAAATAAACAAAACAAAAACAAAATGAAAAAAAGGTTTCCTGATTAAATAACAAGCTATTGCCTGGAACAGCAAAAACACATAAACAAATACAGTGACTGTGAGAGTTAAAACGAGGAGAGAAAACTCTTTCAGAAAAGAGCAGGATCCTCTCCAGAGCACGAGCTGTGAGCAGTAAGCCAAGCCCAATGTCATCAGTATGGTTGGCACAAGCTACTACTGAGGCCATTAGTTACTAAAATGTGCTGACTTTTTTTAGCACTGACCCAAGTTCCTTCCATCTCCTGGAGTACATTCCTCCTCTTTTTTTTTTTTTTTAATTATTGTGGGTTGGTTTGGGGATTTTAAGTTGCAACACAAAGAGTTGGAACAGATTGATACAGTGATGGCATCACATTTTATCTCTTGCTTCAAACAAAAGATGCACACCCAGCTATCAAAATGAAGTGAACTTTGTTTAACACTACTTGCCTGACTTTCCCCTGCCTTTTACCCTGCGTAGGCAGAACTGAGCCAACAGGATATAAAATATTGCCCAACCAGAACTGTCCACAATGCTGATATTTGATACCCATATTGCCTCTGCTTGTTTCTGAAGTCATTTTAGAAATGTCCTTCCTACCTGAGTCCTCTTTGTAATATTTAAGTCATTTAAAAAAGAAGAACAGACTCCCATCTAACTCACAGTCAGACTAGCAAAGTCATTTTTCTAGGATAGCTTCCCTTCCTCTCTGTCAAAGGACAGCAGGCTATGGCAGGTCCCAAAGCAGGGACTGATTTGCAGAAATGTTATGTGCAACGAGGAAACCCTTCTCTGTTAAGGAAGAACAGCTGCAGCTGCTGCAGAGGTATCATCATTATGTGCAGCACTCTTTTCAAAGGCTTAGTTATGACACCAGTGTGCATCTAGGAGCTTCCACACCATCTGTATTTTAACATTGCCCAAGCAGAAGTATGTCAATGTATATATATCATTCATAGGGATTCCAAACTTTTGGATATCTCAATCTGGGAAAACAAACAGCTTTCCCCCTGCTCCCTCCAAGCTTCCCATTTCCTATTCCTGCAAGGCAATAAAAATACTTGCAAAAGCTTTTGGACACTCTCCTATCTTTTCTCCTGTTTGAGGAGAAAAATAAATGTTCCTCAGATTCCTCATAACAGAGAGAGGTTTAAAATAGTTTCTAAAAGATTTTATAGCATCTTAAAATATTCTCTTTTATCTTTTATATTTTTCTTACGGTGTCTGTAGATTATGGGCTGAGTTTTAAAAACCCCTGGGTGCTACTTTTGGATTTGAGAGTATGCATATGGTGCACACATTTCCAACTAAGTGATGACTTCCATGAGACGTAGTACTACATGTGGGTGGGATGCTGGCAAGTAACAGATTCTAATGTACAATTCAAATAAGGGCATGAAAAACCAAGTTCTGCAATAAAAGAAACATGTCGAAATTCAATGGGAGAGTTTTAAAGTTATTTATTCTGAGCCTTCAAAAGAGCTGGGAATTTCGGTTCTGTCCTGAGGCTGCACAAAATGGCTACATGGAAAATCTGTCTCCAACCAAATCTGCCCAGGACTGCAGGCATCAGGCTGGTTTTGTGATGTCATCTAGAGTATTGTTCCACAGAAAACATGGAATTGATTGCATTTTGCTAAGTGAAGTGGAAACAAAGTGATTTCTCATGCTCAGATGTAATCACTTCAAAATTAGGGCCAACACATCTTTCTGCCCTCAACAGGAACCTCTCTACCTGTCAGTGCCTCTGCAGCCTCCAGCGAGGTGTGCTGATATCACTAAGCCAGGCAGTAGCCCTGGCCACAGCAGGATGGGGACACTGTGGTCTTTTGGGCTGGAGTAGCAACACTACCCAAACTCTTTGCCCGAGGCGCTAACATAATTAGGGATGGCTCTGATCATTAGTGCTGGAGAAGCAGTTATATTGTTTAGCAATTTATCCAGTACAAGCAACATGCTCAGCTCTGTACAGTACATAGCTCACATTTATTTCTTTCCCCTAGGAAAGTATAGATTGACCACACCATGAAATGTACTGTGACTGGGACATTGTGTCCCAAAAATCTTGTAACATGCTCTGGTCTTTGTTGGGTAGACACTGTTACTGAACTGTGTTGTAGCTCTACATTAATAAAATATTTTTAGGTCTTCAAGAGTGCTGACAGAATAGTACATAACAGATAACCACTAGATTCTTGAAAGCTTAGCATCAAGTTTGTACAGATCCAAGACAACAGTCTTAAAGGAAGTATTTATTATAAAAACAGCTCCTGAAGAAAGAAGAGTGGAGGTCTGTTTACTACAAAAATGGGAAGATGTTCTCACAAACGGAGGAGGTGGGTGGTGACAGCACAAGGCATAGGAACGTAAGTGGGAGAAGGATAAGGATTTGGGGGATGTGGTATCACTCAAGAGCAAGAGGTTCTGTAAAACTAATGAGACATGCAGAGCCCTAAAACCACATGCTATTACCCAGGGATCAAATCCCACAAACATCCCATGCAATTTAAGAAAATAATTTTTTCTCATCACATCTAAGACATACAGTGTAGTAGGAAAATAGTGTCTCCTCTTTTTTTTATGCTTGGCACACCATCAAAGTCTCCCATGAAGTCAAAGAAAAGCACCTCCACCCTAAACTGAGGCTTCTACATGGGGAAAGAAAATATGTTCCCTTCATTGGCTATTTCTACCAAAGAAAGCAGAAACCAGGTGGGAGACACACAGAGCCATCAGCTCGTCCCATTCCACCTTAATTAAGCTGGAATTCAGGCACCACATCACTCTTGCAACAGTGCTATCAAAACCTGAGGTGCTCCAGCCCAACCCCTACACAAAGGTGACACTTTTGGAAGCCCACCACCTCCTCCAGCTCTCCTTTGCCCCTGACTTGGCAGGGCTGTGCCTCCCAGTAGCCCATTGGGCCGGGGCTTTGGTGGCTTCCCAGCAAACGGCAGAGGGCTGGCCTCGCCCTCGCCTGGGAGCTGGCGGCTCCCCGGCCAACAGGGAATGGCTGCAGACTTGAAAGACACGCTGCTTAAAAGGCTCTCTCATGTTTCAGCTGACCATGTGTTTTCTCTTAGTGCCCTGTGAGTTCAAATACCTCTGTATAACAGAAGTCAGACTGAAAAGGCATTGTGCATAAAATAATTCTTCCCCGCGCTGGTACGAGCCTTTGTGCTCTTTAAAAGCATCTACAAGTAGGCAGGGTCCTATTCGCACTGCGCGGCTCGTAGATTGCATCACGTCCAAATTCAGTGATAAAAAAAAGGGCTGTAAAGGTTTTCTTTTAAACCTGATCTGCAGCAGCACAGAAATATTTAACAACATCCACATCATTCATAGGTAACTATCTTTTGAGAAAGACCAGATTTCTCTCTCTTCCCGTGAAACACTGCCAACTAGAGTGCCTTTGCCAACAGCAAGATCAGGCTCACGGGAATGAGAGAGTTTGCAACAGCATCCTACCAGGTCCTAAACTCATCTCAATCCACAGGTGATTAAAAAGTATATATACATACATACATATATATGTGTGTGTGTATATATATATATATATATGAAGTAGTACTCCTGAAGTATTTCAGTAGTATTGAAAGATGCAAATGTACCAGTGGCAAGAAATCAGAAATATGCCAACAAGGTGTGTGGTGAACACATCCCAATTCAGAAAAAGTATTTTTTTAATCTCCAATTTGTATTACTTATTTAATGGTACTGGTTTTGCAGTTTATTCAATGCGCTCAGATTGCCAATAAATGAATAATCACTGAAGTAAAACTTCCACACAGAGTGAGTTGTCACTGTAGCAAAATAAGTTGGTATTGATTCAAGTCAGAAAATGAGACTTCTTGTAGACAACAGCTTAAGAAAGAATTTTAATTAAATTGAGAGGCTCATATGTTACTATGCTTTCTACAAAGTCATTGTCCACAAGAAAAAACTTCTGCAGCACTCCTCAAAGTCTTTGCATTTCTACTGCAACCCCCGGCATTTTCTCACAGACATCACTGAGGACCATGTGGTGGACTCTGCATATTTGGTCTCATCAGTTACTCACCACGCTAAAGCAGTGGCTCACTCATTGGCATGGGAGTCAGGCTGAGAGGTGTCTTCACTGATGCTTTCAGCTACTAACACATGGAAAATTGTAATCTTCTGGTGGAGACTTTCCAGCCCTACAGATACATAGTCTAAAATGAACGGCAGACACACAGACACACACTTTCCCCCAGGCACCCTCAGTCCAGGGCGGTGCAGCAGGTTTGCTTTCAAGACTCAGGAGCCTTTTGGAGCAGAGCCCCACTGCACAGCACTGTCCTTGCTCCACATCCTCCCCCTTGCAGCCCTGGCATGCCTTTGCCACTGCCATATACTCTTGTTATTTCTATTAAGAACAAACCATAATACAAAGAGGATTGCTGACAGTGCCTACAGACTCCAGACTCCT
The DNA here is from genome assembly GCA_013400495.1 of Nicator chloris. Taxonomy (NCBI): domain Eukaryota; kingdom Metazoa; phylum Chordata; class Aves; order Passeriformes; family Pycnonotidae; genus Nicator; species Nicator chloris. The sequence continues at coordinate 157,159 of WAAE01000114.1, forward strand.
GGAGACCCATGCTTAGATTAATGTCAGCCATTAGGGATTTAGCCAGTCATCCATACAGGTTTGAAATAGCTTCTCTCCAGCCTCTCTCCTGCTTAGTAGCCAATGTCCAAGAGCCAGAGAGAACAAGGATGTGTTTTGAGGTAGCAAAAATAATAATCTCTTAGGCCACCAGGAGTCCTTTCCCCAGACCAGGTCAGTAGGGCTGGGGGAGCTTTGCCCTCTGCACCATGGGGCATTGGGCTGCTGAGCCACCTGAGCAAACCACATGGAGCAGCTCAGAGCTGCCAAAGCCTTGGGGAGGGCAGCACAGGAGAGGGTCCTACTCTCTATGTGCAGTTTAATTTCCTAGTTTCTCCTAATCAGCCTTAGTGAAGCACCTCACTGCTACAATCATGTTATTCACAGTACTGACCCCATTCCCTGGGCTGTGCTGTGGACTTCCCTTAACAGTCTGAGAAACTCAGTGTGTAAGACCTGATATCCTCCTATGGAGCTTTGGAAACTGAATTCTTGTAAAACCCACATTAACATCTTATTGTCATGAACATTTTTATCATTAAAGTCCAGTGTCATGAAAGCATTTACAATAATTATTTCCATGTCAGAACCGTGTTTTACAGAGGCATTTTTCATTTGATAAAAATCAACCTACTTGCTTTATTAAGTAAAATGTTTCCAAGCAAAGGCAAGCCTACCTCAAGAACAGCAAAGATGACTAGAGCTTGTATTGCTTGTATTTGAGCCAGAAACAACTAGTTATAAGATATTAGTTATTAATGGGTACCTTTAATACTCTGACTCAGCCTTCTGTGCGTTTCTTTCCTTATACTCCACTTTATACCATCCATCCTCTCTGCTCACACAGAAACCTGAGACTGGCAGCCTTTAAGAAGCACGTTAGCTGGAAGAGTTAGAGGTATATTCCAGATCTCATGTATTAAATTCCCTCAGCCTGCTGACCTCTTCTATTCCCAGGGAAAACACAGGCTGCATCACTGGGCTGGACTTCAAAACGATTAGGGACAGGGATCAGACATCATTGCACCAGGATCTAATTTCTTTCCTCAAAGAAAGAAAACCTCCAAGACATGCTTCAGTTCTCCTTCGCAGCTTTTCTGGAGCACAACATGTTCTGTGTTGCTATGGGTTATGAACATGAGTTAGTGAAATTAAATAAGTACCTCATGCAAGCACCACTCAATTAATGCTGTGCCATTAACAGGGCTATAACTGCATGTGTTTCATGAGAGTTAACAAGATTTGTTTGCACGAGCACGGTCTTCGATCTCCCAGGTGACAGCAGGAACCATGAAATGGGGATTTATGCTCTGCCCTGGCCACTGCCAGCAGTGCCCAGAGGGGCTGGGCAGGGACAGTGGCACTGGTGCCTGGGGGCTCTGGTTGTCACCCATCACCTCCAGCACCCGCTCAGGACGGGCACAGCTTGCGCCCGCTGCTGCAGCTGGCTGCACCTCATGGGGGAACTGCTGATGGCTTGGCACAGACAGAGGGGAGGTGACCCTCTGGCCTCCTAATTAAATGGACTAGAACTGAACTTGCAACAAAAATAAACACAGCAAGTACACAAATCGGCAACACTTGCGTGACTTCATGAAGACAAAAATCAAATTACTTCAAGATGATCTTTACAATTACGTTAGCAAGTTCAATAGAGCATCGAAGATGACAGCTGCAGCTTTGTGTGGTGAGGAGCTGCAGAAGGTGGTGACAGAGCTTCTCTCCATCAGGGCCAGGCTGAGCCCCTCTTCCCTCCCATTCTTCAGCCATTACTCACACGAGTGCCATGAAGATTTTCATTGCACAGGATTGGGCAGAAAGATAGAAGTGGAGTTCTGCTTTGTGTCTGGCACTGGGCAGGCGAGACTTCTACTACTTTTAGTTCATGATTCCCACCAGTTGTCCCTCTTCCATTGTTCCTCTCCCCAGCTTTGCAAACTCCTCCAAATACAAGGTTTATAGCCTTGACTTCTCATTTAATGAGGACTGCACAAGGATTAGCCAAATGACACAGGCCACATTACGGGGCAGATCTCTGTAGATCTAAGATGAGGTCCACATATTACTCTAGTTTGCTCATTTGCAAACATCTGTAGCAGAACACAGTGATCTTCCACTAAAAACAAACAAAACAAAAAACCTCACACAAATGGAGCTAGTTCCATTTGTTTTCCATATATGGGAAGAACTCTCTCTAAACAAATTCAATTCTTGACTCCAAGTGGAATTGAAGATGCTTTTCAGATAAGAAGTGGTAAAATAAAATCGCAAAAGATCACAGAAGATGCTGTTGTTATTCCCTTCCTGCAGCATTCATCTAATTTTATGTTTTGCATTGGGGCAGTTTGGCCTTCTCTAAGACCAGAAAGACAGCAGACAAACAGCAGTTGAGCAGTGGTTAAACTGCACTCATGTAACCCAGCAATCAGAACTCAAGGGGGAAAATTATTTCCTGTCAGAAATATAGACTGAAACTGCCAAGAAAATCTCTCCAAAGCTGCAAACTTATCACCATTCACCCATTAGACTTGTGATGAAGAGAAAAATCAAAATTGCACCACTTAGTAAACCATGGGTGGAATACCACGCAGAGAGAAAGAAAAGAAGACATAGCCATGAAGGCAGCTTGAGTTCTAGTAAATACTTTGTTCTGAAATCACATTTCTAAAATAATCAGGGAAGTAGGTAAAAATACAGTTGCATTTACAGCCTACCCACTGTGACTTTTTTTCCCAGACAACTGGCAAGATTTCACTTTAGCTACAAAGCCATGTCTTAACAATCTTGTGGATTCACTCATCTCTCTGCCCTTGGTGCCAGAACATTCATGTGTGATGAGGGCTTGGGTTGGCTTTAGGACACGATGCACGTGGTGGGCAACCCAGGGAACACAGGCAGGGAGCAAGTGCCCACCTAAGGGTTCAAACCTCCCCAGCTGCACTCCAGCTTTCATCAGGTTTATACCACCATTACATTTTTTTTTCAAAATGAAATAACCAAGAAAAGAAAGTTTGAGAGGTGACATCCCCTGGGCTTTTTCAGAAGTATTTGCCCAATGACAGGAAATTTCTCTCCCGGGGAAAGAGTGTTCTGCTCCTTTGGTACCAATAGTGGGAAAGGGGAAAAAAGCCTGCACAGTGTGATTTGCTGATTAAGCTACTCATAACCTGTAACTTCTTGCTCCATTCTAATTTATTTTGTTCTATTCTGTTTTTCTTCTTGCAGTTTCTTCTGCTGAGCCCAAAGGAGATCCAATGTATAACTGGATGGCTGGTTCATAGCCACATAATCAAAGATTTTCAGATGTGAAACCCTTGTCCATTTTTTCACACTGGCATCCATAGCAGATAAAGCATCATTATTAATGCATTAGCTAATGTATTATTTCAATGTCCCAGAGAAAAACAGACTGGAAATTCAATTATCTATTGCCACAAGTCACTTCGTTACACCATGAAAACAAAACACAAAGCAGATTGATTTTCTTTTCATAGAGCTCCAGAACACAAAACTTAACAAGAAATGAGAAACACAGTAAGAGCTGAATCTAACTATGAATTCTGACATATATCCACTTATAATGATTAATGACTAAAAAAAAGAAATGAGAGGCTGCATGCAGAAATGCCAGCCTGAACTGACATTAAGACATACAGCTATTTTAAATATTTTCCCTTCTAATTACCTGTATCTTACTGCTGCAAAATATTCACCATACAAAACCCGATTGGCTCTCCTGCCTCTCTCAAAAGCAGCAGGCAGTCAAATAAGCTCTGAAAAGTCAATGCAAATGCCACAAAGTAAAACAGCACTGCTGTTTCTTCCATAGAAAATCCAAATAAAGCTCATTTACTTCTCTTGGGAGTATAAGGCAAAGGTATTAACACCACAGAAGAGTTTTTCTATAGCAATATATGAATAAAGAGACTGAGTGCACCAACCTGCAGTCACTACTACAGCCTCCATTATATTTGCTAGTACTTCAGTGAGACCCCAAGGAAAGGGCTGTGGCCACACTAACTCAGCTTGTTCACCATTTGAAGAGTGATCTCCAAAAGACAGAGCTCAAGAGTGCACTCGTAAATAGCATTCAGGATATGCCACTTTGTTCACTGCTTTCCAAGGACCAAAATTATTTTCCTGTGCAGAATGGCTGATTTTAAGACAGCTTTAGAGCTAAGGTGTGGCGTTTCACATCCTACAGGACCAAGACAGCAGCTTACAGAGCCCAAAGCCACCGAGAACACAGTGTCAGGGGCAGTGTAGGGTGTTTTTGAGGCATGAGAGGCAGAGTATGGGTCACACCATGGGTCCCAGCAACGCCACATCTGGCACAAAGCAGGTGCCTAGTGACAGAAAACAAACCCCACCTCTCAATGCCACTGAGACAAAAAGTTTAACAGTATGTTTTGGGATATCAAGGTGCCCTCTTTGCTGTCCATGACCGTACAAGATGGAAATAGTATCATTTGTCACTGGTTCCATGCCACGTAGCACATCTGGAATCAGGGTGTTGGCAGTGTTTGTGTTATGCTCTCAGCAGGAGACGATTTGCTGGTAGAGATCATGTCAGCACTGCTGGAGATGAAACCATCCAAAATAGTGTCCATGACTGGCAACTTTTATTTTGCAACATATGTCAAACTCCTGTCTGTGACGTGGCACAGCTAGCTATCGTATGATGTAAGGGCTACAGCACATATTTTAACATACAATGCAATTGTCTGGGAGAAGTTAATGTGACTCCCCAGTGTGAGACACATTTCATGACAACCAGGTCCTGAAAAGTGCTTTTGCTCACTTAAAACTGAGCTGAAAGGGCTTCTCACAAGGCAGGATGCACTGGGCAGAAATTTCCAGAAGAGAACTGTAAATGGAAACCCTTTAAGCAAACGCCAATATTAACCAAACTGGATGCAGAATTACTAGCATGGGTTGGGCCTCCTCAGAGTAATGAAGCAATTCCCTTAGAAATGCCTCTATATGTTCAGAGCCTGCTCTTAAGGCAGATTAGCCATGTTGTCATCTTATGTGAATACCAGTATTTGCTTGGGAAAATGAATTAAGACCACACCAAAATGACTCCAGTGAAGGGCTCTCAACAGCACTCACAACCTCAGGGATGCTGTTGTACCAGCAAAAGGAACCAGCAAAATGCAGACTGGTTTCCCAAGGCTGTTTTACTGCAAAGCAAAAACACAGTTTACGAAATCGAAACACACCGAGGAAATACTTCCATCAGGCCCCAGCATGGTGATACAGGTCCTCAAGGAAAGAAAGTCATTCTTCAGCCCTTCAAACACGGAGCACAGGAAAAATTCACATGTGCTGTGAGTCATCTTCCCATTCAGACATGAATTCAGTTTATCCTTGCTGGAAGGATGATCTAACCCTTACCTTCTCCAGACATTCTCAACAGGGGATCGAGGCTCAGGGTAGAGAGGAGCTCAGTGACAGAGGTGAAAAGAGGAAGGAAAAACATACACAAACACAGAGAAAAGCGATAATTCTGGAGCTTTCCGCCAGGAAGGCCTGTGCTGCTGCACGACAACAAAAATAACCCAGGGGTTCCCTCTCTGCTCCGGCTCCCTGTAAGGAGCCACTTTAAAGCTTTTAGAACATTTGCAGAGTTTGAGAGAAATGTTTTTTGTTTAACTTCAGCTACTTCAGAAATGCCTGGGGCCTGAAGAAACACATTTTTGGATTGCTCCTAAAGAACAGGCTGAACTTTGAAGTTTGGGGAATTTTTTTCAGATCAAATGTTAAATTAATAAACACCAACATGACAAATCGGTCTGAGAACTGGGGAAAAAATTCACAATCACTAAAAAATCTTCTTGGATTAATTAATTGTGGCATATTGTTACTTACTCTAATATGTTGATGGGTCTGGCACTTCAAGTCCTGTAAGCCACGCTGCATATGTGTTTTTGCATCCTAACTAAGCACTTTTGATATTATTGCCTATTTTTCCCTACAATATAAAAGGCATATCATCACCAGCGTCAGCCTGGGTAAGAATGAGATCATAGCTAGTTTACTTATAGATGGTTTAAGAAATGCACACAACAGTTCAAAGCAGCTGCAATCTAAAAGACTTTGTACACAGCTTATTTATAACAGAAATTTCATCAATGCCACTGAATTTACCTTGCACTTTCTTGTTCATTGTGGTGTCCCATGTGACCTATTTTCCTTTCAGTGTATTGCAAGAAATGGCTGGATAAGGAACCCTTGAGACCCTGGGAAGCCATGGGCCAGTGGGCTGCAAGCCACACACCACTATTAATTACAGCTATGTGGTCAGAGCCCTCTGCTAACACTGCAACTAGGAACAGGATTGTGCCAGCACTGCCACATCCACATTTTTGTATTCTTGCCTCGATTTTCCTCACCCTATTTTCAGAAGGAAAACCATGATTCATTTCTAATAGGTGCCCTGGCAAATAATTAAAAAGCGATGATGTAAAACAACTTCCATCCACAAACACTGGTAAACAACAGTTTGCTCACTGCTGTAGCTCCTTTCCATCCCAGGCAACTATAGAGGGGGAACTATTCAATCAAATTTCCTGTAGATCTTAGGGACATTTTTTCAGGAATCTGAGGACTGATTCATCAGCAGTCCAGAAGCGTATCTGCAGGGACCACCAGAGCAAGTTTTCTTCTCCCAAGATCTCTTATTTATTTTTAAAAAATTAATAAAACTCACCCTCTCAGATCCTAGTCTATTCTCATTAACACAAGCCAGGTTAATTGCACCAGGATATTCCTACCATGGAATGGGGCTGAGAGAGGAGAGCTCCTACTGATTTTCTCCCTGTGGAGCCCTAGAGCAGAATCACCTCCCTGGCAAACGCGGTCCCGGTGGAGGGCCAGGTCCTGAGCCTGCACTGATGGACAGGGTGCTTTGATTAACACCACAAGCTCCTGCCCCAGAACATCAGCGCCCTGAGGAGGATTCCAGCAAACATCTGTTACCATTAAAGACTGCTGGTTGAGATCTACACCCCGAGAGGGCCAGGGCTGAGGGATTGCATAGTTCCTCTCTGAGGCTGAAACAGCACACAGATTTGAATGTTAGTGGAGCAACATTTAAGGAAATCGGCATCAGAGTGAGGAATGTGAAGTTATTCATTTAGTGGTTTCTCTAATGCTTCTCCATTTAATATTTGCAAATTTAATATTTACACATGCAAGTCTGACAAAAATTATGTTACAAGGAACGGCTTCTGTACTTCTTATAATAAACAACCCACCAAAAATACATGGTATGTATAGCAGGGGGTTACAGCTGGGATCCTATATTACTTCTTAGAGTCACTTATCTAAGATCTAGTATCTATAAAAAGCCTCTCTGTTTGCTATTTACACAGGTGTCCTGGAGCATTATATAATCATGTAGCAGATCAACATAGCCTTAGGATCTCAAAGTATAATAAAAGTACATTAGGATCATGACGTAGAGGGAAAGAGTTGGCTACCATTTGACACTGGTTTTTTATTCCTTCCAGAAGTTCACCTGGGCATGAGGATGGATGTCTTCAGTTCTTCATGAGAATAAGACAAAGAAAAAATATCTTTTTCTAATCTTGCATAGATTTTTAAAATGTACAGTCAAGCTGGCTCCTCACATTAACGTTTAAATTTTGCCACTCTTATTTACGCTATGTGGTTCATCTAAACTCGGCAACAGATCTCCTACAGTAAGGTCCACAAGCCAGGGGTCTGGCAAGATCTCTACTTTCAGGAGTCAGACCTTAAAAAAAGTAAAGCCATAGTAACGTAAAGTATCCAAAATATACACCACCAAGGAGGACAAGAAGACATGAGAGATGACAGAGTCTACACAAGGCATAGATGTTTCCACATACTCTCTAACCACGGTGAGGATCAGCAAATATATTACAAATTCAAGCAGATTCTATGATAAAAATGCCCTCCAGGAAAGGCGTCTATCATCCCTTAGAAAAAAAGAAGAAAAAATTTAAAAAAAGAACGTGATGTATTATCCTCCACAATGACTAATCTGTCATTTCAGTCAGCCAAATCCTGAGGACAAGGTTTGAGTCCTAACAAGGTAACAACAAAATCCACTCGAATGTAAGAACAAGGGACAATTCAGTTCCTGTTACATCTGACTTCATTAGAGCTTATTCTGCTTTTAATCTGCTGTAATAAACTCCCTACTTTGAGCAAAGATCTCAGACCTTGACATGCTCATATAGAAATATATATTGCATGCAAATGACATGGCAAAGGCAACACAAGTACATCAGACCTTGTACTTACTATGAACGAATTATGTCCTCCATTCATGAAGTCCTACTGTCATTCTTTTCCAAAGCATCTGCTATGCAGGATCAACACTGGCTCTTTACAAGAGACAACATCAGGAGGAATCAATTTCCACCTCCCATTCCCTAGGCTGTGTACAGCTGCTCCTTATGCCAAGACATTGCACCCTCACCCAGTGTTTTATCAGCTATTCAGATTCCCATATATGTTAGAAGACTGTAGCCAAAAAAAAACCAACAACAACAAAAAAAACCAACCATACATATATATAAAATTCAATGTAAATTGTCACACTTTTACAAACATTTTAGAAAATCTTATCATCTGTTTGCAAGTACGAGCATGTCCTCATGCTTACTGAGGATTGCCAGAGGTCATAAGGGACAAGCATTCCATATAATGCATATAACTACCAAGGAATTACTCCCAGACTCCTGTCATTGGATTTTGCCTACTTGTACATATATAAATCAACTGGCACCATGGCTTCAAATGAACATACTGTCCTTGACACTAGCAACCACTTGCCTGCTTGACAGCTATAGCAACACTAACTCTTAAAACAAACCTTTGTTTGCTGCATTTTGCACTGCTATTTTTTCTCCATAGTGTTTTTCTGGAACTGCTTCATAGGTGATGGTTTTACTTCTAGTTCTTTAAGTCCTCAAACTTGGTTTACTTACGGACCCTTTACCCACAAATGTACTATGCAAGATGAAAATCTCAAGGGATTACTTTGATCCAGAAAACATATATGCAGAAACACACAGATTCTCAATTTTATATGAATGGCAATCAACACCAATGGAGACTGCTAACAAAGTCAAGGATTTTGCACACTATAAATTGGTCTTTTCCCCATTTTCTTCAAGTATTACTCGTTCACATCTCACTGAGTAACAACTTTCTTTTTCATCCTGTGAATCCTTTTGCCCAAAGAAAAGCACAAAAATACTTCTGAACAGTATTTTATAGCATTAATGCCCTCAACCTCCCTGCCCCAGGTAACGGCCAGTTCAAGTTTGCTCAGGGATTACCCTTCACCTGCCCAAGGCTGCTGATTTACAAAGCAAAGAGATACTTGAGAAGCCTGAGCACTATTTGCCTACTAAGCATTAGCTCTTCTGAGATCAATAGTCATGGAAAGTAAATCCCAGCCCTTACCTGAGAAAAGCTGTGTAAAGTTGCAATTTTCTGTATAGAAAACAACAGGAAAACCTCCCGGGAGATAGGCTTGCTTGAGTGGGCAAAAGAAGAGGCAGAAAGCAGCAGCAGAAAGCAGCAGCCAATGCTTTTAAGACTGACAAGCTGCAGCTGCTGCACTCTGCTAACAACTGCCTGGGAGAAGCAGGAGGAAACCCTGAGGGATGGGTGGTTTCTGGAAGTGGTTCTTGCCATGGAACCTGTCACTGAGGTCTGGGAGTCGTTGGAGGAATGGCACAGAAATTATCACCCTTTATTGAGGGACCATATCCTTTGCTCAGGGTGTTCAAGAAAATGACTCAAAAAAAAAAAAAAATAAAAAAAGCCAACTATAAAAAAGATGGATGGTTGGTATGGAGTGCTTTATGAAAACAGAACAAAACCAAAAAAGAACTGTGAGCCATGCTATGAACTCTACGCTAGAGTTTGCATTTTTAAAATTCCTCGCAATGGATCTGGAATAAATCAGCAATGGGTCAAACCGGTTCAGAAAGTGTTTGAATAACTGCCCACGGAGTGGCCAGAGGTTCTCAGTCAGCAGAGTATTTTGACTGCTGCTGTTCAATTACCATTTGAGAAAGCAGGACTGCTGGGAAAGACAACACAAGGTAAACCAACACTGGCTACAAAAGCAATCAGTGCACCAATATCCACTCTGCAGAGCCCGGCCCTCAGAGACGTTCCCAAAAGCAGCTTCACCTCATGCTGCTCCGAGCCAGCAGTGCTCCACACAGCCAAAGGTACGGGGCTGTCATCAAATCAGGAGAGCCCGAAATATCTCATTTTATCTCTATAATAGAAACCGTAATTGACAAATCATTATTTTACATTTATAAAATATATGATGAGGAACATACCACATGCATTCTAGACTTTCTGTCTGCACTGGAAATCAACTGGGAAATTAGGAGGTATGGCGTAGAAACATCACTACGAATATCCCGTATTACTGCTTTTGCAGCTGCAGTCTCAGAATTTGTTTCACAATAATTCAGTTACCCATGTTTAAACAACCAGCCAGCAGAAGAAAGGCTGATATATTTCATATGCATTCTCTTTGAGCAGGGGGGCCTTCACGTCTGGTCGAAAAATGTCAGGCTCATATGACACCACCAGAGTCAGGAGAGATGCCTAACCATAACTAAAAGCAGAATTTGGCCAACACAATTGGAAAATACCAGCAGAGTATATACAAATGCACACACGCAATCTCATATAAGAGCAGAGCACGAGACAGATTGGATTTTTTAATCACACCTTTAAAGAAAACAACATTTCATGTACGAACCTCTCACTGGGCTCCTACGTGGATCCTTCATCCCACTGCAACATAAACAGACATACCAGACTCTGGAGTAGGGAAGAAAGATTTTTCCTTTCTTCTTTTTTTTTTTTTTTTCCCATTGAGGATTTTAAACACCATTTGAAAAGCAAAAGAACAGATCTGGCCTGCCTTCCAAACTGACTTCAATAATAGATAAACAGTTTTAAGACTACCACAGTCAGCAAGTACATACATAAGCTTTACATTAATACACTTACCTATATTTTTAAGAGAGCTTCATTTTCCCTTGTTGTTCTCGGTTTCCTCTAGCATATAGTCCAGAAGAAAAAAACTAGACATTTTCCCTGATTCACCAAAACCACGCTTTACAACAAATATCCTAATGGTTTAGATATTCCTCACTTATCCGAAGGAAAGCAGCCTTTCTGTCAGCTTCAATTTCTACCGTTTTTGTATCAGCTTTCTAAGATCATTCTATCAAACAAATCCTTCAGGAAGGAAGGATTTTAGCTGGCATCCTGCATGCAGTGCCTGACTTGAAGCTGCCATTCTCTTCTTCAAGTCTCTTTCTCTGGTGCACTTCCTTGTAACACCTGAGGGCTTCGGTACTTTGCAAGAACAGAGCAGATCTCAGTATTGGCAAAGACATAATCAAACACAAGCAGTTGAAGTTATTACTAAAAAACCAAGATTCTGAAACAGCATTTTAAACAAAATTAAACAGACAAACTTTGGTGCAAATTAAAAACAACTCTCTTGTATCTAAGCCCATAATGACTATTTTGAATACAGATTATTTACTGCTGGCAATAAAGAAGTTTTTTTGGTAATTTTTCTCTTATTGGGAAGAGCTTGAATACAATCCAGTCCAAAAAAAAAATGCTGACTTTCTAAATAGGGGCTGTGTTTTTGCAATAAAGAATACTGGTCAATATACAAGTGAAGGAAAACTGAACCAGATGTCAGTAATAGGACCACAGAACGTTGCATTTGCCCAGAATCGCTATTTTAAACACATGATGTTGGTCTACTGGTTTGTGGGATAATACATTCTTGGCAGCCAGAAGGAGTTTCGATGTGTTAGGAGGTTATCCTTGAGAAAAAAAAAAAAGAAAAAAAAGAAAAAGAAAAAAGGAAGAGGAGAAGAGGTAAAGAAAGGCCACTAATTCATCAAGTTACCTATAGCAAAAAAAAAAATCACAACTTAAGAAATCAGTTCAAAGACAACCCAGTCTCAAAACAGAAAGTGTTCATCATTTTTGTTTCCTGCTTTACCTCCTTAATACGAATACTTCATTCATCCTTCATTGCACTTTGCCTTCCTGGTTTTTGTGAAGGACTCTTCCCTTCATTTGTGCTCAGTTTCTGGTGAGCTCCCACCTCCAGCTGCGCCGCGCGCGGTGGGAGCGATGTGGGGGAACGCCCCCCGCAGCCACAGCACACAAACCCAGCGCCCAGGGCTGCTCCTCCTGGAAACCTTGGCTCACACCAGGGCCCTGCTGCCCTCACTGCCATTACTGAAGGCAGCTGCCCCAAAACCCCTGAAAGCAGCTCTGGAAGCCGTAAGCACACAAGTAACAACCCAGGACCCTGTCCACTGGCCATTTAGTAGTTACCCATCTCTAAAATGCTTCCTAGCTCAGAGTCACAGGGGTTTCTGAGTGGTTTTTTGGTTTGGGGGTTTTTCCCCCCTTCTACTTAAGAAGCAGTTATATCTGTAAGTCTTCTTAATATTGAAATAAAACTTCAAAATGTACTCTGTATGTTTGGCCAACAAGCACTTCCCTGTTTTACCATGTAGTAAATTTAAAAATCAACTCTGCTCATTGTCTTAACAAACCCTCCTCTGAAAGATAATTAAAACCACTACCCAATATACAACCAAAGTTTTATTTTTATAGTCTATCTTCAATTATGGCATAATCCTTTCTTTTTTTTAACCAGTGAAATATACAAATCACACAAGACAGAAATATGTACATTAAATGTACAGAACAGAGGAAAGGACATAGAAGATTTACATATCTGAATGACAAGTAAAATATTTTACATTAAATAGGGTTTTAATGGCTAGGATCATGAGATTCAATTCTGCTCAGACAGAAGTCACTAAAAAGGAACATGAGGTGATTCAGCAAATGAAAAAAAAGATCATGGTTTTTGTACAATAAAAACCAAAGTGACATATTCAATGAATTAGTGCTTTATTTATTTCTCTTACTTTAAAGATATTCTTTGCAAACATCTGAAGATGAGGGGTAAATATGTCCTTGTACAATAAATTAAGAGCAATAAAGCGCCATTAAGAAGCTGATAAATGATCAAGATGAATTTAATGATACAGCTTAAAGGCTTGTGAAAAGTCAAGGCTTTAGTACAACTAGGCTAAAGTGAAAGGTTTTCCTCACGTGGTGTCTGCAAAACCATTTTCTTTAACTTGTAGGTTGGGACTGAGTTGGAAAGTGGCATCTGAACCAAAGATGAAATCCTGTGTAAGTACACAGCATGGGGGGAACACATACTGTTTGACAAATAACAATTCTCTGTTCAAAAACGGAAAAGCAAGGGCCAAATGCAGCACATTTTGGAGTTGGAAGGTGTCTCCTTTCAGCAATAATCAATAATGCCCTTAATGTGAGAGTGGAATAGAAGTGATCTCCAGACTGGAATCTATTCAAGTGCAGGGTGCTGCCTCTACCAACCACCCAAGCAAGTCCTGAAATTGGGAAGAGGCTTACTTCTTTCTGATTATCCTTAAAACTTTTGAATGTTAAAAGTTCTTAAAAAATATTAATTAAAAATAAAAACCCATCAAAAGCTTAGAATCAATCTAAACACCTGAAGAGATCTGAAAAAGAAAATAAGGGATGAACTGCCCCTTTAATTTAGATGTTTTATTATTTTCTAAATCATTAAAATATATATGTACAAAAAGCTTTGAAGTATCAGACACCAGAGACCACAGTTCTCCCATATATATGTAACTGCTCGAGTATAGTCTGAACAGTTGTAGTGTATATCTGCAATATATTATCTAAAGCATGTGTATTAAAGACATAGGATGATAAATTTGGTATTGCTGCAACGTTTCACTGAACTATACGAGTCAGTTAATGTTATTAAAATATGAAACTATTGTCTCCTTGAATGAAAGCGTTCCCAAAAAAAAAAAAAAAAATCAATCATTCCAAGAGTGGATATCTAATGATTTATTTTCTCACATAAAATTAGAGGAGTTATTTGTCAAGCTGTGTTTTGAAAGACAGCCAGCTATTACACCATTTTAAGGCCTTTTCAAATTTGGGGAACTCTCCTTTCCATGGGCTTTCCAGGCTGGGAAACCGAAGCTGTTAGAAGCATTGCCCAGCTCCAGTGCTCCGGGCAGCCTGCCCCGGCTGCTCCACACCCGGCAGCCGGGAAGCGCTGCCCCGGCAATGAGACACTCGAACGTCACAATTAGCTGATGAGGCCAAGCTCTGCCTTGAAGAACATCTTTATTATTCACCAAGGCAGATTTTCTTTCTGTGGTTTTTTCCCTGTCTTGCTTGGTTCTGGAACCAGCCCCGGTGACTCAGGGATAGCGCAGTTGAAGCCTTTCTGATCCTTTGCTCTTTGCCCTCCGGTGACCCTTGGTGGGCAACCGACACCACACCTTGTGATGGACATACCCCTTATTTACAGAGCCCTACCTGCACTGAACAGCTTTATACACCCTATTCTAGGAACTCCTAGTGTGTGAACCTAAAAGTCATGGACAGGTCTGTGTGTTCCTCACATCCATAAGGATTGCTCTAACATCCCAAGCACATTACATGGTTGCTCTGCCTACTGCACATGTATTATGTTCCATGGATCTAGATTAGGATATGTCGGATTTTCCCCTCAAACTACTCTATTGTTTGTAAGAAAAGTCAATTTTTTTTTACCTTTGTAAAATAAATATTCTCAGATTCTCCCCCATTATTGCCAAAAATATAAGCCTCACACAGTTCTGGGATGGACGCAGAGAGGGTTTCCAGGCACTTCTCTTTGCAACCTTTATATTTTTCTTTTTTCTTTCTTTTTTTTTTCTTCCCTGCCCTTTTTTTTAATTTTTTTTTTTTCTTAAAAGAAGACAAAAACTCGTGGGACTCTATAAATAAAGTGGAGATAGTCCTGCGGAAAGGGAGAGGGGCCTGCACCCCTTGCTGGCAGGCGGCTGCAGTTCCTCCCACCTCGTCCGTGCCCTATTTGCACACAAACTGGTCCACGATCTCTGTGCACAACTTGCATTTCACGTAGCAGCACCAGTGGAACTTGCAGTGGCAGCGCTCTCGCTGCACCGTCTTGAACTGGTCGTAGCCCCGGCCGCAGCACATGAGTTCACAGCCGTCCATGCCCTCCGAGGTCTTATTGCACAGGCGGCCCTGGGTGCCCAGGGAGCCGGTGCTCTCGTTGCGCACGCAGTAGTCGGGGCTGGGGTCGATGTACACCAGGTCGTGGATGGTGGGGGCGTTGAAGCGGCTGTTCACCTGCACCAGCTTCCCCCGGCTGTTCAGCTTCATGGCGGCGGCGCTGTCGTATTTCTCCTTCAAGGCGTCGCCCACCTTGCGGAAGTCGGCGAGCTGCAGCCAGCAGGTCTTCAGGCTGCAGGAGCCGGAGACGCCGTGGCACTTACAGGCCACGTCAGCCAGGTTGTACACCGTCTGCAGGAGTCGGGGAGAGAAGCAAAAACCACGATGAAAGACTAGCATGGCTGTGAGAGCATTTATACCCCTCACCTCCTGCCCTCTGTCGTATTCCCAGTGGCCCCTCCACAGTATTCGCCTTAGCATCCTCTCCTCTCCTCCAATGCAGTGGGAAGGATGAGTCAGCTGACACACCCACACACCCCCAGCACCCCAAAGAGCCAGGACGAGGAGGAGGAGGAGGAGCAGGAGGAGGAGGGCAGAGTCTCACCAGCCTCTCCCCACAACGGAGACAGCCACAACAGTACACACAGCCCAGTCAGCAGCATCACTCGGGCTGTGCTCAAATTTTAGGAATTCGCTCTCTCACGCCAGCAAAGGATTTTGCTGTTTCATTGAGAAATGTAAAACATCCCCTTATTTTCTATCTGAGTTACTCTGCCTATTGATCTCTGCTTGAGGCTGCAATTAGGGAAAGAGTTAAGATTCCTCTTGCTCCTGGCTCAGCTGCAGCTGATTGTCTACTCTTGGCTCGGCATCTTCCTCCTATCCCAAATACTGCTCTGGAAGAGAGACTTCATCCAAGAAGAACCCCCCAAACACCTATGGGTGGGAGTCAGAGCTACATAGCAATATCCTCTTTACAAAGCTTTGGCAGGGAAACCTCAGTCATTTGCCCTGAACAAATAAAATAAGAGTCAGTGTTGACACTGCCCCAAAAATCCTGGTGTCTGACACATTAGATGATACTGTAGACAGCTTCCACCCAGCAGTTACAAAGTCTTAACGCTGCCAAATGGCACTGCAAAGATGAGGCTGAGGAAGGAAAAAACTCCTTGAGTCTCCATAAGCAACTGTGAAAGTGTCATTTTTCTTCCTGCTAATAGTAACTGGCCTGTCCATTGCTTTCAGACACCCTCCTCTTACATTTAAATACTATTAATTTTCAATTGTCTTTCATCCTTCTTCACATTAGAACACAAGTGTAAAGTCTCAGCCGACTATTGCTGGCACTTCAAGCTCTAGGAAAATAATGATTTTGGCTCTTCATATTCAGACTATTAAAAAAAGTTTACACCCATTCATTTAAAGCATTTTTGAGATTAAAGAAACCATGAAGACATGTTCAACCTCAGAAGACCATGTTTTCTAATAGCATAGAGAAGCTTTTCACATACTCTTAAACCAGGCAAAGAAAAAAAAGTCAGAACAATCCTGTGGCACAATTCCAGCCTGGGAAACCCAGCACACCCCTCTTCCTTCCAACACACACTGTCCTGGTTGGAAATACCAACTAATAAAATCCTGTTCTACAGAGAATCCACAGTGAGCAGGGCACTTTCCATGAAACAATACAGAGGGAAACACAACACGCTTTGGTCCCAGCCTCCCCCATGAACAAAGCAACAGGACTGTCAGACAACCAAAAGCAACACCAACGCACACACCCTCCACCCACCCACACCCCGTTTTCTTGTTTTGTGCACCAAAACAAAGACAAGCCACGGTGGCTGCTCTGTGCCCCGCTGAGCCACATTTTTCCCAAAAAGAAGCGATGAGGAGGAGCGTGGAGGAACACGCTGCTGTGCAGACACTCACTCTTCTGCCGGCCTCGTTGTTGTGCAGGTTCATCATGATGCGGGCGCTCTCGTAGGAGCCGCGCTGGTAAACTCGCTCGCGCTCCCGGGCATCCACGAACTCCTTGGCGAAGCGGTATCCGTACTCGATGTTGTCCCCGCAGCCGCCCCACAGCCAGTCCCGGGGCAGGTCCTTGGGCCGCGCGGCGCGGCTGCAGCCGCACGAGGACAGCTCGCCCTCGCGGCACGCGCGGCTCATGGCGTTGACCACGCCGGCCGCGCTCACCGCGTAGGTGAACGCCGTCTCCCGGCTGCCTGCACAGAGACACAAGCGGGGTCAGGGGACAGCCACCGCTCCCGGCCTGCTGACGGGCCGGGAGGACAAAGGCTCTCCAGAGCCACCAAGTTCACTCGCACAGGAAAAGGTAGAGTAACCCTGAACCACGCTGCCCAAAGCATCCCTACTCTGAAAGAACCAAGCGAACCCAAGCCATTTGAGCACACGCCGTTTGTCAACAGCAGAAATCACTTCTCATTCATGCTGGTGAACGCCTGGATGAGAGAGCAGAGTGGCCTCAGAGTGGGTCAGGGCCACAAGGCCAGAGTGGCCAAAGCAGCCATGACTGCATGTGAGGGGAGGGAAGGGCAACAGGCTCTCCGTCCTTCAGAATAAAGAGATGTTAAATACAACTTTTAAAAGTCTGGTTCTTAAATTACTACTTCTCAAACATGACTGATGCACTTCACCCACTTATTCCAATTTATTTAAAGTTCAAGCGTTTTACAAAGTCTCCTGGTATCAAAGGAAACGCAGCAGAATAACACACAACTTTCCACCCTACACATTAGCCAGACACTTCTGGAGGAGACTATTTAAAACTAACAACAACCTGTGCTGGTTATTATCCACCACTCCAGCTCTTGTGAATATGGCAAGGAAGCCCATGGACAATCATTTTTACAAATTACAGGGAAGAAAAAAACCCTTGGCACAAGGTGGCCTTGAAGGTTTTCTCCTGCAGCTGGTGCCCTTAAATGGAAATGGAAAACCTCAAGTTTCCAACTTTCGTTAAGAAAAAGTTACAATACCCACAATGTAAGACATGGCCACATACCATCCTATTGACAGTATCTGATCCCACCTCTTTAAGTGTCTGACTTTGCCAATCACTTTTCCAAGGGTGCCACAAGTCCTGAGTACAACTAGCAAACTTGCAGATAAACAAACATAAAACTTGCACCAGAGAGCAACACTTGAAGTTTGTTTTTCTCCGTAAGAGACATCATCCCAATGGGTCTTTTCCAAGAAAGATTCTTAGAATAGTCTTCATCTAAGAATAGACTAAATATTTTTTTTGTTTGTTTATACGATTTAAGTTTTATTCCTAATCTTTAGTCTAATCAATAGATCAAGCTAGCTTTTAATCTTGATTTTACGTGATTTTACTTAGGGAACATCACGGGCCTTTGAAAAATTAGGACTTTTAAGAGGCTGTGTTTTGGGCAAGTCATGTATACTTAGCAACATTTTTAGGCAAAATCTCTTTGTACAAGACATATCACGACAGGTCAAATCTAATAGGAGCTTTTGAGCACTTCTGAAACATAAATAATTTGAAGTCTGGTTCATATTTAACATCAAGATGACACCATGATCAGAGCAGCTTTGTTAATACAACAGCTGTCATCCACTGGATTAATTTTAGTAATAGATGCTGGGTTTAAATGGGAAAAATCAGAAATCTTATGTTAGGAAAGATGAGACTTAAGGAAGATCAGAAGCACTTTGCTACTTTACAATGGTCTATACTCACAAACACCTGCTCTTGGAAGTATCTACATGAATTGTGGGTATAAAGGGTTACAGGAGTAGCATTTTCAGTTAAAAAAACATTGGCTTTATGTGGTGACTTAAGCCTTGCATCTACTGCAAACTATAGCAGGGGGAACCTCATACAGATTTTAATGTTCCCGTTTGCTCTGTAACACACATTTTTGGACTAATTCCTTAAGCAAAATTTCCACTATATTGAGAGGAAAGAAACGTGGTCTGCTTTGGACCACAGGACTTGCCTCTTCCGTTCCATTTTTGTTCTTTTTCATGTTTAGTTAGCTCATGCTTTCACATGGTTAACTCTGCACTTATTGTGGGATTTAAACTCATAAAACTGACTATTTTTGACTAGTTTTCATTATTACCCTGGAACAAATTTTAAAGAACTTACTCTTAGGAAAAGGAGAAGGAAAGGCTTGGGTACAGGAAGGAGAGTTGCCCTGCAAGTTCCCCCCTTCAACATTTAGGCAAATTATAAAATATCATCAGCTGCTGAAGTACACTTCAAGCCAACACTGCCTCAAGTCATCGACCCCAGAAACACATTAAGAGTGATGTTTCCACACGGATGAGTTACTCTGAGTTTTCTTTTTTTTTTTTCCTCTTTTTTCAGTCTTTAGGCACAACTGTGCTTTCCTTCACTGTCAAACATATCTGTCTTTTCCCACAGCCCAGGATTTCTCTCTATTGTAGCCATGGCAAGCAAACACACATTCCAAACACGTTTGAGTCCCCTCTCTCCCATATATATAAAACATAGAAATGGAACTGTTCAATATACACACATTGTAGGAAACCACCCACAGTGCAAGGCCCTGAGCTTTACACTTGATCTGAAGAAGTCTGCAAGAACAGAACCTTTTATTTTTTTCATACCTGAACATAAGATACAAAATGTTCTTTGTCTTGCATTTTAAAAGCATTCAACATCAGGCTGAAGGCAGAATAAACTGGACCCCAACCACACAGAGCTGTAGGGGGAGGATTCAGTGATTTTGCTTCCTGTTAGCACTTAGCTGTGTGTGTGCAGAGCCCATGTGCAGCCTGCACAGGGCTGGCCACAAAGCCAGGAGATGGCAGTGAGCACCGCGGCCCGGCCTGGGAACCAGCACCCAAGGAGAGCAGTGCAGAACACAGGCCCTAAAATTTTACAGTTCAATAAGGCACAGAGCAAGTTTCCAAGCCCAGCGGCAGGTTTATTTGTACAGCTTTAGCTAACTGCAGGGTAAATCCTGGAAGAAAGACTGTCCATTGACAACGGGGCCGTGGCCGTGCCGGCGGGCAGCGCCGTGCCCGGGAACTCTCTGGGGCGCAACCAAGGGCACGTGGCAAAATCTCCCAAACAATGTGCACTCAGAGCCTGCACCTCCTGCACTGCTGGCTGCAGGGGTGTCTGACAGCCCATCACACAGGGCATGGCAGCCTGGAGCCAAGGGAGTCAGGCTCTGAAAGTGTCCACTTTTCCTTTCACACAGAGGAGCACCAACTGGCCATCACTGAGGGTCAACGTGAAACACCCCAACTGCTACACCTCCTTCCTTGCTCTCAGTGAATACACTCTTCATGCTCTACCTCCTGAATATGGCTATTAACCTTGCTTCCATCCGCAATTAGAGTAAGTGGCTTAATTACATGATGAATTGCTGTGTAGACATCAGCTAATACAGTCATATCCAGCAAAAGGGTGTGGCAAAGTTATTTAACTTGAAAGGAGCCACCTTTAAATAGATCTGTCATACTTGGAGAGGGCAGAAACATCGACTCCAGAGACAGACACACCACAAATCACAAATGTACACTCCTTCACACCAACAGTCCCCCTGAGCTAATTTTCACTTGCTTGGATAATAAATAAGGGCTGAAGGATGAAGGCCTAAATTTTAAACAGATTAATTTTCTGACATTTGTTAGATTACTAGAACAGAGAGGTGTACAGAGGAAGCTCGCTTTCATGTTTTTAGACTTTTGCTTGGGTAAGGTAAAAAAACCCACCTCTATGGAGGGTTAATACTGTGCTTTAAAAAGCCTAGGGAAGGTTGTTTATCTAAAATCAAATGTTCCAAGTCAGTACTTTCATGCAATAGATTTTTTTGTTTGTCTGACAATCTCCAAATGAAAACTTATATTAACAAAAACGGAGACCAAACGTGAATTGATGCATTCCTTCAACTTTAACTGGAGTCAGCCCATTTACAGACAAACCTAGACTGAGACCAATTTTAAAACTACTTCTTTTCTAAAGCAGGACAGGAAAACACTGCCATAAAAGCTTTACTTTACAACTCCAAGTAAAAAGCAGTGCTGCATTTGCCAGTGTACCACTCACTACTTAAAAGATCACAAGTGTCACCCAGAAAAATAGGCTTTTTCAGTTGATTACACAAAATCAGCAATCTGACTTGAGAAAGTCAGAGGAAGGTTTCACCATGGACTCCATTCAACAGCACTGGTTAAAATTTTGACAAGGACTTTAAAATACCATGAGATCCTTCAATGCCAGCAGAGGCAGGCAGCACACAAGCACTGGAGAAGGCCATTTCAAAGAGGATCTGCTAGGGGAAGGGTTGGGTGTTCACCAAATTGTGATGTTAAACAAGAATATATCTCTTACCAGCAATGTGATTCCATTAAATATCAGTTACAAGGACAATCACACATTTTACCATGATAGAACTCATCTCATGAAAATTACCCTGCTACAGTAATTTAAAAATAAATGTGTTTTCCTTAAAAAGAGAAGAAAAAAAAATTATATCTGGAAATAAGCAAGGAGGAATTGCCTATAAACACTAATCGACAGAGCAGCAATTTTCAGTTAACCTCTGGACCAAGAGCGATTTATTATCCAGCTGCTAACTTTGGAACTAGACATGGACATCTTTAATTTTACAAGACGCTGCTGGTTTTAATTCTTGTAGGTTGCTTTCGTTTTGTCTCAGGTTCTCTAAGAAAGAGATTTCAGGGCCTCATTTTCCTTTCTCCCCTATTCCCATATGCAAATATATATTCCTACTTTGTTTTCCAACACATATGGCTGGACAGTGGTGGGAAATCACCTCCTGCTAAAAATAATCCAGCTCCTTTGCCAACTTTTAGAAACACTTGATTGTATACAGTACTCAGTAAGAACCTGGCAAGAGATTCAAGTGCAGAACAGTGTGTGCCATACATATCCTTAGACAAGAGTTTAATCATAAAGATGTTGCTTCCTACCTATCTGCATGACTCTGCCAAAAACAGAGTTGTTGTCCACAGTGCTGCAATTCCATCTTCTGTGTCTGAATTGATACTGGCACTCCTTAATGCCCGTCTTTGCACCCTCTCCAATGAACTGCATATGGTCCTGATACAATTGGCAGAGTTTCTTCTGTCCTTGGGAAAGCCCTGCTAGCTGGCTACATAGTGGCTGGGCTCCTATAATATACACCTCTGACATCTGAACAGGGTTCATGGGGTTCATGGGGTTCATCCCTAAAGACCTGCACAAAGAAAGATTTGCATTAATAAACAGAAGACTTAAAAAATAAAATAAAGTAATTAAAAAAAAAATCTATAAATCCCAGACAGAATTGTATCTTGTATATGAGTATACAACTCCTGTTTTTTCTAACAAGTGAGGAAAATCCCCAGACAGTTAAATATGAAATGTTCAAGAACAGGACAGAAGTTACTAGTTTCCACCCATGTAGTTATCACCATACATTAGAGACTGAAGTACGACAGACTTGGAAGACTTGCATCTAGGCAGTCTTTTACCAGCTTCAATTGACACAGTAAAAATATCAGAAGCTCCAAACAATTGCAAGGCCAGGAAAATAAATAAAGCAAAAATGAAAAAAAGCTCTCCAAACCCCAATTTGTCTTAACACATACTTTATATTTAAGTCTGGTTTTTTCGATCTGATCTACTATAAATAAATAGGGAAACCTTTAGCAAGCCAGAAGTTAGAAACTTGCTACAGACTGACAACAAATTGACAACACAGAAACACACAGGCAAGTATACTCATTCTAAACAAAATCAACTTTGTTTTCTTAATTCTTAAAGTGCTCTTCATATGATACATTTCAATTAAAAAGTGGCTATTAATCCAAAAGGCATCACTGGAAAAAGCAGAGAAACACCTATTTCAAGAACTCTCAACATCACACACTATACAGATAACTTGCCAAAGCCGGAATTTAAATGTACTCCTTCGTAATGAAATATATTTGTAAACATTTCAGTTACAGAAAACTTCAAATTGAAACTTTAAGTTTATCCTTGCAAATCAGCATTTTCTCTTGTACATTCAAAACGTCTTAACGTTAGGGAGTTGAAACGTCTCTTTTAAAAGACAAACAATTATAGTAATTTAAAGATGATAAAATTCATAGCGAATTTACCAGACAGCATTCTAAAAACCGTATTTTACAAGACGAGATGTTGCACATTTACCCTTATTCGACAGACCCGTTCCCTTTCCTACACAACAAATTCCAACCAGCACAGTTCTCCCCTGCTGCCTCACTCCTGCCGCACTCCCGCAGAAACAAAGTACAGAAGAAGCACAGAGACACTGAAGCGAGCAAATCTTGACACCCCTTCCAAAACCAAGTCGATACGAGATGCTTACCACCAAGAGCTGGCTTCTATTACAACCTGGGTAAAAGAGGAGAAAACGGCCAGAGCCACTACGAGGTACTGAGAAGCCATTGTACTGCCAACTGTCCCCACAGCACCTCCGTGGATTAATACTGCACTGGATTTCTAGAGGGGGGAGAAAAAGGATCAGAATGTTTATTGCTTCTCAGACCATTTTCGAGCATTCAAGTTTAAACAACGGAAGTCTCCGGGCCCCTTTTAACTTGACTCTGACTCGCCGGCCCTTCTCCCCGCCGAGGCTCTGGTGCCAGACACAGGCACGTCGCAGCTCCCGCTCCACCGGGCAGAACCCACCCCCGCAGCCCCCACCACCCCGCGGACACCGCCTTCCCGGGGCGCCCGCCCGGCCCTCTGCCCCGGCCCCTCCGCGCCCGCACCCCGCCCGCCGCGGGACGGGACAGGATGGGACGGGGCGGGGCGGGACGGGACCAGGCGCAACAGCTGCTCCGGACACGGGACCCATCCCCGCGGCCCCGGGGCTACAGCGACCCGCGGGCATTACCCCATCGCTGCCCGCGCCGGGGACACGAAAGGCTCACGGCTGGCTAAAGGCGGCTTCAGGTTTGCAAAGCGAGCCCGAGAGGGAGGGGGGCCGCTGCCTCGAGGGGTCGGTTCCGCGCGGGGCCCGAGGGCTCCCGCCCGGGGATGACACAGCCGGTCCTTGCCCTTCCCCGTCGCCCCCTAAAACATTGCGGCGCAGCCTCGGGGCTCCCGCCCTCCGCGATCGCCGAGGCGGCCCCGAGCTCCGCGCTGGCACTGCGGTGACTGCCCCGACGGCAGCCGCAGGGCCGGTACCGGTCCGGGGAGGTACCAAGAGCGACAAGGAGCAGCTCCGCGTCCCGACCGGGACCCTGCAACAACCGCGCTGCCGTGTTGGAAGTCAAACGCTTCCCCCGACAGGTCCCGCGATCACCGTCGGGTCCTCACACGGGAGTCTCACTCGCTCCCCAGAGCCAGTTCCAGGAGTTTATTTCCCCTCCCCTCGGAAGGAAAGTTAAAAAAAAAAAAAAAAAAAAAANAAAAAAAAAAAAAAAAAAAAAAAAAAAGACATTTCGACACTTGGGGGCTCCCTATTCCCTATTCATCCTCCAAAGGCCCTTAACGCTGAATTGAAGGTGTTCTTAATTCTAATTTATTTCTGTTTGCGAAAGGCCGGGAGGAGCGGAGCGCTGGCAGCGGGGCCGGACACGGAACCTGCCCGGGCACAGGCGGGGAAGCTGCCGCAGCGTGGGGACCCCCATGCGCCGCTTCCCGACACTGCTGCGGGGCTGCAGCCCGGGGGCGAACCCTCCCCGCGCCGTGAGGGTTAAACATCCCCTGCCCGGGGGAGATGAACCCCACAAGTCCCCGCTTCTGGAGGTGGGTAAATGGGGCCGGTCTCCTGCAGCAGAAAGAGCCCGCCCGCCCCACAGGGGCTCAGTGCCGGCAAAGGTGCGAACGCCGAGGGCGCATTGAGCGAGGGACGAGGAGAAGCGAGGTGTGCGCGGGGCAAGCCGCAGCACCCAACAGCGCACAGCGTGCTGGGCTTTCTTCATCTATTACTTCTTGAAATAATGACAGTAACAAAGAAGCGCCATGAAACTGCCCGGGCCCTGAGGAGGTCGGAGACGCCGGTGCCCATGCGGGACGCCGACAGCTGTGCAGCCGCCCGGCCCAGCAGTCAGCCCGGGCACGCCGAGCTGCCCGGCGGGGCGGGCGGACGGGACAGCGCCGGGAGTGGGGCGCTGCCCCCGCTGCACGACGCGGCCGGCAGGGCCAAAGGCCACTGCCCCGCTGCAAGGGCCCGGGTCCCCCGAGCTCGGCCGTCGCTGCGCCGGAGCCCCGGCCCGGTCGCGGCGCCCCGGGGAGCGGTGGCGGCCCGCTCCCAACAGGGGGCGGCCTCGCTCGGCGGCGCTGCCCTTCCGACGGCACCTCCGCGCCCCAGCTCCGCTGCCACCGCCCGCCTCGGCTGCGGACACCGCGCCGAGCAGCGAGCCCGAGCAGGCACCTGCGCCCGGGGCCCCGGGCGGGTCCGGCCCTTCCAGCCCGGCCCTTCTGCACGCAGCAGCTGACAAGGTGCCACCAGAAACAATACCAAAAAAACCAAAACCAAACAAACAAACAAAAACCCCCCCAAAACCAACAGGTTAAAAAAAAAAAAAGGCAGGCAGCCCAGCAGCACGGAGTACTGGAGATCGGGAGTGTGAGGCACCGTGTTCGACTTTGTAGGGCCGCGGAGATTGGGTTTTGGTATTTAACGCACCCCATGCGGAGCCCGCGCTCCTTGCCGAGATGAAAAGAGAGGCTTTTACAGATCCTGCACCGCGGGATCGCCTCTGATCCTGTTTTACACGGGGTGTCTGGAAAGCCTGCGAAGGCATCTGGTTTTCTAGGAGCACTACCAGCGGGCAGGCGGCATCCAGAGCGCGGCTCCGGGGGGCTGTAAACCGCGGGAGGCGCAGCGGCTCCGGGGGACCCCCGGCCGCCCCCTGCTCCCCGCTGCGCCTTCACAGCCATTTGGAGGAGCGAGACCACGTCTCACGTTTGCAGGGAAAGGCACTGGTCGCGTCCCGGCCCAGCTCTCCCCACCGGAGGCGCAGAGGGTTGTATTCCCGGGGGTGAAGGCACATCGTGTCCTTCCCTCGGCGCCCGGGGACAGCCTCGCTCCTCGGCCCCGCTGAACTCCCCGTGACCCTCCGAGCGCAGCCCATTTACCATACAATTGATAATTAAAAACAAACAAACAACAAAAAGCCAACAGCCTTTCCAACATGGAGTCCTCGCAGCACCAAGGGGACCCCGATGAGCCGCGCTCCTTCGCGCTGACCCAGGAGGGACCCGCTGCAGATGCAGAGTGATAATCTCCAGAAACTGAGAATAAAATTAAAGCGGGGGGGGGGGGGAGCTGACTCCGGGTCCTCCGCTGGCCCCCAGCCAGTTCTCCTTAAAGGTACAGGCCACCATTAGCGCCGACGTTGGGCTCCTCCATAGCGATCCTCCTCGGGAGAGTTTGGGAAGTTTGGAAAGATGTCTTTAAACTCGCGTTAGGAGCCGCTGCCAGAAGATGCACCGGGACGCGGCGGGCAGAGCGAGCCCAGCAAATGTCCCTGAGGCGGGCAGCCTTCCCTTCGGGGGGAAATTTGAAAAGAGAAGGAAAACCAGAAAATACAAGAGCTTTTCCCAAGTGCGGAGCCGAGCTCTCCGCGGTGGGTGAGAGCGGAGAGGTGGGAGCGCCCAACGGTAGCCGAGGAGAGGAGGAGAGGCCGCCCCGCGCCGGGGCCCCGCACCCCGCCGAGCGCAGCCCACCCTGCGCGCCCGCGGCCCCTGCGGCGCGGAGCCCCCGCGCCCAGCGCGGACTCACCTCCATCGCGCGGGATCACCGAGCGGGAGCAGCCAAGTAATCCAAGCGGAGCAGGAGGAGAAACGGCGAGACGAAAGTAAAATCCTGGCTCGCAGGAGCCGGGCGGTATCTTCCCGAGCCGCGACCGGGGGAGCGCGGGGGCCCGCGGAGGTGGTGGGGGGCGGCAAGCGAGCGGCCGCCCTGTCCGGCGCAAACCGAGCGTGTCCGACTGCGGAGCGGGGCACCAGTGCAGCCTTCTTTCCAAGGTCCATCAGCAATCGCAGTAATTAGGGCTTTCCACCAGCAGAAGAAGAAGAAGGAGGTAAAAAAAAAAAAAAAGCCAAAAAAAAAAAAAGCCAACCCAACACACGCACACAGCGCCCGTGGGCGTGATTGTGCGGAAGCAAATAAAAATCTTCACAAGCGGCAGCGAAAGCGCCGCGGGCGACGATCCGTCCCACCAGCCCAGGTGGTGCCGCCGCGGGGCTCCCCGCGCTCCCACCCGGCTCCGCCGGCGCTCGGGCCGCCGACCGCCCCCTCCGCAGCTCGGCGCGGACCGGCCCGCGAGAGGGGGACGATGGAGCCGAGCGGGTGCAGGGCTCCCCCCTGCCCGCCCCCCTTCACTTGCTTAAAGGCTGGGCGGTGCGGAGCCGTGGGTCCGCCGCTGCAGAGCCATCCCGGGGCCGGCTCCCTCCATTTTACACTGAGAAGAAAAAGCCCAAACAGAAAAAGAAGTTTCTGCAGAAGGGGGGAGGGGGGCTGTGCACGCGTGTGTCTGTCTTACGGGGCGACTGATCCTGCAAGGCGAGCAGGGCCAGGGGGAGGGGAGCAGTCCGGGCTTCAGGAGCTGCGGCTCCCCCAATCCATCGGTGCCAGAGGCGCCCAGCGCCGGGGAGCGGGATACGCGGGAGAAGAGCCGGGAGAGCAAGCCGGGGCAGGCGGCGTCGCGGCAGCCGACCCTTCCTCCGCGGGGCTCTGCCCCCGCCCGCTGCAGCCGGCCCCGCTCCCCCCGCGTCTCTCCCTCGCTCCTCTTCACCCCGCTGCTTAAAACTGCGAAAGAAGAAAAAAAAAAAAAAAAAAAAAAAGGAAAAGAAAAAAAAGTTAGGAGAGCCAACGGCAGCTGGAAAACTTTCTCGGCAGCGCATGCGCCCAGGGCCGGCCTATTGCAGACGGGGCTGGATTTTAAAGCTGTACGGCAGCCACCGGGACCCCGCGCAGCCCCGGGGCGGGCGGCGAGCGCCCGCGGTCCGCGTCCGCGTCCCGTGCGCCACATAGAGTCCGCATCACCGGGCCGTTCTCGCTGGTCAGGCTCGGCGTGAGGCCCATGAGGGCAAACTCTTCCTGCAAAGCTGTGCCCCGGGCGCCCATCCCGGCCGGCGGGGTGCGTGCGGGGGTGCACGGCCCCTCCAGCACTGCCAGCTGCTCATCCTGGGCCGGGAAAGGGGCACATGTACACCCATATACACACATGTACACACGTGTACACCCATATACATGTGTACACCCATGCACACACATGTACACATGTATATATCCCCATGTACACACGTGTACACCCATGTACACACGTATGTACACCCATACACACCCATGTACACACATATATATATCCCCATCTACGCACGTGTACATCCATGTACACATATGTGCACCCATCTACACACCTGTACAGCCATATACATCCATGTACACACCTGTACACCCACATACACACATGTACACCCATGTACACCCAT
>WAAE01000114.1:187942-247534 GCA_013400495.1 Nicator chloris
GGCCGCCGAGGGGGGCGCGGCGCTGGGAGCCGAGCGGCCGCAGCGCGGGGCGGCGCGGAACGGGAGCCCGGCGGGCGGCGCGGAGCCCCCTCGGCCCGGTGGGCAGGGGATCAGCCCGGGACTCTGCGACACCTGAGCGCCCCGGCGGGGCCCGAGGCCGCAGCATCGCTCCCGGCAGGTTTCTTTACTCTCTAACATCCAAAGAGCCTTTCCATTAGGAATCCTCACTGCCCGGGCTGCTGTTCATTCCTCGGGACGCCTGGTGAGGAATTCATAAATTAGGTGTAGCACCAGGTCCGTGGAGGGGGAAGGAATAAGGGGGCTGTTCGTTTCTTTAAGAAGACCAACCTTAGTTTTATGCCTAGTAAATAATATTTTATTGCCTTTGGTTTACTGTGGCATTTCAATTATCCCCTTTAGGAGTCTGCAAACTGCGTAGGTTAAAGGTAATTTCTCAAATCACTAGAATTAGTAAAGAATAGCAGAAAACTGTAAAAGGGGGAGGAGCCGCGCAGTAAAACAAGAAAGATCGCCTGAAATAAGCTAATAAAGAGCCCCGAGCTGTTTACCTCTCGCATTTGTATTCCCGAATGATGTTTATCATCATGTAATTGCACAATGTCATCGGGCACAAGGAAACGCCAAGCCCGGGACGATCCACAGGGGCAGGGCTGTGAGCGGCAGCCTGGCAATGGGCGAAGCCAACACCAGATCATTTTCTTTGCCGGGATTCCTAGTCGCTGCTTTTAAAAAGAGAACTGAAGAGGGAATTTATAAATCACGGGCAAATTTTCAAGCTATGGCGCATATAAGTGGAAATAAAGGGCAGAAATCCAAACATCCTGCAAGGCTTTAAGAATTTTAATTTCTCCTCACTATTTAAAACAGCTGGGTGAAGCTAGATGGGGCAGGAGAGAGAAGTATTGACAATGTTACAGGCAATCGTCCTGCCCAAGGTTTTGTTTTCCAAGTTTGTTAGTGATGGAGCTCTAAAGGTAACCAGACAGTTGATCTGTCTGGCTTTAATGCCAACATCAAAGTGTTTTCTGGGAAAAAAAAATAAATTCTCAGAGTAATGTCACAAGAAGTGACGATACCATTGAATGCCCAAACAGCAGAACCTCAAAAAGCAGCACCGCAGGATTTTAGAGATTTAGGTCTGTTACAGCTCTGCAATTCTCTGTGGGGCAGAAGTAAATTATTTCTGGTCTTTTCCATGTGTTTCTGCCGTTTTTCTGCAGGGTAATGCATTTTAACAAAGGAGTGGTCACATCAAAACCTTGCACACCTATGGTGCTCTGTGATTTACATCTGTCCACCTTGGCCAGTGGCAGGGTTTTCGTCATGAAGAACCCATTTGGGAAACAGAACTTTCGAGGAAAGGAGGTGTTGTCCTATATGTCTTTTTAGCTCATTATGGAATTTGAGTGTATAATGTAGGAATTCTGACACATCTCACACTGAACCATTGTGTAGGCACAGCCCCTGTGCAGCTGGGTTGGTGTTATTACAGTGAATCTGCTTTTTTTGGATGAGGGTCGTACCATAATGCCCATTTGACAGAGCAAAGATACCACATCACTTAGAACATGTAACCTGCACTCTGCCCACCAGACCATCTACTCCAAGGATGACTTTATTTTAAGCTCCTAGGGACTTAGATGTAACTGCCTTGAAATCACATATGTACTTTCCTAAGGCCTCTTTCTTTCCCAAAACATGCTGTTGCTTTTTTTCTACAGACCACCCTGTCATCCAAAAGGTGGCTAAACCACAAAAGAAATGCCAAAGATGATAATTTTATACCAAATCCTGCAATAAGTGTTATTTTCCTGATCCTCATCCAGTAGAGGCAAGAAATAGGAGGGGAAACTCTCTTTTTAGACAATGATTCTGTATTTCTAGTTTGCCTAAATTTTGAACAGACTGACAAGTTTAGAGACTAGAAGACAAAGAAAAAAGTATGGATATGTGTCAATGCATGGATATACCCCTGCCCTGTTCCTTTGCCATCTCTCAAATCCCAAATTCATGATGTTGAAAGACACCAACATACTTCAAGCAGCAATAAACCACTAGAGAGGAAGAAATAAGAGTCTGGATTAGCATTCATCTTTGCCAGATGAAGATGTATTTTAGATGCAGTGAGATGCAAATAAGAGGCAAGAGAGGAAAGTTTACAGGGTAATGAAGTGTAACAAATTCAGGTGAATACACTAATCTCAAAACCTGCAAAGCCTGTAGAAAAATGTATACCACTTGAAATTGATGATAACTATACCAATTGATTATACTAGTAAGGAACTGCATAGCAAACAGCCCCCATTTGTCTGCATTATCAGCTGGAGAAAGAGCTGTAGACTCATTTTTTATGTGCAAAACACCTGTGGGTTCTTTCCATTTCCTTCTCTTGAGGTCTGATAAACCTCAGTGCCACTGCAGAAACCACAGCCCAGGTACAAGATGTGTGCTGGGTCATGGAGGAAAATAAAGAAATGAGAAAATAATTTACAAAAAAAAAAAAGCAGAAGTAACTAAAAGCTATCGAACCAGAATGCCAACTGGATGAACATCTGTTGTAGCATGGAGCTCCACTGCTGTGAGCTCAGCCAGGTGGAAGATGGTCAAAAAATGCCCTCTCACAAGAGCAGGGAAGGCTGTGTTTTGGTGGCCCACAGCCGTGATTGCTGTTCCAGAACAGTGGTGCCATGGGCAGCAGTTTGTGCCCTGCCCTGGCTCTGGCACACTGAGCTCAGTGAGCTGAGGTGCAGGTGCTGATGGCAGTGAAGGTGTCTGAAGGTGTTCAAGGAGGACATGACTCCCCTGCAGCCAACAGGAATGGAAAAGCTGGCTGCACCTCTGGAGTTAGAGAAACTGTGGGAAGGTTCTGACATTTTTTAATTTGATCTCTGGAATAGTAATGTTGTTGAAGGTAACTATCCAAAGGGATAAATTTACAACCCTAGAAGAATGTGCTGTTTTCTCTCCTGTCCTGCCTCTGTCTGGGGCACGTGTCCCTCTGCTCACACCTTGTACCTTTGTCTCTGTGTGTGGGTCTTTATCTCGGTGATACCTCGCCCGTCCACATCTCGGCCATCCCCCTGCTGCCACCATATGTCATTGGAATGTTTCAAGTAGTGAGTCTGGTTTACTTAAAGAATAGTGCTTTTAGAGGAATAATACTTTGCTTTGTTTCCATTAGGACCTTAAAAAAAAACGTTTATGGGAGGAAAAATAAACAATCCCACCACCACTCCTTAACAACAGAGTAGTTACCCTCTCCTAATGCTACCAGTTCCTTCGTTCACTGAGGCCAAAGGCACCTCCCATAAACTCTGGAGGGCTCTTACATATTTCTTCTGAGTGCCCTGAACATAACTCTCCCCAATACACACACACAAAGGCACACAGAGAGTTCATTTTCCAGAGATGAGCAGGCAGGGAGTTCAGTCACTCTGACTACAGCCCAGTGAGCTGTCCTGGTTCCTCCTCAGAGAGCTGCACAAAAGGTGGCACATGGAAGGCCGTGGCCACAGAGGGGGACAGTGGGACAAGGACAGCACAAGGCTCTTTTCCACAGCCCATCTGCATCCCTGCCGTGGAGCAGCCAGTCCTGCTCTCCATGCAGGTCCCTGCCTCAGCGCTGTGCTTCAGTTCCCAAGGGCAGCTGCAGAGGGCCAGAGGAGCAGCCCAGCAGGAGCTGTAGAGGTGAGGGATCACACGGGCATCTCTGCTCTTTGCACACACCCCCTTGGACCTTAGGGGGTACGACTCCTAGCTTGGGAGGCTTTCAAATCCCGTTTGCTGCTGGCATATTTCCGTGGTGTTGGTGAGATCGCTGAGCCGCACTCATGAGCTGCAGGTAAGAAGCATTCTCAGGAGATTTTACTGACAGCAAAGGAGCAGACCACGAACTGCGAAGAAGGAGAAGAGAGGAAAAGGCTCCACAGACTTTCTATAGCCATGAGCAGTCTGACACCCACTCCTGACGTGGTCACAGCCATGTGTCGTTGCCCGGGGCCAAACCTGCTCCTGAATAGCACTCCTTACCTCCAAGAAGATTAGAAGATTAGGCTGGAGTTCATAATTGTAGCAATATTAGATCCTCAGATTCCACATAGCTCAAGGAGGAATGTAGGTGGATGTTGTTTGAAGCTCTCATCTGAAATATCTCCAAGGATTTCTTTAGTATATGTACACACACATGTCATCAGTAAAGTGTGTTTAGGAGTGAGAGAAGGGATCTTGGTTAGCCCCTATATAACACTTATCTTAAAGAGTACTTAGCTAATTCATCATTTCCTTAGGACTAAAGATATGTCATAACAGCTAAGCCAATGTATATTTGTCCGTGACTGCTTAAAGCCAATATCATTCTGAAGATAGCTATTAAGCTAGACACCATGAGCAAAACATCTGATAAATTTAACCCTATCCTTCAAGCTCCACAGTAGTCTCTCAATTGACCTTGATTCTTTCAGTTTATTTAGAATATGGCATTATTTAAAACTCATTTTCAAAGATGTTTAAGGTTGAGTTTTGAGCTCTTCATTTTAAGTATTTGATCAGGCAAACCTTGTGACTCGTTGCCCTGGTGATGTTATTGTCTTTATTTTTTCATGATCAAGGTACTATTTCAGCTCCACATTATTTTTCTCAATTTAAATAAAAAATGTGAAGACTTTTGAAAATGGCCCTGACAGTGTGAATATTTGCCCACAGTGAAGAACACAAGGATACACTGACAGCAGACATGGGACTAGGCTGAGGAATATGTACTAAGATTCCATACAGAACAGGTGAAAAGGGCACATGGCACTTGGTTCTCCTGCTAAATCAGTAACTTGAAAAGTTGGAAATTACTTCATTATGAACCACCTGTTATTATCTTCTGCTCTTTAGAGCCTGCAGAGTGTCACTCTTTGAGGTCTGACCTGACAAAATACATTTATAGTATAACCTTGGAAGAAACAAGGACCACAGTGGTGAAAAGTGCATTGTCCTTCCAGGCAGGGCCTGGAAACACAGTGGATGAGTTGAGGCCTTCACTGCCCTCCAGCCTCTCTAGGCCCTGGTGTCAAAGTCCACAGCCTGTGTGTGTGTGTGACTCCTCTTGTTCTGCTTCTTCACCCAAAGGCAGAGAAACACCATCTGAGCAGCTCCTGGGGCTGACAGTCCCACGGGGATGGGAGATGATCTTCTGTCCTTTATAATGGTGCAGAACACTGTAAGCATTTGCATCAAGTAGCTGTATTTTTGCTTCTGGGAGAGCGTGACAGGTACTCATTACTGCCCAGTGTGATGGTAATTGCCCAGCCCTGCCTTGCTGGCACCTGTCCTGGTGGCAGCATTTCTTCCACCCAGCCAGTAATAACCTGTAATTCAAAGCAGAGTGGTGACTCCATGATATCACTTTCAACAAAGCAGCCAACCAAAGTAACAGCTACAGGAGTAGCCACATAATTGCTTGATAATAGTCATTGCACTTCAGTTTATCTAATAGTCTTTATTAGAGGTTGCCAATTTTGCATTTTTTCCTTATTTAGTCAGCTGTTTTGCCAATATTTTCATAAAACACTTCCTTCCAGATTATCTGAGGCACACAGGGGAGTTCACCCAGAACAGAGGTGGATGTACTGATTGATCCACTGCTGCTTGTAGTGAACTTCAGAGGAAAGCCAAACCTCATTCCTTTCTGTAAGGTTTTATACAGAACCTTTATTGCATTTGCACGATCAGTTAGGTGTGTATATCTACAAGCTTTTTTTTTTTTTTTGTCAATATGGTTATGATGTTATTGTGGGGGCTGCATTATCATGGGTAAGATATTCTGAGGATATTTCCATAGAATCTGATAGGATTGCTTCACTACCCCACAGTTTCAGCTTGTATTTGTTAAGAAAATGTTCCCAAGATTTTCAGAATTTTGTTTGTACTTTTCCTCTGTGTCAAAAAGGTGCCTTAGTTGTAAGTCCCAGCTTGCCTCTGTAAAAAGAGTATAGAATATACATTGTAAAAGTCACTTAAACAGTTAAATGTGTGTCACAGCAGGGCTTTTTGCCACTAAGTGGGCAGGGCACTCCCCTTCCAAATGCTGGACTTTATACTTGCCATTTGCACTGCAATGCATATTGACAGTCCTGTCCCTGAGACCAGAGTGCTTTTGGGGAAAGCATTCCTTGTCTGAAACACAATTTGAGCAGTATTTTATTATACTGTGACCCTGTGAGCATACATTCAGGAGGGACTTTTGGGGTTTATTTCAGCTGATTATGGAACACAGAGCAGAATACAGCCAGTGACCTCTGTAAATGATCACATATTTGACTTTTGGATAAGAAGTCATCTAGTCATAAATGATTTAGCTAAAAGATTCTATCTGATCTGAGACTAAGCTTCACCCAGCTGCATTAGGAAAGGAAAGCATGTAACAATATAAATTTCACATACTGTAGTACTTTAGAAAATATATTTATGTTCTATATTCTTTACATATATCTGGACTGGATTTTGAAAGCTAACTCAAAGTAAAATCAGATTTTTTAAATGTTTGTCACAAAGCCCTTCCTAAAAGTCTGGTATTCATTTCAAGATGATATCCTGTATTTAATAAGAATTGTTAATATTGTCTGTGTAGCATAATTACAAAACTGTACTAAGATGTGGCACTCAAAAGAAGCGTCCTTTTCATCTTCATTCCTGCGGTGCAAGTGGGATGTGCATCACACCAAAACTATCTCTTCAGTTGCATTTTGTTTATAGCATAGTCTAAGGCAGCGACTTTGAAATGAATATGCAAATAGGAAGAAATTTAGAAAAATAAAAACATCTGATTTTTTAAATTTGTCCCATTCCTCTGGTGCTTGACCTTCCTGGAGGAACTGGGCTATCACACGTCAAGGCACCATTCCTTTCCTACAAATTACTCAATTCAAAGACATCTACTTTATTTTCAGGCTGCCCTTTAGTATCTGTGTTGGTGAGTAATCGAAATTCTTCTCCAAACTTGCTCTAGTGGCAAGGCCGAAGAAACCAGTTGCAGAAAATGCCCCTCCAATGCAATTTCTCTCTAATCCCTAAGACTTTAAAGAATGTGCATGCATCACAATTTGTATTTGGAATTTCAGAATTGAGAGGGAAAAATAATTGAGCCAAACTAGGCAGGTGAGTTCTGAAAAAAACATTTCTGAACAACCCATTTTGATATTTCCTGGTTTGGCTGATTCCTTGGGACACCGATGATGGCAATGCAATCTATATCAAGGAAGGTTTTTTTGTATTTTAGTCTCTGTTGTGCCAGATGCTGATTATATTCAAATCCCACAGCAATCAAAGGGAGGAGGATGTTTCATACTGCCCAGGACACATGGGTAATCCAAGTCTGAAGTGTGTGTTTAATTTCAGTCAGTCTTACCTTAGGTGCCTCCTACCTCATGCCAAGTTCTCTGTGCACCCCCAGAGAAGGTGGCAAAGCAGCTGAAGGGTTCCTTCATGAAGAAGTTCTCAACGACTGCACGTGGAAATTCTGTGTGAGGGAATTTAGAGGTAAAAAATGTGCAAAGCAGTGCAGGAAGTAGAAAAAACAGTGGAAAAGAGCAGCAATACATAAACATTTTAACCCAAATCTTTCCCTGTGACCTATGTATAGAACAGATGTGGACAAGAATTGCTGTGAAAAGGTACCAGTATGACCACGAGCATTCACATTAACCCAAATGCATTTATAATTGATTTCAGGCTCTAAGTCCTGTAAAAATTTGCTCACATAAGTACTTGTATTCTTCTATAAGCTATCCAACCAATTATAGCCCCAAATACCAAGCACTGATATCCCTGGCTCACTGGAGAGGGACTGAGAGTAATTCCTTCTGCCTTCAGTAGCGTGGGAACAAGGTGCTTCTCCTGCTTCCTGATTTTAAACTTGTAACCTGTTTCACAGACACTACTGAATGTAATAACGTTTATAGTCAGCTTAGTAAATGGTTCTCTGTATTTTAGCAGAATAACTATATCCAGTCTGCTATGCTTCACAGAGAAGGAAGATTGTAAGGCATTTCAGTTAATTTAGCTATGAATTGCATTAACTGATGGTAACCTTGAAGAAAAATTAAGAATGTCTGCAAAATAATCAGGTCTGAGGAAGAGGCTTCCTCTGAAATATTAATTGTCTTTTAACCAAGAAAAAAATTCTTATCATATGAGCTGGACAGGTCTTTTCCTGTAATTTTCAGACTCTGATGTTTTATTGACCAAACTCCTTGTTTTAGACTTGAGCTCATGTTCTCTGAGGAAGTACAAGTGGTAATTATGCAAGTCTTTCCTTCCCTGTCATGGCCAACATTCACAAGGGAGATTTACAACCTTCAGCTTTCAGATACGGAGACTGGTTGTTTAACTTGAAAGAGAACAATTCTGACATGGTGAATGGCATCAGAATTGAAACAAATCCTCTAGAAACTGGCTACATGGACAGTCCTGGGAGTTAATAATTATGGTGGGGAGTTTTGCCTCTTCTCTCTCTTGTAGTAACCTCACTCCAAGATTGTTCAGAATTTACTTTGTTTTAGAAAACATACTCCTAAAAAAATGCATTTTACTCCTCTAGGCAACAGCAGACCTACCTTTAGCAATCGCAAAGTAACCAATGGACTGAATGATATTTATTAAATTGTAACAAATTCAATGAGCTATGTGATCATAATGTAAAGACACCACAATGAAAGACTGTGCTAAGAGTTGGTAAGAGTTGAGTGCTGGCCTAGATATACAGTCAGAACAACTACAGACAAAATACACAGTAAATGAACTTCAGTAATGAGACCTATTTTCTTATCACAAAGCATTCAAAGTCAGGCAGTCTGTTCATCTGACTTACATTTAGCTGGAATTTTGATATGTAGAGGAAACAGTTTGGCCCCATGCTCCTGTAAATGTACACATTTGCTTCAGAAAGAAGAAATTTACTTTTAATCAATGGTCTTTCATTTCACTTCAGTAAAGTTTGAATTAGCCCCTTAATGCACACGCTTATCATGACTGACAACAGTCCTGCCTTCACACATTTGGTTGATCTAAGCCTGGAGAAGGGCAGGAGAGCTGCACAAGGAATATGGCTGGTCTGTAATGGCTGCATTTTTGGGACCCTTTGTGGATTGTAATAAGGATCTTTTTATTAAAACAAAACAAAACTGCAAGAGCTTGGGGGCAGATCTGTGTTCTCTTTTGGCCTGTGTTAACCTCTAACCAAACTCTGGCCATTAAAAAAAAATGTACTTCAGCTGTTTTTCTTTATTTTTGGAAGTCTAAAATGAAATATAAAGCCCATAATAAAATGCATATGAGGACACAAATCAATAGACATGAGAACTATGTTAAGAACTATGCAGCCATAGAGGTCTTCATTAACAATGGTGTTCTACTTGTGAAATTCAGAAAATGCTCTTATTCACTTGTATGCATGTTGTTGTTTGTGTCATTATTTATTTCCATGGTAACCAAAACAGTAAGGATAGCAATATTAGACAACAAGAATAATAAAAAAAAAAGAACAACTCATTGCAAAAGGAGACAACTAAGAGCCAAAACAGAGGTGTTTAGATGATGGTGTAATTTGCTATAATAACTGTTTAACCACATATTTGGCAAGCCCTGGATAACTCACTTATGAGTAATGCGTTTGTCCAAATTACATTCAAATAAAAAGTAGTTACCGTGCTCCATTATCCTGTGTTCTGCTCAGATGTTTCCTCCCTATCGGTTTTCCCACGGCAAGAAGGCTTCTCACGGAACCCAGGTTAGCTGTGGATTGGTGCTGATTTCTCTTGTGCAGCCTCTGCGAAGCTGGTTAGGTGCTCTGGAGCCACATATCATCAGCCCATTGCTATCTGGAGCTATCTCACTTCCCTGTGCAGCCTCCCACTCGCCTCTTCCCTGTCTGCTCCATCTGGAGGGAGCTTGGCTGCTCTCCTCCAGCCC
Organism: Nicator chloris; assembly: GCA_013400495.1. Taxonomy (NCBI): domain Eukaryota; kingdom Metazoa; phylum Chordata; class Aves; order Passeriformes; family Pycnonotidae; genus Nicator; species Nicator chloris. The sequence continues at coordinate 197,918 of WAAE01000114.1, forward strand.
CAGCTCCCCGAGTGCACGGCAGCTGCAGCTGCCAGAACATCTGCTGTCTCCTGGCCTTGCTGGGGTGAGGACCAAAAGCACGGCCTTTCTAAAGTTGGACACTCGCCTCCATTTGAAACGGAATGAGTTCAAAGTTCTTCTGTTTGTCCTGAGACTTGCAGCTTCATGGGAATAGACAACTGTCTGTAACACAAATCCAAGCGCACGTTTCAAAGGGATACAGTGCATTGTCTTTAGGATGCACTGGCATTCTGCCTGCTCTTCCCCTGCATCTGTGGAGATTTGGGGTTAGAACAGTCTCATTCTGAAGAAAGAGACATTTTCAAGAGCAAAGAGTGGAAGGAGTGCAAACCCAGACAAAATTAGTCCTTGATTCTGTATCTGCATCCATCAAGAGTGGGCTTCTACTGCCCCAATGCCTCCAGCCTCACACAAAAGCTGAAACAATGTGCTCTGGGCTGTTCCTGATGAAGGCAGAGGTTGCTTCTTGTTTGAAAAGGTGCATTTGAAAAAGAAGTATCTTATTTGGACAGTTACAATCATGAAATAACATCCCTGTAATGTCACAGGAGGAAAATCTGCACAGCAGCCCCTCATCAGCTGTACTTTTCATCCGTGGGTCAAATCATGCCCTGGCGACGTGCAGAGCTCCCACTGACTTCATAATGGGAAATGTATTACTTATTTAGAGCTGACTTGGCTTTATTTAGAATGATTTAATACTTTGGTTATTAAAAGTTTTGTGGTTTGGAGAAGGAATATCAACAGGTGCCACACGTCCTTCTTTGCCACTCTGTTCTGTACTTTCTGACAGGTTTTGGCACGGGGCAGGGCCCAGTGCTGGTTAGTGAGGCTCTTCCAGGAACAAATCCTGGACCTTGAGCACAGTGTGAACAACCTGGGATGCAGTAGGAGTTCAGCCTTATCCAGCTCGTGCTGGCATGGAGCTGTTTGAGACTCTCAAAATGTGTCTTAACTGACATGTTGGCTTGAAATGCAAGTTGACACAGCTTCATCCCCTGAGCATCCCCCACTGCTTATACTTCTGCTTGCTCAAACCTTGAGCTACTCTGGCTCAAGTCTGGAGTGAACAAACAGCCTCTCTGAGGAGGAAACCTCAAGCTCAGAAGATCTTGATCCTTAATCAGGCTCTCTCAGAGCTGGAGGAGCTCTTGACTGTATGAACTCAAACTTCATCCTTAGTGATGTTCCTGCACCCAGAGTTGCCCTCTGGGGAGCTCCCCACCTCTGCAGCACCCACAGACACAAACATGCTGGCCCTGCTCCTCCCCTGGGGCCCACACAGCCACTTTTTAAAGAGGAAAGATCCCTACTGAAAACTTTCTTACAGAAAACAGGCTTTGAGGGCCTTTGACAGCTTCCCCAAATCCACTGTGGTCCTCTCCAGCTCCTTAGTGAGACACCCTGGCACGTACTGTGCCTGTCACCAGGCGCGGAAGCGGGAGCTGCCTTTAAAGCAGCAGCTGATCAATGCTGAAAACAGAATCAAAAATGTGTCTCCAGTGGGATGGGCATTGATACAGACACCAACAGAACACAGAACAAGCTGCTCCAAATAATGGTGCAGGTCTGGAAAGAAGACAGAAGCTGCTGCTACTCAATTTGTACCATTGCAGCTCAAAGCTAAGTAGGCATAAGTAGAATACACAATAAATGTGTATTTAGCTGTAGTTAAAAGTGAAATTTAATATCCTATGTTAGTGCATAGTACTCTCTTACGAAGAAAACTAATTTATAGGTAAAGAAACAGAGCTTAAAACTAAGAGACTGTGTGTTTTTAAATAAGCTAAGTAAAATGCATACTTACTTACCTTTTATTCTCCTGCTGTGTGTGCCCTGAGCTGGTCCAGGGAGTTCTATGAGGTAAGAAATTCCTGGTCAACAAAAGTTCCTTTTCTAAAAAAAGTGAACATAATGGAAATGGGGAACCACTTACCAGGCAGCTGAAAAAGGAGCTGACTGTGCAGAGAATTTCACACCTTATGGCTTTTGGTCAGTAAAGTACATAAACAAAATGTAATTTTCTATGCAATTACACAGGGTCACACAAGAATATTATGTTTTAGAAACCCACTCAAAAGCATATTGCTCTCTAAGAGCCCAATCCAGAAAGTGGTTCCTCACTTTAGTAAAGTTGCTTGTAAGCATTTCTGGGAGTGGAGCCTACGAGACATTTTCCTTTTCTTGCTTTCTTAAACAGTTTATGTGATAGTAACAACAGGAAGATAAATTACTTTGAATGGTAGCAATTAGGGAAATAAGGAGTGTGATAGATTTACCATGTGGAACACATCTCTCACACATTTTCCTACAGTCATTAAACCTGCTTTTAATGACACAACACTGATTTCAGAAAGAAACAAAGTTTATTTGATGAAAATAAACAAGCTGATCAACACTAAATACTTTCCATACACATGATAACAATGTTATGAACTCTAAATACCTTGGTACTTTACACTTCTACAAGACATTAAATTACAATGACTGTCTAATACATGCCCACTGGTAATTTCTAGGAATTCCTTAATTTCATATCAATGTCCTTAACCATATATCAATATCACAATCCAGAACATGCCACTCACTTGAAAAAATTATTACAAGAAGCACTATCAAATGAGGATCTAAGGTAAATAGGGGATACTGACCCATTGCTGCAGAACATCACATTCAAATGTCACCCTACACACACAAAAGAAACTTTGCGGATATAGTTTGTGTCAACACATCTGAGGTCTGTTCATAAACACTGTTTAAAAAGTAAATTGAAACCCACTTTCAAATGAAAGTCAATGTGCAGGTACGTGCATACTGGATACACAAAAATTCATTAAATACAAAATTCATACTGTACATTTAAATGAAAGAAAGAATGTGCAGTACAAGACTGATCTCACATTAAAATAATAACCATTATCTTAAATGTTAAGCAAAAGTTGATTTGCTTCATTACACTCAGAGGGGGGGGGAAAAAATCTACCAAGCGTTGCTCAAATAAAATATTTCCCAACATCACAGTGTTTATTGTAAACCCCGAGATTCTATTTTAGGATATGAAAAGATTTTCTCCAAACAGCACAGAATATCACATGAAATGAAAAGAAGGAGAAAAAAAAAAAAAACAACCAACCAAAAAACCCCACAAACAAACAAAAAAACGCAAACCAAAGCAAGAAAGAAAAAAATCAATGTTCGACAATTTTTTTTCCTCTTTAGGGGCTAAATTTTAGGCCCTGATAAAAGTTTAGATCAATACTCATACCAACATGAGTGGAGCAAAAATGCCCCTAAAATAATATCTGTGACAAAATTGGCACATACATATAAATATCTAACTATACAGCTTTGTATCTGTGACCCTATTTCCCCCCCAGTTTATATCCTACTTCAAGTATTCGGTTGCAGAGTTAAGGTAAAGACCTGATTGTAAGAGACACAGACGATTGTCCCCTACTGCGACAACAAATTTGTCATGAGAAACCAGTTTTGTTGCCTGAGTTTCCAAGTGCAACATTTGTCATATGTGCTAAATATACTCCCAAAAGCTTTGCTGTTTCAAAAACAAAGATCTAAAATGCCATTGATAGTTAAAGGACAAACTTTTTAAACATGAATGAAATTGGGATTATCTACGCTATGCTAATTCTATACATTTTATTCTATTTACTGAAGACAGTAACATCCAGCAGGACTCCTGCTCAAATAAATTGCTCTTTGATTGCACCGAGAATCATGGTACAAATAAATAAAATATCAAGTCTAGACAATAATTTTTAGGGGATTACTATGTATGGCTCATGTAGGATGTTTAGGGTTAAACGCACCACAGGTTCAAAAAATAATTTTTCTAAATTCAGTGCAAGACTTTAGGAGTATCCATTTAGATTTCTTTTTTTTCTTTTTTTTTCTTTTTTTTTAACAGCAGCAAAGAAAAACTACTAAGGATTAAGGCCACCCATGCTTAAATTTATTGTTTGTCCTTTAAAAATGCAGATATTCTGTTTCCACTGCCATCAGCATGGAAGCATTTCTTCCATGGACAAAAAGACGCCTCAACAAAACCGCCCAACATTTGCACATGTTTGCCAGACTGACTGAAAATGTTTGTGGAGTCAGAAGGAACCTGTCCTTGAGAAGTGGCAGAGATCTGACTGTCATTTAAGAGTAAACACATGTAACGGCATCACATTTTTATTTTTCCTTGCATGTGCTTCAAATATATTTTACTAGACACACTTTGTTGACACAAACAGCCTTCAAGTGCTGTTTGTTCACTGGTATTTTCTTTAACATCTAAGATTCATTGGGGTCCACGTTGGAGACTGTTTTTCAGTGTAGAGAACAATAACAAACAGTTCCATGTTTACAGGAGACCTAGTGCATATACTGTATTCACAGCAATCTTATCTTTATTTTTGTTTTTGTTTGTTTCTTTAAGAGTCCCAGCTTTTATTGTTGAACACATGTATGCATTTGGATGGTAAAAGGTTGATACATCCTTGTGCACCTGTCCATATATACACACACATACGTATTTATATACAGCTCAAGCTTTTACCATCCAGGAATAGATACATCTTGTATATAATCATAGATTTATGTTCAAATTAGATGTCCTATGCATTGTCAGAGACACACACCATATTTTCATAAAACTAAGCTTTGTCATCAGTTATTAGTACCAAAAATTGATTTCATTTCCAACCTGGCCCAGAGCTTAATACCGGTTATAGTATCAATATTTGGTTTTGGTTTGGTTTTAATTTCTATTATTTTATCAGTAGATAAAAGAAAACAGAGGAGGGTAAAGGCTTGTTTTTGTTCCTTGGAAAAGCCTGTATCTAACTGGGGGTAAAGTTAATGCCAACACCCTTATATAGCATTTTACTAGTACCTCTTTGATAATCTAGTGCAATAGAAGTGATACTTTAGAATAGACTAGGTAAAATCAGCAAATGCAGATACCACATCTAAGGGAATCTGAATTACCTATTAAAATCAATATTCATTTACCAAAAATTAGCTAAATAACCTGTTTAACTGAACTTCATGAAACAACTATATTCTGAACAGATGGTTTCTTTGTAAAAACAGAGTAACTCACAAGACCCATTAAAGACAGAAATGAAGCTCTTATAATTTCTGCTTGAGTCTCCTTCATTATTTTCCAAAGTATCTAATTTCACAATAGACTACAAGAAATAATGGAGAAAATGCTAATTAATGCAGCATTTCATTAGATATCAACCTTAGCATTCATTTTCTGCATCTGTGATCTTCTCCAGGATACCATGGTCGTGTTTGGAGATCCAGTGCAATAGATTATCATTGTTACCTTCCAGTGCTACAGTTTTTTCTTCCTTTTTCACTAGTTCCTCTGACAACTGTAACAAGGGAAAAAATATTCCAATTAACAACATGACTAGCATCCAGAACATCTTAGTTCTCATCTAATCGAGGTTCTCATACATATGAGAGGAGATAATGCTTTTCTAGGGGCTGAGGATTAAGTAAGGCACTTAAATTCAATTTGAACCCACTTACGTTCATAGGGTGGCAATTAGTTTTATTGCTGATTAGTATGACACGATTCCCCCTAAATGGGAAATATTTCAAATTTCTAAGATGTGGAATTCTGTTGGGCTTGTGATTCTGCAAACAGTGAGTTTTCTGATCTTGTCTATAAGCACAGTAACTTTGAAAGGGAAATGCTATTAATAAAATGAAATATTTTTCTGTGGGAACGAAGGGAATCATTCATTTATTTCCCCTCAGTTCCGTGGCAGGTGGGAATGTGTAGTACCTCTACCAGCCTTCCAAATTTGAAGCACCGTTTTCCTGTCATATTTTAAGCACTTTAAGTTCACTTTAATTTGCAGAATAGTGGAGAAAGGTTTTATGGATACAAGCAGCTCAGATTTGCAGAAGTTAGAACACACAGCAATGTGTTAGGAGGTTTTCAGCCACACACCCTCTAATCACAGGTGCTCTGCCTGCTTTGGCTGGCACTGCTGAAACCCAGGGGACTGCAAGAGGGAGCCAGGCCAGCACAGCTCAGCCAGTGGGGAGAATCTTCCTGCCTTCCACCGACTTTGGATGAGACTCTGGCTGATTGTGACTACAGAGTGAGGCCTCAATGATTTTTTTGGTTCCTATAGTTGTGCTGCAAGCAAACAGCACAGTATTTTTGAACAGAGAGCAGTGAATTGGTCTTATTCACATAATCTGTATATCAGATGAGTGGGAGGAATTAAATGATTCCTTTAGAAGGCAGTTGTTCAGTTATCCACTGACTTTGTTGCTAGAAAATTCGAAATACATTATGTATGGGATTTGCTGTTATTGCCCTTCCATTTATGTAACTTTAAAAGTTTCCAAAACGTCCCATTTTATGAAACAGAATTTGCCATACAATGCTTTAGGGTTTTGTATACAGCTGAAAAGTTATGTTTTTCAACTAGAACTACTTGACTAAAATTCCCCTTTAAAATTTCAGAATCTAATATTTATCAGGTAAATTATTCTGTGAGTAAAGTGAAACACTGTTTACAGAATAAACTATCATATTATTTTAAATCCCTATTTTCAAGTTCCCATCTTGCTGGAAAGCACACATAACATACAAAAGTAGATTAATAGTTTTACTCTTGCAGTGAGAGTTTGGTACAATTCTTCTGGTTAAAACACTTAGGGACTAATCCAAAGCCCACTGAAATGTGGAAAGGTTCCCACAGATTTTAACAAGTTTTGGATCTGGCCCTTGAACAGTCTAAAAATGACTTCTGCAGAGCTGGAAAGCCAGGGAGTTCCTAAAGTAGATCATGTTACTACTTCTGGCACATAAAATCGTTGCAAACTTTTTATGAAAACTGTAAGTCAGCGCATGCATTACGTTTGGTGAGCTGTGCATAGCTCCCATTCTTTTGTGTGCCGAGAATTTCTTAATCATCATTCAAAGAGATACTCGGGCACAGGAATCACACCTATAAATTAACCAGGAGAGCACATGCCAGAAACTGCAGCTCAATAATGCCCAGGTTTTTTAAACTAAAACGTAATCACAGCAAATCTTCAATGTAGTTGCTATTTTACAAGCTGAAGTTGCTCTGCAATTAACACTTTTATGCTCGGAAAAAAAAAGAACCCAGAATAAAGTGTCCAATCTGAGGAACAGCAGCAAAGCACAAAAGGCACTCCCTCTCCAGCCTGATCCTCAGATTTTCATTGGGGTTTTACTGCAGAATGAAAGCCCCCAAATAAACCTCACCCACTTAATCAACCCACCTATTCATCAGGAAACCATATATGTATTGGAAGTGTAACAAAAACTTGTTCACCACAGGTAGGAAATGCAAAGTATTTCTCAAGTAAGTCAAATAAATATTTAAAAGGATATTGCTGTCAAATACCAACTGAGGTTGAGTAAATTAAATTTATATTTGTTTCTTCAGTGCTGTACTTGGTAAAAGTCACTGAACCTCTAAAACAGAAATAAAGTTTGGTAACATGCATTGGGCCTGAATTCAGCAGTGCTCCAGCTGAAATTAATGTCTTATGAGTTTGGCACCTCTGTCAGTCCATTAGATACCAGTCAATGAAAACAGCAGAAGGACGTGAAGATATAAAAGTGTAGTAGCCCACAAATATTTGTCCAGATTGTTTTTCCTTTGGATAAAGACACCTGCCTGATTAGTACTTTTTACCTCCAATCCTTTCCTCTCAGCAGTGATTTGCAGAAACAAGCTGGAGAGGGTGGGTAAACACAAAGGGGTTAAAGGGGAAACTGTTTAATAACAGTAGTAAAATGCAGGCTATTTTTGACATCTGGGTTAATGTCCATTATGCTCCATATGCTTTCCAAATGTTTGCAACAAGCACCCAGATACAAAAACAGATACCCATTCACATAGGCTTAAATTGCCCTCTCCTAACCTGTTACACATGGTTCCTACATAAAAGTCCAACAACTGATATGGTAATTAGTGAGTAAGAAAGAGAGGGAATAGACACTTTATTGCAGGGAACTGGTATCTGACCAAATGTTAGTAGAGAAGGATATCATTAATGAAAGCCTGTGAGGGCTATTTCTGCTCCCTAATCCGCGACAAGACCTCTGTGCTATAATGTGACATCCTTGAAAAAGCTGTCAGGATGAATTCCTCAGTTTCCTTCTCCAGACTCGTTCATCATTACTGCAGTCAGAGTACCAACAAATGATGGGAAATTGTTTCATTTTCTGGAAACAAGTAACTAGAGTGGAGTAAGGCTATAACTCATAAAGTCTTTCTCAAGTGATGTCCTGGGACTTGCCTGTGCCTCTTGCAACAACGTAATGTAAATTATAGGAAGGAGAAAAAAAAGCATTCTCAATTTTTACCTTTGTGCAAAACCATGAAAAGAATGACTCTATTAACTAAGACAAAGCCCTGACACTCTAAATTCTGTCGCTGCCACTAGCCTATTGTGGGACTAAGGAAAAAGTAATATCATTTTTCTGTGCTTAACTTGCTCTTTGCTACAGCAGGCATAACATCAGGCATAACATCTACATCTCGACAGGAATTTGCAAGGCTTAATGTTTGTAATGTGCCTTAAGAGTCTTGGATGAGTGCTAAGTATTATTATTATTCAGTTCCTGCATTTGATTAAAACTGAAATAACACAGTAAAAATTAAATTAATATATTAAGTTACAAGTAAAGAGCAAGCATGTGGTTTGTGGAGCTACTTGTAACACTTTTTATACGAACATGTATTACAGAGTAGGTGATTCCCAAGGTCTGTACTGACATGTACCATGTGGGCATAACTTAACAACTGAAAAACCCCCCAGAAGTTGGATTCAGCCAAAAATCTGTTCGTGGCTTCTGTGTGAGCTCAGAGCTCAGGCCAGCGGGAGCACTGTGGGCTGCTTTCCCCTGCCCCTGAAGTGCAGTTGCAAACACAATCACAGCCCAGATATTTGCAACTCAGCACAAGCAACAAAACTGGGTCGCACAGATCTACTGGAGGGCTCGCCGCTATAGGTCCTTTACCACAGGAGGTGACAATGGCATGACATGTGCTGTTTGAGCCTCCCTGTCATTACAGCCCCAACAATAAATACTGGGTTTGCTACTTCCTCCTGGCCTAACTCTTGAGGAAAGAAAGAAAACCCACCTCTCACTTTCTAAAGAATACAGTAACCTGTTAAAGCCTGTTATATCGACATGAAAATCTCTAGTGAGGAGGGCCAAAAAGAAAAATAATTAAGGCATAAATTTGTATCCAACCTACATAGAAAATTTTCAATGCTGAGATGCCAAAGACACCTCAGACACTTGTTGAGCAGAGTGAAAAGGTAAAATCTAGTTTAAATTTATAGCATTCCTTCAGTGTCCCTCTAGGAGTTTGGCTTTTTGCCAGTGTTCCTTGTTAAAAATTTGTTAAACGTGTTTGGCATTAATGCAAACACAAAGTGCTCATTTGTTACAAATTCTATTGGAATGCATTCATTTAAGGCAATGAAGTAGTTACCAGAAAAGAAAAAATGTTCATTAAGTACATTTTAAAAATACAATGATGTATGCGGTGCATAACTATGGCGCCCCAGTGGCTATATAAATATCTGACAGAATAACCACAAGTTGTGTTTGGTTTGAAATTGGAATCTCTTAAACATAACTGATAGAACAAAAACTGGTTTTGTTTGTTGTCAAAACTGATGTTAGTCTTTCTTGTTTAGATCTAGTTATAATAACCAAAGTTTTGCCATACAATTTTTTTTTTTACATCTCGAATCAATAAAGCCCATGGGTTAAAGTAATGCTCGAGGAAGTTTCTTGATTCAGAAGGTAAGTGCAGCACTGCACATTATCTGGAGAACACTGGACACAGAAAGTAAACACCCTGCTTGGAGGAGAACAAATTTTAGTCATTCTTAAAAACTCCACTTAAGGAAATGTTACCTGGGAGATCTGCAACTGTCTGACAACATTCAGGTTCACCTCAGCAAAAGGTGTCCTGCTCTACTCCTTTCAGCAAATAAAGAGCTCAGACCTACTTTACAACATCCCAATAACTAATCCCTCTCCTATAATAATGTGAAATATCGCTGGTAATGATAACTCCTGATATTGAAAAAGCAACTCCAAGGTCTATTTCTTAGATGTTAGAAAATATCTTCTCAGCTACATTGTAAAACTAAAAGCATTTTTCTCTTCATTTTTTCAATGATTGATAGCTACTTACAAAAAAGTTTAAAAATTGTAAATACATAAGTAAAACATATTCAAAAGAAAGATCCAGAAACTGTGTGATTTAATTAAATATGGAAAGGTTCACAAAAAACCACCAGCATAAAAAGTTATTTATAAAGACAGAATTAACTTTGCTCCAATTTTGGCAAAGAAATTATTTATCCCATTTGTTGCTATTTATGTTTTCAATTCCTTACACAGTAAACTTCAGAAGGATCTGCAGCTGGTGGTGGAATCACTGCACGAATGTGATGAACTTTCCATATTGCTGTAATGCCAGAATTGCTAATCTTAGTTAGGGATAAAAGCAGATACCATTGGGATGAATAAAATCAAATGGATTCAAGCCCTCTAGACAGTAAGAGTCCTTGAAAACCACTGTACAATTATATCATAAAATTAGATTAAGTTTATGAATCTTGAGACTATTTGGACAAGGATGCCTTCTCTACTGGGAACGTTTATAAATCAAAATTACACAAGTGCTACATGAGTTAAAAGACAGCTATTTTTTTCTTAGAGCCTTTTTCTTTTCAGAAAACAAGTCCAGTCTGAATCAAAGCTCGTCAGAAATACGGGAAAATTCAGCACATATCCTTCAATCTGTCATTTGGACCCTGAATTAAAAAGAGGGCTATGGGGAGCGTTAAGGATGGCTTCAGAGCAGGACTTTGCAATGGGCTGAGCTGGAGCGAAGATGATGGAAGAGTTTCCATGGATTCCACGGGAGCCGGAGCCGCACAGGGAGGCGGCCGGGACTCAGCAGCGCAGGGCACGGGGCTCTTTGGAAGACGTTTATGACTTCCTGAAGACAGAGCACAGTGAGACCATTGGTACTTGCTGTGGTTGTTGTTGTTATGTACATGGAATTGAAGTCACAAGAAAAGAAGAATTCTTGGGTATAAGTGCCTCAAACAGCGACGCTCGCAACGTGGTCCTGAAAGCCGTCGATAGCAGGGATCACTTGACGAAATTGGAAGGTGCTTTTTCCATCCTGGCTGATGTGGAATGCCATTTATTGTCATGCGCGGGATTAATTAGGGGGCTTTTTCTTTTTCTTTTTTTTTTTTTTGAAAATCAAGGTTTCGCGCTCCGTGCTGCCTAATAACACGGTGTGCCTGCCCGCCACCTGGCCCGGCGCGGCTCGCCCGGCTCCGGCGGCGGCACCGCCTCGGGCCACGGCAAGTGCGGGCAGGAAACGCCGGCACGGCCGCGCTTAACCCGCGCCCTGCCGGCCCGGAGCCGGCCCTGCCGCCGAGCAGCGACCCTGCCGCCGAGCGCCAAGCGACGGCACCGGCGTGGGGACACGGCTGTCCCCAGCCCCACGCCCTGCTCGGGGACGCGCTCGGAGCGCACTCGGCAGCGAAGCCGCGCAGCGCTGGCGGAGCCCCCAGCGCGCACACAGCGCCCGTGCCTGGTGCCTGGGAGAAGAAGTGGTTAAATAAACGCTGTGTCAAGCCCCCAATCTAATAAGTCATCTTATTAGGAAGTTGTGATGCCCTGTTTGCCCTCGCCTGTGGCTTGTCTGCTCCACTGAAAGGTCTCCTGCTGGGACCTTTGTGGCATTATACGAGGTAGAGAGGGCTGCTGCAATATATGAGCCTCGGTTTGGAGCAGCCAAAACAGCAGGAGAACTAAGCTGCAAAGAATTAAACATGTAACAACTTTGTAAAAGCACAGACAGTGATTGAGGTTGGCCCTTTTGCTGTTGACACATTCTGGCCCCTGTAGGTTGTGGTCACTAAGCCCATTAGAGCTGCAGTGTGGCAACATCTAGTTCAGCAAGTTCAATGTGTTTCTGGTTTATTTCTAAATACTGGATGCAAGCTGGCAGCGATAGGAGAGCGGAATACGGCACCAGAAATATGTTATAAACAGTCGTCATTGTCAGGGATGTGAAATTACTTTTCAAACCATTTATTTTTGGCATATGGAGGGTGGGTGTATTTTTGCGCTTTGTTAACTGAAATTTAATTCCAACTTGCTGCATGTTTTGTTTAATTAAGAAAAAAAAACAGAGGAAACCTCAAGATGCTGTTTTCTCTTAAAAGAGAAAATTTTCACTGGAGAGAGAAATCTTTGTTGCTAGAAATTCACTGCAAAATGAAACCAGAAAAATCAAACCCAATAAAATCTCAGCTGGGATAAGTTTCACTTATAAGCATCCACTTATTTACATATCAACTCCCCACTGTACTTTTTTTCCCCATTTCTTTAAGATAAAATATGCATTTAATTCAGATTTTTAAACTGGGTTGTGAAATGGACAAGAAAGATTAATTAGTGAAAGGAGGTATTACAGACATAATGAGGGGTAGATTTAAGTTCTAAACCCTAATATGCAGAAGAATACACATTCCCATCTCCTTGTGGACCACACTTTTCAGGGAACAGTGCAAGGTTTCTATTGCACATTGATGAGGACGCTCGTGGTCCCTCAGCTCTGAGGGCTCTGTTCATCTTTCAAAACTGTGTTGTGGTCCCAGCTTTTATGAGTCCCTGCAGATTCATCTCTGCCAAGAGCTACCAGTCTGTAGATATTGAGCGAAGGATGAATTGGCTGAACACTTGTGCATCTGAAACATTTGTCTGTCCCTCGAGCCTGTTTCGTGCTGCCTCTGCCCTCCTCCCCAGATGAGCCAAAGCTTATGTAAGAGGTGAAACGTGCAGAGAGGGATACAAACAGGTCACAGCTAAAGGAGGGGAGGGTTTGGCAATCTTTTGTTCTTTGTGTCTGCAGCACAGGCATTTTCCTGGTGCTGACCCCTGGGTTTTTTCCAGGGGTTTTTGCTCAGCCGTGGTCGCCCTTTGGGTGCTCCCAGCTCCCTGCTCTGGCAGCACAGCTGAGGGCTCCCTGGGCTCCAGCTTGCTGATCCACAGAAATGACTGGCCACTCCTTTTGGAGGGATGAAAATTATGTCGGGGCAAAGCACATTCTTTCTTTGGGCACCAGTGATGAAGGAGCATTTCTTTTCTGTTCTTAAGAGTTTGCCTGAGCTGAGCAAGGTCAGAGTGGTGGCTTTTCTCTGGATAAGGGAAATTTCTAGAATTTGCAGGATTAAATGAAATCTCAAATCTTTTGAGATTTGCTGATAATTTGTGACTAGAAGGAAATTCTTAAAATCTCATACATATTTGTCTGGTTGTAGAGAGTATGACTTGGGTTTTATCTCATGCATCCTACCAGAATCAGTCAATATTTAATAGCTGAAATTAGTTGGCTGTTGTGCTTGGATAACTCTAGTTACTGTGGCTGCTACTACACTGTTGTTAGAAGCATATTGGTTACTAGACGTTGTACCAGAGTAAATACTAATAAATTTGGTGGTTGTGGAGAGGGAGTTTAATCCAAAAGCATCCCAGCCAGTGAGGAGGCAGACAAGGGCTGTACTCCTCCTTTTGATGCACCCAAAGGCTGGATGGAGTCGAGCAGAAGAGAGGTGGTGAGGGCTGAGTGCAGGTTTGAGGTGCTTTATGTGTGTGCCTATTTCTGCCTTTATGAAAAGGGTGGATCCCTAGCCAGGGTGAAAAAGTCTTCTTAGAAATGCTGGACATAAGCATGGTGCCCTTCAGGCACATGACTCCAGTAGGTTATTGAAAGTTTGCTGGGGTTATTTTTTCCTTAACCAAGCAATAACAAGAAATTCAATAAAGATGTATTTCATGGCTTATGCCTGCTTTCCCAATCACCTCAGATGTCTCATCTTCTAAAGCTGAGAATAAACTAAAGAGCTTCAGGGTATTGCTCTGTGGATCTGAGTATTTGTACCAAGAGCTGTATGTCCCACCTCTACCTCATAATTTAGATAAACCATTAACATGCCATTTCCTCAGTTTGTTCTGCTAGTTAATAACCCAGTACTCACTGAAGTTATCCTATCAGGTATGCCTAAATACTGATTGTGCTGTGGAAGGCATTGTGAGGTATGCTTATTGTATTAGTAATAACAATATAAAAGAAATCAGTATGTCAAAGTCAGAGTTCTATTGTACACAAAAAGCCTGTTTTACTCTCACCTTCTTCCCCTCCAAATGATCCTAAACGTATTTTTTATTTTACATGGCTCATGCCATGAAACTGCTTATAAAAATGGTGTCTGATGTTACAGTTGCATCTTCTAATGTTAAGAAGAAAGAGCTACAACTAAGGCAAGGGTTAGTAGGTTTGGCCTGTTTGAAGACCAATGCTGGATCCATTTAAACCCCTTCAAACTGCTAAAGCATTACAATGACTGTGTGTGGCACTGGGAACAGGACCATACATGCTCGACAGCTACTTATTTTTTAAATACCCATCCAAGTAACACGCAGCATTTTGAAATCTAACTTGTGTGGTCTAATTATGCAATAATTTTTATAATTTAGGCCCCAATATTATGAGCTTCTCCACAATTATGGCTCTGCCCACGCATTTCTCAGTGCATGATAGGGAAGACTTAGGGGCCAGCTCTGTTAAACATACAAGCATATGTTTTAATTTTTAAATTTTTCCTCTATGTGAGACTTAAAAATGGACTTAATATTAACAGAAGGCTTAAGAGTCTATCCTGAACGGGACCTTAGAGGCTTTCATTTAACTAAAGGCACACATATATAATTCCATGCAGACTGAGGACCCACATCTATCAGCATTCCAATGATAATGAGCATTACATAAAGGGAAATGATAAAATAGCAGTAAGCAAAATTTTGCTCCCTCCCAATCTTCAAACACCACCTTTATAATAATCACTGTACACTAAAAAACATACATGTGTGTAAGAGTTGGAGGGATCAGAGGCTTAGATGGCAAGATTTCCAAAGATACTCAAACCATCCATGCAAGTGTCAAATGACAGGTAAACATGTACAACTAAAACCATGAAATTCATTATGAAATCACATAAAATTACAATGGTGACATTTTCTACTTGACACTATTATAAAAAAAAAAAATGATGCATTGCAATTAACCTGTTTAGCAAAACAAGTAATGAGCAAGAATAATCACCACAATTCATTGCTAACTACAATTTACACGTAGTACTTTTTTTCCCTAGAGAACACCTATTTCTCTATGCCCGTTCTCTTTCTCCTCTCAATCTCCCATTCCAGCTGTGCACAGACCTTGTTTGACTCCTCTCTCTATTTTTCTACTTGCTTAAACTTTATTTCTCCCCACTTTTTTTTATTCCATGCTCTGCAGCAGAGCTCTTTCCACTCTGTCAGGCTCTGTTGCCAACCTTTGTCCAACTCACTGCTGAGTGGTGGCATTGGACAGCAGCTGGAAATGGTGTGACACTATCACCCTCTACTTTCCCTGCATCTCGAGTTCTGGAACAAGATAAAACACGAGAAGAGTTCACAAAAAGCAGTTTTAAGGACAGTAATTTGCTAATTAGAAACCGCAAAACAAACCCAGATGATACGCTTGATGTGCATGCACAAATGTGTTGACCCCACTGAGGAAAAGGAACTGAATTAATGGAAACAACTTGGAAAATAAGGATAATGATGGCAGCACAAAAATTATTCATTCCTCCATTAATTTTAGAGAGAGCAACAACTAAACAGGTACTTATAAAAAAATATTTCCCACTCAAACAACTCCAAGAAAGACAAGACCGTTTTAGGGCTACCTTCCAGAAACTTTGTACCAGCTCTCTAATTTAAGAAGGTAAAACCATATTTGACAACATATCCTAATTTCTCATTAAATGCTCTAAATGCATCTAGCCCATTTAATTCTAATTTTCTGGATTTTTCTTTTCTCACACTTGCATGTCTTGCCCCATTTTCTATAGGAACTTAAAGATATAATAAATATTTAGGTCACCACTTCTAGGTACACCTCTACATTTATCTTTTTAGAGTCTGGAAATGAGACACAGTGGCCTGGGCTGTAAAATGAACATTGGATTTGGACAAAAAGATGTGAGAAATTCAGCAAATAAAGCACAACTGCATCATTATTTCATATCTGAATGCAGCATGATGTATTATGAAAATGTGAGGATTAAGTCAAAGAATGCAGTTTCACTGCATTTTTAAATGAGGAAATCTTGTTTTTACAAACACTTCCAGCGATCAAATCAAGCTAACTTTTTATTAATTTATCCAAGCTACTTGTTCTTTTGAACAAGGCATTTCTTTTAAAATATACCCCAACTGTAATTTATCAATTCTTTTATCATCAAAAATTATTGTTTAAGCCAGGAATAGCTTTTTTAGCAGAGCTCAATGGTTAATCATGCAAAAACCAAAAAAAAAAAAAAAACAACAAACCCAAAAACCCAAAAAACAAACAGTAATTTCTCATGCAAGTCACAAGTTCACAAAGAGGGGATGTGAAAAGGGAGCAGAGGAAGAAGAAGGTCCTGTGTCCATTGCAGATATTTTTTTCCAGTACAATATTTAGGGCATCTTTCATTTCATTAAATGAAATCTTATTTTTAATTCCCCAAGGTATGCACCTTCCATCATCAGGCATTAACACAGTAATGATCAGAAAAGATTTTACAGGCTCACTGTAGAAAATGCAGCTTGTTCCAACAATAATTTCTGATTTATCTGTTTTCCAAATTTCAAAGTGTGGGTCAGGAACAATTCACACCTCCCACTGTCCCTGTGCAGAAGGAAAGGAGGAATGAACCCCCCAGGCTCCCTGCAATGCTGGTGGCCCTGAGAGCTCAGGGCTCCTGCTGAACACAGAACAAGGCATTTAATGGCCCTCAGGAGGCAATGCCATCCACAAACCACTTAGCACAGTTCCAGTTTCATTTATCCTCATGGCAAGCCTGGCCAACAGTTCCATGGTGTCTGAGTCAGCATCACTTGTGCTCTATCCAGAACCAATGCCACCCATTCCACTGGGTGTCCAAATTGCAGGAAAATTTACCACTCAATTCAAATTCACCTCCTTCAGATTATTAATGATTTTAGAGACTTATTGTCTTTCTAATTCTTTCCCACCTGAATATTTGTATTACAATAGCCTCTCTTTACATAGAAACAATTTAAAATTTCCCCCTTTTTTTTTTCTTTTCTTTTTTTAGCCTTTGTTGTGCTCTCTGTTCTTTCTCAGTGGCTTATCAGAAATGGGTAGAATAGCAAAGATGTGGGCAAGCCTTGAACAGGTACAGGAGTTAAATATGGCTCTGTGTGTAAAAAATTGTTCTTTTCCAACTATTTATTACATTGTTTCCCTTTTTTATTACTGCTGTAAATAAAGGTGAGTTCTTAGAGGACTGTGCACAAGAATTCCAACATCTCCATCCTTAAGAGTAATAGCTAATATGATATCCTGATAATTACTATGCAGTCTGAGTTTGGGATTGCTTTTCTCTCATGTGCTTCATTTTATATTTATCCAAAGGTAATTACATCTGTCCAGTCCCTGCAGACACTGCAACCTAGATTTTGCATTTTCAGAATTCCTTCAGTCCTGTAGAACAACAAAATAGATTTCAAAACCATTTTGTGGGAAATTCCCATTAAATGTATCTGGTTTCTCAAAAGAATGAGCTGAAACCTGCAGGGCAGCTGGGATGGAGGGAAGGCAACAGACACAGCTCCATTCTGTGCATAATGCAACAAAGTGCCAAGCCATGCTTGTGGAATCCTTTGCTGTGCTGGTGCTGCTGGCTGACACAGTGTCAGCACTTTCCAGCATTACACCACTATCAGCCTGTACTGGGACCCTTTAAAACAGCTGAAATAAAAGAGCTCTTTCTGCATATTTATGCCATCCTGCTCTGAGCACTTCCTGTTGGCCCCAGTAAATCTCTGCTAAATTTCAATCGACTCTCGTGGTGTTCCAGCTGTTAGATAAACTTCCAAGGATATTTTTGTGACAGGTACAAACCTAGACAGGAAATCTCAAGAAGAAATCCTAAATTAATTATATGTCAACATTCAAGCCACAAGAAGGAGCAATTGTCATAAATTTTTGGAGGTTAGAATCCAATTTTAGTTGTAAGTGCAAAAAAGTTCACTGACTCATTTGTGATTCAGTGCCAATAAAATAATGTATTTCATTCTTCAGCCGTTCACTTTGGCTAAACATAGAAGGGAAGCTAAGAACAGTGAGCTGTATATTTAAATCACATAAAAGATTCAGATGCAAACTAATAAATTGTAGATTTACAATTTATAATTCAGAATTGCCTAATCTTATCCCACCTTTTTGAAAACAGATACAACAAATAAACTAATTCTGCGTTAAATGACAACATCTTCACTACCTAAAAATCTGGCAATGGTGCCAAGAACATCTTTCTGCAATCCCCAGCAGCACAGACTCCATCCCTCTTCTCTCTCCCAAACACTTTCGTGTGTTTTGTTAATGCTACTAAGGACGAGTAAGGAAGGGGTTGAGGGGCAGAGGGTGCTGTAACAGGACTAACCCAGAGGACTGCCCGTGTTTCCTCGGCTTTAGCACTGCTGTGGAATCTTGTCAGCTTTCCCATCGCTCTGTGACGTGTCCTTGGAGGACCTGCGGCCGGTGTGCGGGACACGGGCGCTGGGAGCGCTCCTCAGCGGCACCGGCTGCGCAGGCGGCGGAGGTTCCTCATCCTGCTCCCCCAGTATCCCGGACATTTTCCTGCAGTGCTGCCGAGGCCCACGGCCTTTGCTGCGCTCCCCAGACGTGCTGGCCCAGCAGCAGAGTGGGTTTCTCTCCGGTCCACCCCTGTGGCAGCCAGGGCAGAGTCCCCAACCCCGGGCAGCTGAAAAAGCCCACAACTGTGTTTCGGGTCAGGTGCTCAAAAGCGACCTTGTGCTCGAACCTGGCAGGGGGCCGTTCCCAAACCTGTCTGCCTAAAAACAAAGGGGACAGTTTTGAGACACCTGTTGTCTCAGTACAGAGAAAAATGTGTCATGGCAGGGGGAGAGAGGGAGTGGCAGAAAACCCCATGAAGCTTTGCAGGCTGCGCTGCTGGATGCAGCTTTGTGGCACATGTGGGAGATGCTTGTGGTCCTCGTCCTGGCACCAGGTCTGTCCCAAGCTCTGGCAGGCAGCCGAGCACAGGGAGCTTTTCCAAACCCCGCAGCCACTGCTCTGGCCCTCAGCAGAGCTCACTGCATATGGAGTCCAGGGAAGAATCATTGCTCCAGATGGCAAAGCCCAAGCAAGGAGCTGCAGCCACCTTCCTTAGGCAGAAGCGGGAGGAAGGGAACAAGACAGAGGATGTGCTTTGCAGCAGGAAGAGCTGCAGTTCCGAGGGAGAGCAGCATAGTTCAGGCTATTGACAGGAGAGCAAGGAAACAGTGATCACACAGTGATCACACAGTGGGCACGACTGAGTACTCTCTTCATAAACAATGTTCTTTCACACAGTGCAGGTCACGTTCCCTGTGGTTTACTAAGTACTTTCTCTTCGAGACACTAAAAGGATCCATCCAGAGTCTTCCAAATTATTTCAGTGGAGATACATCAAGAAGTCCAAGGTAGCAAACACTCAGAGCCCCATCTGCAGCCAAAACTGGGCCCACAGCACAAGCACAAATACATCAGAAATCCTGCAAGGAACCAGCAGAAGCATACTGCCCTTAGCTGACCACCTCAGCTCTGTGTCTCTCAAATACCGTGGATAAATAACTACTTATGTCACGCTGGGAGAAAAGGAATGTATGATATGGCTATGAAACCACCTGGATTTTTTATATATAAAAAGTGTTTTCACTACTTATGGAAAGCCAGACATGTAAATTACACTGCCCTTAGCAGGAAAAAATATGTGCCAAAGACCATGCCTAGGAGCAGAATTTGGGAAGAATGGGGGTATGGTCATGCCAGCTTTGCAATGTTTTCTTTTACAAGCCTGTTTTACTGCTGAGGTGGGGGAGACTAGTGTTATTGCTTCCTCAGAAAGCTGTTCTCACAGGATTTGACTATTGGTCATGAAAATCTTATAAGGTCAGACAATCCTGCAAGATTTTAACGAATTGAAGGTTTAAACATGTTCCCAAGATTTTGGTTGTCCGTTTCTAAGATTGAAAGTAATCTCCTTAACAATGTGCAACACCTAGGAAACAAGAATTAAATAAAAGCAAATCTGGAGATCTAAATTCAATACCCTAGAAAGTTTACACAAATTTGTTATCACATAATTTATCTACTTTCAGCCTGTCCACATGGACAGATACAGGTGACACTACTAGCATCTAACTACACCTGCATATCCAGTATGGAGGTAAAGAGACTTGGCCTGTTCCCTTGGTGCTGATTCTGTGAAGGTCTTTCTGCAGGAGCAAGAAGACACAGCCACAGCATCCTATGCCATTAGAGGTCCCTTCAAGGCTGATTGTTAGCATTAGAACATTAGTGCTCTGGGTATTTATCAAAATGTGGACACTAGAGTGGCTTGAAGTAGTTTCACTTCCTCTTAAATGATAATAAATTGGCAGTGTGAGTGTTGACTGCCTGCAATGCAACTTCATTACTTCAGAGGTTAATGGAGCAACCTCTCTCTGTTGATCTTCCTGTCACCATTGGCTACAAAAGACTCTCTGACACAGTGCAGTTTTCAGGAGAGGCACAAGTACAACAGAGATTAACCACATCAAAAAGAATACTGTCCCACTCCATTATTCTCTGCAAAGCTGGTGTGCAGCAAATCGCAGTGGCCAGCAGTGTCATCTGCCTTGTCTGACAATGAAATCAGCATAAACAGAGGTGATGATGCTGTATTAGACAAACACCTTTCCATCTTAAAAAAAAAAAGAAAAGGAAAAAAAAAGAAAAAAAGGCAAAATAAAGGAAAAAGAAGGAAAAATATAAAGAAGAAAAGCAAAGAAATGAGGAGAGAAAAAAGAAAGAAAATGAAAAAGAAGAAAATACTTTAATTATGATGTAAATATTGGAGCCACTGACCTTGAGCTATCTTGCACTCATTCTATAAAATTCCTCTTGTATTTCTTACAGAAAGCTACACAGTGAATTAACCAAACCATTATTCTTTTGAACTCTGGATTCATGATTTTGCAGGAGATGAAAACTGACAGGAATAGAGTAGGAGGTGGCCATGAGATTCAAAGAGGATTACATTTAATGCTGCCTAAGTGAATAACCCCCTGAATGAAAATGTATTCATTTAGGGAAATGTGCCTCTTCTTGTTACAGGTTACTGCCCTGAAATGCCTGGCAGGCGTGTTAACTTTCAATAATTCAGAACTCCTGTTGATCACTAACAACACAATGAACGTGTCCCTCACAGTTCTGAACAGAAAGCACTGCCCAAGGAAGCTGAACATTCTGTACATCCTATACACAGATACTTGGAAGTCACTTCCCAGAAGGGAGGTTCCTCCTGTCCTACCAGCAGCATCTCCTTTGTGAGGAGCACAAACCCACATTCACAAGGTTAGCTTTCTTTTTGTCAGCATGTGCATGAAATACAGTGGCTCCTTGGAAAGGTTTCATTTTGTTCAGTATTTCTGTTCTCTTCAGCAGATTAACAATGAACAGGTAACTAGAAGTGCATCAGATATGCAATTAGAGCACTGTAAATGCATGCACATATCCAGTAATTACACGTGTAGTGCAAACCATTCAGGGGTGTTTCAGGTCACTTGTCTCCACTCTCCACTTCCTAGCCCCACCAGTGTTTGGGATGGGGCTTAGCCAGTCTGACAACACCTCTACAGCAAATACATCAAATTCCTGTTCAACTCTTATCTTTTGGAGGTCTCAATTAGAAGTGAATACTTTTGAGCAGGAAACCCATCAGCCTGAATGAAAGCATCAGCTTCCTACACACACACAGTGGCAGGTACTTGGACTTCTTGTTAGAAGAAAGACTGATAATAAGGAGTGTCTGCTGATAGCATAAGGGAGGAGGATCCTACTGGAAATTATAGGAGATAAGGAAGATTGGGATTTCTTGCTGGAGAAGCAAACAGGGGGTGAGATTCCAGGACAGAACTCCTCTAAACATCAGAGCAAGTGTACCTTCCCAGCCTGTGACCTAAATGTTGTGAACACAACAGGAGTTCAGTATTCAGCTCTGATTGTGTCAGTGGCTCCTTTTGAGACCTTGGGCAAGTTGCTTAATCTCTATCAAGATTTTCTCAACTGTAAAAACCAAAAAAGCTGCTACTAAACCTGGAGAAGTCCCTTTCAAACTACAAATCAAAGCAGTATGTAAATTCTACACTTACTTCTGCACTATTACACCATTTTCAGTTTCTTTAGGTTGATAAACATATGCATTATTATCTGAATTCAGGCTAATAAGGAACCATGGCTTACCTTTTAAAAGCATAAATAGTGGATCTGGATTGCAAATTTGAAAAAAAAGTTAAATGTTTTACTTTCACAAAGTATTCAGTCTCACCCCGACTGAAGATCCAAAACTGAGGTCCACCAGTTTGAAGTCAAGTTTTTAACAGCTTCAATGCAGCTGTGGAAAGATAACCTGTTACTGCAAGATTTATATAAGAATTAGAAAGACACCTCATCCTTGGAAGTGTTTAAGACCAGGCTGGATGGGGCTTTGAGCTCCTGGTCTAGTGGAAGGTGTCCTTGCCCATGGCAGGGAGTGGAACTGGATGAACTTTAAGGTCCCTTCTGACCCAAACCACTCTATGATTCTATGAATTGAAGAGAAAAAATTGGCAGTTCAGTGCCATGTTGGCTCCGTGAATGTTAGAGCTGAGAGCATCTCTCCTGTAAATATGCCAAAATCAAAGCAGACATTTAAGATGACAGTTCTGCAGGCTCTAAAAGTTCCCATTTCTAATACCTCAAAAAGATACTGTCCAGCTGAAAAGAGTTTGAGAAATTACACAATGGCATACCAATATTAATTGACTATGAGAGTGTAAAACAACTCTTAAACATGGGAAAACTCCACCTCTGCATGCACAGAATACCAGATGCAGCAATATACACTTCAAAGCTACATTGCTGCAGACAGAATCAGCCACAGCTTTCTTTGTAGACTTTCCTTTGAAGAAGGAACTTTATGGCTAAGTGGGTGCATAACCACTCACAGCTACACAAAGTTGTTCATCCTTATACCAGAACACTTCATTTTTGCTCCAGTCAAAAATAGCAACTAAAGAGTGGCTGGTGTATAAGTCAAAAAAATATTTTTGGATATCAGTGAGAATTTAATTCCAGCTTTTCTCCAGTAGCCATTGATGTTTTTGTACTTATTTTTTATATCTCTAAATCAAGTTCAGCTCTACTGAAGTGTTGCTGCAGCAATGCCAATAAATAATAGAATGCACTGTTAACACAATGTTCAAAATTGTGTAATTCCATCCTGCATCATGATGAACACTGCTGTGGATACATTTATATAAAAGCACTTCACTTGAGCAACCCAGAGGAAGAAAAAGCCTATAAAGTATTTCAGAATCTCTCCAGTACCACCACCTAAAAAACACATGTGACCTTGGACAAAGGTAAGTTTTAAGAAATAAGAAACTTGTATCAAAAATCCCAATACAACAGCAAGTTTTGTATTTTCTGATAAAGGAGTATCTTATTCCTGATATCAGATGTCAGTTTTTATTGATGTTGTGTATGGTTACAGATTCCCTATCCCCCAACACTGGAGCACACCAGGGCACCTTTATCTGAGAGGGAGCAGTTCCCATTCTCAGCACATTGCTGGAGTTAAAGCAACATCCTGAATTGCAGAAGTAACTGAGGATAGCCAGCTTGTAAAACAACTACTGTTAACTACATTTTAATTACATGTATGGTTCAAAAAAAATTCTATGGCAGGTAAAATAATCCTAAGTATTTAAAATATTTCACAGTAAGGAAATACTCTGGATCTTTAGAATAGATACTGACTTTGCATTCTCAACTTTTTTCCCTCAAAACTCTTCAGTTTTTTCTTAATTAGAATGTTTAACACCAAAGGCAGAGAACTTAAGGGAAATCTGTATCAATGTATTTTTCAATGAGAGGTAGACTTTAGAAGGATTTTCTTTGTAAAAAAGCAACACTTTTTTGATCTTTATCTCCATTTGCATGGTAGAAGAATTCAAAGGAGTGAAGTATTACAGTCATTAGTAAGTAAAAGAGATATCAAGTGTACTAAACTCCAAGATTATCCATCAGAAATGAAACAAAACAAAGACTCTACAAGTATAAGATAGGCTCTTTTTCTGCTGGCTGAAATCTTCCATATGCTACATAATTCTGGCAAAACAGAATTTCTCTATTCACCTTTTCCCTATTGAAAAGCAATGCTCCCTTTAGCTAACCTTTTCTAAACCACCATTGAAAATTGTATTTTCTGACTCAAACAAAACATTGTTTTTCTTTCTGCCTCATATGGCTAATAAGAAAGACTTGAGGTAAATCTCCCTACAGCTGCTTTCAGTTCATTTTAAGTCAATGAAACCTATATAATCCTGTAATACAGTCAATTGTTTCTTTTCCACTAGGCCTGAAGGGCTGCAAGCTTAGAAAGGGAAGAATTACTGTTTTGCTTTTAAGCACCTATTAATATTTTGCCCCTCCAGCAGTTCTTTTTTTTCCCCTTTGAAGCCTTTTTCCCACTAAATTAATGTTTAACAATTAAATCAAGCTGAAGGAGATCTTAAAAGATCTAGACAATTACTGATTGGGTAGAAGAACAGGCCTTTAATTTAAATGGGAAACATCTCTGAAACGATGGTATGAGACCCCACAACTAATTACATAATTTTCTGCATCTGAGAAAACATGAGCTGAGAGAATGCAAATAGACACACATGGAATACCAGGAAGAAAAGCTGGAACTCTAACATCTACCTATCATCTTTGAGAATAGAGCAACTTGTAGAAAAACAAGCTTTGAGCTACTAGATGGAGCAAAAATAAAACTTTTTAAAAAATATTCAAGGGAATATTTAAAAAAATATTCATGGCATCTCTTTTTTGGGCAAATATTGCCAATAAACCTAGAATGGCAATCCTAAGTCTCTATGTAAACATCACAAGCAGGCCTAAGAGCCCTTTCAAAAGTGTGTATTCTTTGTATATATAATCTACTTTTGTGTACTTGTGAGATAGAAGTGTTCTGCGTTTCCTGCTTTCTTCCATAGCAATGTGTACGTTACCTTAAAAATACATCCACGGTAAGGTATGATAATGGAGGTTTTCTCTTAGGCCTGGATAAACAGAGTTTGTTCTGAATGAAAATCCTCAAGCTGAGCTCCAGAGCTGGCTGGTGGCCAGCTCCTTTGTCAGAGCCCGAGCACCCGTTCACAGACCTGTCCTACCCTTGATTCAGGCGGTTCCGTGGGCACCGAGACCTGCTCAGACCTCACAGATCCATCAAGGCGTGCTAAGAACACAAACACTGTTCTTTCTCCCTCCTAGCCCAAGGAGAGTATTGTGATTAGCCTTGCTTCTTAAAAGGGGCCAGACTGAACTATGGCCAGAGAGTGTTTGGACCAAATGTGCATTGCTGAGACCTAATAATGTCAGTGACATTATCCTACGTCCAACAGAGGTGCAGAGGCACCTAAGGGCACCTACTAGGACATCCAAGAAAATGACAGATCATGCCAGCAGGAACTGGATATGTCCATGGTGTGAAACTTCCCACACTGGACATGTGCCTTTTAAGTTTGTCCATCACAGCAGCATTAGGGACAGACGCTCAATGAACTGGACACCTAATTTCCCAATAGAGCCTCTCAAGTATTTCCAAAGGAATCTGGCTCCCACTGATTCCAAATATACAAGAAAACAGCAGTTTTAAAGAGAGATACTTTATGTTGGTTCCAGTTAAAACAGAACAGTTGAACTCTCAGAGAACTTGAAGGTTTTGTTTGCAGTTTCAATGTTGACCAAACTATAGCTATTCTTTAAACATTTCAGAAATTGCACATTTTTCTCTGGTGATCTCGAGTACTTCTTACTACAAGACAAGCCACAGGCAAATGAATTAACAAAAATCCCAACAGATTTTCATGATTCAAATACGTGCTTAATATTTCAGATAGAGTTTTCTCTAATTTAACAGTTTTACTCATCCCTAGATAGAATCAAAACATGATCTGAGGGAAAAAGTGTTATTCAGTTTTATGATTCATCAAATAATTTTGAAACACCGAGCACATTTTAGCTCACCATCTGTTACATAACCTCAATACAAAGTAAAAAATATTCTGGTTTTGGCTATAAACCTGAATTCCATTTTCAGAAAAGGTTGGGATGACAAACAGACTACTAGGAAGGACACATTCAGCCAACAAAAAAACCTTAACACTTCCAGGAATTAAGCCTCTCATTCCTATAATAACAAAAACCATCACTAACATAAGAAGGTCATGTCCTTTCCTGCTTTTAATATTTTTTTTTAATATAAATTCTTTAGCATCTTTCTATTACTCATTGTAAATGTTTCATTTCACCAAGCCAATTATATTCACAATATATTCCCCAATACAGACTGTAACTGATTCATGAACGTGTGTGTAGCAGAGGCATGTGCACTGAAAAGCAATCTCCAGTCAAATGCCTTCTTTTTGTCCACAGAAAGAACAAGTAGGTACCCCCACATGTGTAATACACACAGCGCACTGTTACAAATCAACAGAACTGAGAATCACGTCTATTATGCAAAACCACCAAAACCACACACCCACACACACGCTCAGGACATTCTACAGTAACATTTCACTTACGTGCCTGAAAGGGACTGACTCTCAAGGCAATATAAACACTGAGGGCCACCATGAGCACCAGCCCCTCGCAGACAGCTCAGCACCGGCTCTGCTCACAGCTTTGTCCCACTTGTCCCTGTTTGAAACCCTCTGTGTGAGAGGGGCTGGGGTGGGTGACACCTCTGGGGCTGTGACCAGCAAGAGGAGAAGACACAGTCAGGGAAATCAGGCCGGAGCTCAGGGCTCCCACCACCGCTGGCATCAGCTGTGTGCAGAATGTGTTGGTGGTAGCTCTGAAATGACAAACCTGGGGTGTGGTTGTGGGGCTCTTACTGAGCAACCAGCACTGCTTTACCTGCTGCCACTTTTTTCCCTTCTGAGTCAGTCTTCGTGCTGCCAGGAGCAGCTGTCCCACACATCCAGCAGCCCAACCCTGGGGTCTCCAGTGCTGCTCAAGTGCTGCTTCCCTGCCTGGGCAGGACACAGTCCCTCGGCTGCAACACCAGCCCTCCCAGCCAGCGACTCGGGAAGGGACACACAGGACAGATGCTACCAGGAAAAATACCACGAGCCTCAGACAGGCAGTGGCAAACCTGTGCTGTGCCCTCACACCCTCACTCTTTCCCCTCCATTCCACACCCCTAGTAAATCTGATGAGGACACTGTCCTCTGTTCCAGAGAAACTACAAAACAAGCAAAGATGTTGCTAACACTCCAAGAATGTGCTGAGCTGGGCAGCGAGTTTGCTAAGGATTGCCTGAGAAGGCAGAACCACCCTCCTGGAGCAATCTGAAGGGAGCACAGTATTAAACACTGTTTTTAAATCCATGAAGATAGGGTGGGTCAAGAAGACAGATGATGCAAAAAGCAGGAGATGGATGAACAAAGGCACAGGCCTTGGGCCAAAGAATAAACCCTCCTTACTGTGTAATGGCAAAGGTGAAGGGGAGCTGGCTGGCAGCAAGACACGCTGCAAAGAGGGACCGTGGCCCCCTCCGAAAGCTGTGCTCCTAACGCGGGAAGAAAGAGACGCAAGGACATAGACACGTTTCTGTATTTTGGATTCAGCGCATTCTGCGCAACGTCAAAGGTTCAATGTGAAAATTTCATCTCAGCCTGAAGAAGAACAGTGCAAATGTTGGAGTGCAGTGAAAGCGGGAGGAGATGCGGCGGGCGCAGCCGAGCGGGGCTGAGCAGCCGGGGCGGCGCGGAAAGGCCCCGAGCCCCCGGCAGCGCTGGGCTCCGCTCACAGCGGGGACAGCACAGCACAGCCTGGCCCTGCCGGCACCCACACAGAGTGGGGAGCACCCAACAGAGCGGGGAGCACCCACACAGAGCGGGGGGCACCCACACAGAGCGGGGAGCACCCACACAGAGCGGGCAGCACCCACACAGAGCGGGGAGCACCCACACAGAGTGGGCAGCACCCACACAGAGCGGGCAGCACCCACACAGAGTGGGGAGCACCCAACAGAGCGGGGAGCACCCACACAGAGTGGGGAGCACCCAACAGAGTGGGCAGCACCCACACAGAGCGGGGAGCACCCACACAGAGCGGGGAGCACCCACACAGAGCGGGGAGCACCCACACAGAGTGGGGAGCACCCAACAGAGTGGGCAGCACCCACACAGAGTGGGCAGCACCCACCCGGGGGGCTGCCCAGGGCCACGACACCTAGTAACAAATAAACAGCAAACAAAGACGTGCCGGGGACAACAATCAGCTTCACATGTTAACGGGAGAAACCTGGAAAGTGTAAAATGTATTTGTGTTGCTAGGCAAAGGCACTGAAACTAATTCTAGAGTAATGCTGTGTCAAGTAGTGTTTTGCACAGACGAATTCAAAGACCAGAAAACAAGGAAGATTAATTGTTATTTAAATTTCCAGACTTGGATCGCTCCCACAAGCTTGACAATGAAAAATTAATAATACGGATTCATGAAGGTTGCAATAAAAAGAAAGAGGCCAATGTTAGGTTCTTAACAGGCATTAGCTAAGGGGCATGGAAAGGTTTAAACTGTTACCATTCAGAGCAGTGACGATGAGTGAAAAGTGACACAGGAAACGTAGGGACTGTTTTTAATCACCCTTGCATAGCTGTTAAAGGCACAATAAAATGGCAACACGACATTATAAATAGAGCATGTAAAAGAGCCTTCTGTGACAGGGAGACCTGTGACAGACACCCTTATTAGACAGGTTGGCTTAAGCATTCACTCTGTCACCCTCCCCAGTTGGTCAAATGCCCTGCCCCATCTCAAAGCCAACTCAGCTTGTTCAGCTTTGCTTGGCCCATCTTTAGGTTAATATTAAAAGGGTGATTTATCAGACAGTTAGTTTAAAAAGCAAAGCAAGCACCAGCACAAGTGTGTTAAGACTTCTTCAGTTTCACAGAAGGGATGTCAGCTTTGCTGTAAAAGCTTCACGTGATGTGAAATGCAATTTAAACAATCTGGGATGCTTGGAAATAGATTTGTAGAAAAGAGACCATCTTCCCACGAAGACGCTGGGAGAGGCTGGATCTTCCTGGAGATTTCTGGTTGTGTCAGAACTGCATTTTGCACATCTGTCTGCAAACCACCCCACAAAGAGCACTTCACAACAATGTCTTTGCCCTGGTTTTCAAAGAATTGTAGCACCAATAATTCCCACTAAAGTCACTGGGAACATGCAACCAGTGAAAGGAATCTGAACGTTTATGTAATTTATGAAGAATAAATTATCACCAATCCATTTAGTCTTGAAATGCAACCATATTCAGTTCTAGATGTTATTCATAATTTACAGCAAGAGTTTCAGCACAAAGCCTGAAAGCTTAAAAAAGAAAATCAAGACAAATATTCTGGGTTTTATAATTCATTTTGGATTCTTATTTCCCTGCCAGATATGAGCTGTAATATAGAACATAAAAAAACAACTATCATTCAGAGTGAGCACTGAAGAGTTGCACATTTGTTTCCAGCTATTATTTCCTTTAGCTATTACATCACAGATGTGCACACAATTATTTTACTAAAAACTTAATGCATTTAAGGCCACAGTTAAAGAACTTGGGGTCTCCTTCTAATGACTTGTTAGCAATACCTGCTCTTCACAATCATACAACAATATATAGCACGAAGCCCATAATAAGGAATATTAGTGCTCATGTCATTTAAATTTTTTGAAAGAAAATCCTTTCCCCAAATGTGTACTGTGTTCACCTAATCTCACTTGTCATTCTCAGAAACGTTTAAAATAATGAGAAGAAACTTCTTAAGGAGAAAAATGTTTTCCCTTAAGTCTAGGCATAACTGAAGTATTCCAAGGAATAATATCAATAGTGCTCAAAGATGAAGGATCCTTGACAAGACCTACAGTTTTGGACATTTTTATCTACATTCTTCTTCTAAAGTGAGGCAGAATATCACTGATTAAGAACATTGAATTTTTGGTAGATGACCCAACCGAATTAAAAAAAAAAACCTCAACAAATAATAAAAAGCTCACTAAAAACTTGAAAAGGACATCAAACAACAATTAAATAAATATGATTATATTCAAGTGTGCACTTAATACATGTACTAAATCCTTCCAGTTTGTGTAAACAAATGAGAGTGCAAAGAAGTTCACATATAAGTCAACCAGCCTGCACTTCTGCAAACAGACATGGCCCACCACACCAGGAGGCAGCTGTGTGCACAGTAGACCAAACCTTTCATGTGTCATCTCCTAAGATTAAAAAGGAACACACTGCAGTATCTTACTGTTATTATCTTTACTTTTTCAAGCTGTACATTTCTGTTCTGTTGCAAACTACTCCATTCTCATGGCTTCAAGGAGCTGCAGACAAGCCATAAAACCATGCCACTACTTCCCTGCCTTTTCCATTTTACTGTATTCAACTGTTTTTAAAGGAAATACATTTGAAAGTCTTTTTCCTCAACAAATATCTCTTTATATAAAGATTGTCTGTGAAATACTTAAAATTGCTCAATGCTAACCTAGAAAAGGATTGCACAACACTGACAAACAACCCCCTAGACATAAGGACATGGCAAATGACAGGATGTCAAAAGCAAAAGGGAGACACCTGCAAATTAATTCTGTCATCTGCTCCCTGCTCACCCACTCACATCACGTGGTGCTGAAGAATGAGGGACCTCACCTCAGCAGGGTGGTGAAAGGATCAGAAGAAAGAACAAAGCAGCAGCTGACCATAACAGTTACAGTTGAAAATTGGAAGGGAAAAGCACAGGGAAAATTGAAAAACTGAATTTAAATACAGAGATGGAGAAAGAGAGAAGAGACAAAGCACCCCAAGCAATTGAAGATGGGGGAAGACTGCATTAGAAGAAAAGGAGGGGTTAGCCCAGCATGTTAAACAAAGGCAGCAGCAGGCTTACACCTGAGGGACCCTCAGTGCCAGGGCACACTGAGGGGACTGAGGGGTGGCACTGCTGCTTCTGAGCCTGCAGAGCAATTCCCCAGCTCTGGAAGAGGAAGAAGGCAGGTACAGGCACGAGTGATATCCACCACCCCTGCTGAACTCCTCTGGAAGGCTGCCAAAAAGTGAACACAGTTGAGGATTAATTAAACTATGAGCAAACTACCATTGCTGAGCAAATCCTTCCCTCCTCCCTGTGCTTGAGAAACTGGAAGAGGGAAGACTGAAGTGCAGAGGTTGTGCAGGAGCACCCATCACCCTGAAGATGGCTTTGTGGCTGTGGAGGATCCCCTGGGATATTTGCTGCTCCCTTCACACGGGCAAAACAAACTGCTCCTGCTGCACTACAGGCTGAAACATCAAAAAATGGAGCAACCAGCAGGAAAATTTTCTGTATTTCCTGTAGGTTTTTTCCCATTGGTGTTACAGCATGTCCTAACATCAGGAAACAGATGCCTGCCTGAAAATCTGCAAAGTTTACCTGACAGCATGCCTTTAAGGAAATATTTGTGTGGAGAAGGGCTACGTTTGTGGGAATGTACCTTAGGGTATCCTTACCAATACACAGTTGCCTTCCCTCCTTGGGAGCAGATACCACTACCAGTGTAAAATGATAGCCTGATTGTTGGAGTACTTACATGGTTTTAATGAGTGGCTGCTTAAATGGTCCAGCAATTCCACACACAAATATTTGACCCCAGGGCTACAGTAATTTATGGACCTCCCAATTACAGAAAGTACTCTTTTTTTCTTTTGCTTTGCACTTGGACTGTTCCTTTTATTACTTACTCCATATCCTTTCCCACTGTTCCCCTCTGGAGCTTCAGGTGACTGTGGGAAATGACAGAGGAAGATGTACATTACCCACACATGTGAGGGAAAAAGCTCTATCTATTTACAAACCTGGCAAACAAAATACAGGAATTGGGGAGAAGTTTATGTGTAGAAGTTCCAGGTAACTTCTTATTTTTTCCTAGAACAGCGCAAAAAGGGATGTGATCTAAAAAATGGAGTCCAGAGCTAAAGGTTCAATATAATATATGCATTTGCCCATAGTTAAATGTTGAAATCCTGACCTTTTAGATGTCAATAACTGCTGTAAATGTTTATGAGAGGGGAAAATGGAAATTCTCATTTAATTCAAGTCATGTCAGAAACATATTTGCATCGTCTACAGCGATATAGAAACTGTATCAAGCACAGCCTGATCATATTAAAATTTTTAATTACCAATGAACTATGCAACTATGAACAAAGTCTTTGGATGTTTCTTCATGAAGTCCAACTTAAGACACACATTCCAGTACTTAAAAACTCTTGCTGTTTATGGTAAGGGATTCATTAAAGTATTTTCAAAATACAAATTCTGTATCTTCCATATAATATTTGCAAAATCTGCTTTAAATGTGTGTTTCTCAGTGCTGATAATACTACAACAGAATTGGAAAAGAAGAAAGCTAAAAGTAATCTCTCTCTAATGAATAACAACTTTTTCAACTATTTGGACGAGCTAAAAATACAGAGCTTGGATGAAGAAGGATAGCTTTGAGCTAAACATAGCAGAAACAAAAAATATTTAAAACAAAACAAAAAAAAATACCAAATCATTCTTAAGAATTTGTGCAGAGCTTTAATATTTATAACCTCTTTTCCCAAGCAGAGCTTCAAAACACAAAGAGGACGTGAAATTGATAACAAAGGAAAGACGCCAAGAATGTACAAAATAGAAAGAATTTCTGCATTCCTTCTGTGAACATGGAAGTCCTCCCTCTGAAGCAATTTATCTTGGCTGATGAGGGATTGGTGGGTGTGCCCAAGACAAAACTGGTCAGACAAAGACATGTTTGTTTGCTTTTCATTTATCTTGAAGTCAAAAGCTCAATATGTGTCAGTGCCATCGTGGGCCTTTCCAGATCTTCACTCTGCACTGGGATGTGAGATGAAGAAAAAGTTTCTTCCAAAGGGAAGACAGGTCTGTAACCAACTCCGTGGTTATCATAAATTTGTATAATAAGTAGCCTTTGGAATGGCTGTGCAAGCATAGTGAAAAGCATTCTAAACAGATAAGACAAATAAAGCCTGAAAGCAGCATCAAAGACAGAGGTGACACAGTCTGTTCCACCTCCTACAGTAGAATAATGGCCCACTCATTGCTACAACTGTTGGATTGTAGGGCCTTGTTCCCTGCAGTGATGTTCCCCCCCAAAGAAATGTAGATCCTTACATTAGCATAAATTAGTCGCTCAGAACACACTCCAGCTAAAAACTCAGGCCTAACTGGAAGACAAACTTCCTTACTTTATGTTTTTGATTCCAGTCTTGCACAGACTAAAAATCTGTCTTTGAAGGTGAGATATTACCCAAAATGAATATCTTTGGGAACATGACAGCAGAAGCTGTTGCTTAGGGAGTTGGAAGATAGAATGGCTGAAATGATACATGTATTTTTTAATTTCAATTGTCCAAGTTTTCATGTGGACAAAAGTTGACCCTGAAGGCTGCATTCCCAGTAAGATCAAACAGAGTACAATTAACTTTCTGTTTAGAACAAGATTAAAGATCTCTGGAAGACTGAGAGTCAACACTTTACTCCAAAGATAGGTATGTAAATTTATTCAGACAAAACAAAACAATATAAAGTGAAAAGTCAGAAAAATTTGTCTTGGACCTCTACTAATGAACATTGCTTTTCTCAAAATGGAAGTCCAAGAGATCCATCATCAGAATTTCTATGTAGTTGAACTACGTGTTAACTGACCAGTTCAAATCAATTTATCAATGCCACATCTGGATTTTCATGCATTATATCTGATATTATTTTATATTTTTAACTGCACCTTGTTTTAAGATGCAAAGAGCATAGAATTAGTGCACTGGACATCAATCTTCACTCCGTTTTGTACAGTCACAATTGCAAAACAGAATTTTGGGAAATTGAGAAGTTTTGAAATCCTGAGTTGTTGCTACATCACTCGGGTTTAAATTCTGCCTTGTCTGCTTTTGATAGATTGACAACAAGAACAAAAATAGTTCCATGATAATCTTTTCTCTTAGTGAAATTTGACTAATTCTATTTACTTTTATACCCTTATTAATCTCTTGGGATTACTAGTTTTAAACTATGCAAACTAAAATGTATTATCTGATGCAATCATTTGATGAAATTAATGGGCTGAGTTATTACTACAGAAAATGAGTGTTCAGTACCCCAGGGAACGAGGGCCAAACAAGGGAATAGCAAGGCATTGCTTTTTTGTCCAAAATTTAATGGTTACATAATATTTGCTGTTACCCACCCATATATTAAAACACATAATGCAGTTGGTATTTCACTTGAATTTGTCTCATTCTCAGAATAGCCCATGGGGATTTTATTGACTTACAAAGGCATTGAAGAAAGAAGATATCCACTGCAATTGCTTAATTCCTGGTCAAGACCTAGGGCTGGCTTTAGGCTGTATGAGCTTGAGAGGACTCAGCCTCCCCGTTGGAGTGTGCCAAATCCTACCAAAGCCTGAATTTTAGCTCTGCTATCCTCAATCCTGGAGAGAATTCTATTGCAGTTTTTTTAGTAAGAAAATCAGAGGGAACCCCTCAAACTCTGTGGCAATAAATGGCATTTGGTACTTTGTCCATGGCCTATTTACCACAGGAAGAACCCATGAAGAGGGGTGAAGTCTGTGCCTTCCAGAATCAAGGTGGGGAAAAAAGCTTCTGCCTAAAAAAGGTGCTACAAGGAATTTATCCTGAGTTTCAGAAGAAACAACAATACAGTTGGTTTTTTTACAATCCCTTTCTTCCTGCATTCAACCAGTTCTATCTCACATGCCTGATATTCAGATATTTGAAGACCACTGTAATGCCCTAGACCACTATAAGAAGCATTTCTGTTTTCAGAGGTAGGTCAGCAACAGAACATTGCACATGAAACGTGGGCTGTCTCATGCAACATCTGACCTTTAAGTAGAGAGTGACTGCATGGCACAAAATAAATGCAATTAAGTAGCAAAGCCCAGCAACAACGGGGTTAGAAGGAAATTTTGAACTGACTGCAGTGCAGCAAGTTATCCTTTCCTACAGGTTCTACTCCTAAAGCACAGAAACCTTGGAAAAATTATATCTTTTCATAAGATTCATATAAAATGCAAAACATTCATAAATATGGTTTTGAGCTACTTCAAATATAATGCTGTAAATCTTATTACAGACTTCAGATGTAATTGTTCTGTTGTTTGTCTCATAACGCTGTGCCTCTTAACTTTATATGGTTACAAAGGGGATTAATTTTGCTTTAGTCCTTTGTTTTCTTTTGCTAATAAAGACCAGATTTGTTTATTCATTTTCTTTCAAGTACTTCTGTTTCTTATAGCATGAGCTCATACAGATGTAATATAGAAAATCAGTATAAAAGTCTAGATGGTTCAGGTAAAGTACAAAAATTTGGACAACTGAAGAGTCATCAGAAGCTTTGGGGATCATTCATTCCTCTTTTATTCCCTCATAGTTCTCATATTCCCCCTTATATTTGTCTGTATCTATATTTTGCTTTTATTTCAAAATAATAGAAACCTTTTCTCTCTCCTCCTAACTTCATATGCTTTCCTCTCAGAATCCAATTTTCTCTTTCCAAAATACCCCCTACAACTGAGAATACCTTGCTATTAAGGGCTTATAAATCCATGTCCTTTAAAGGTCATCTTGACAACAAGGATGTACATTTCCAGAAAAGCCCATCTGATCCTCCTGCCAGCTGAAAGCCCCTGTGGATGTGTAGATCTTTGCTGGTATGAATGTGCAGGTGTATGGCAGATATGGCATATCTAGATCAGGTCCAACAGTAATAACTTTATACATTTTGAAAGAAAATTAAAAAGAAAAAGACATTTTGTAAAGCTTTAGAGTAGAAATGCCTTCAAAGTTTAAAAATAACATGAATATTAATTGAAATTATGTTGTATTGCGTGCCCCCAGCCTGTGCTGTGAATCTAAATACAACAGAATTATGAACAAAAAGACCAGCTTAGGTAATTGGCAAAATGAAAAGAAAATGCACAAGTGAACTAAGTGTTAGAATCAATACAGATTTTGGTACTCTTCTGCTGCAGAATCCCAAAATACTAGTTACAAGTAGGAGCTCCATAGTTTACCTTGACAACCTTCCCTTACATTCTCTAGCTACAATTCTATTTTAAGGAAGAAATACTATTTTAAATAAAAGAGTCATGAGAACATGTCTTTTCATTGTATTCTTCCAACAACAGAGACGCCTCTGACCTGTCATTTCCTGGACTACAGCTTATGTGCATATTAATGAAGCTCTCACTTGTTATTGACAAAAACTTTCCTTAACTTAATGAGAGACAAGCTCTTAGAATGCAAACACCAGAAATGCCAGAAAGTTTACTTATGGATTTTTTTCTTTTTTTTACCCATCTCACGCAGTTGTCTAAGGGAGGATGAACAAAACTCAAACATTGCTGCGCTGCTCACACAGACCTTCACGCAGACTTTGTGACTTCATCTCCCCTTCCCCTCTACAAGCACCACGTCCTAAGCAGCGAACAGCTCTGCTCGTACATGCACTTGGTACTAACAAGTTTAAAGTAGGAAGTGATGGTGATGTGATAGCAAATGAATGTTGGCAAAATGTCAAATGTCCGGTGTAAAATTTTATGAGCATGCACATTCCAAAGTAATGTGGACACAAGCCATCCACTGTGGTTCATTTTGGCAGAAATATTGCAAAAATATATAATTTTAGCCTATATTACAATTCACTTGCAGATACTTAAAAACACACCCATCAACCTCCCCAGAAAGGTCAAAGGAGCAAGTGGGCAGAGCAGATACAAGAGGGACTGGTGCCTCCAAAGACACTGGTTGAAAACTAACACATAGACAGATGAATCAAAGGTTTTGCACAGGTTCCTCAGAGCTGACGAGAAGTAAAAACATGTCTAACATCAGGGAAATGTAACTGAGCAGGGCTTTGCTGGTGCTGCTGATGTTACTGCCAGCAGGCTGTGCACAGTCAGGCACTTCTTAACCAAATCTCTGTAAACCAAATCTCTGTGCACCAGTGACTGCATTACAGACACCCAAACACACCTCTGAAACACCTTTATAAATATACTCAAGTCTGCTATGTGTAATACAGGCCATATATAGTTGACACTCACAACAGCAGGGGAAAAAAACACAGTAGAGTTGAAAATTTTGTTAAATCATTTGAGCTGGTAGGTTTTGAAAAGAAGAAATCATTATATTACCCAATTTTATACTTCTAAACACATAGTCATTGGCAACTAGCAGTTTTCAGAATGGATGGAAATATACATCCAAAGAGTTATTATATTAACTCTTATGTATATAATTCCAGTTCACAAAGGAAATGTGACATTTGCCACACCAAGAGACCTGTGGTGGTCAGTTTTTCCTCATGTCCCAAAAATCAAATTCTTTCGTTGGCAGAGAACACTTGCTACCTGGAAGAATTGACCTCCTAGAATATTCATTTCTAGACATTATTTAATCACAAAGCAATATAATATCTATGAAAAAAGGGGAACCTAGCCAAGGCTTTGAGATCCTCTGCTATAACTTTCAAACCCACTAACTGTCAGACAAAACTCTTTTTAAAAAACATATGACATCCCTCAAAGCTCTATCTGTCCAAGGCTCGTTAGCAGTGAGTGATAAAAGACATTAACAAGGGAGATATTTTTAATGAGCTTGCACACTGTGTGTCTGCAGGCAGCCTGACCCCTCCTTGTGGCCCTTGGGCTCCTGTCTTACCAAAACAGATCTCCTCTCATGCAATTCTGCTCCTTTGGCTCTTGTCAGCACTTTGCAAGCTGTAATGAAACAAATAAACTAAAACTCAAATAAATCTGGCTAAGTACCAGCCAAAGCATTCATTGTGGCTGCACAAGAGTGTCCAAACACATCAAATTCAGGTCCCCAGAGAAAAAAAAAAAGTTGCTTTCACAGCAGAGGTTGTACATCACGTACAGAGAGTGTCCAACACCTGGTGCTAGTGACTGATCAACAGGAGGCAAAACCAGCCAATGTCCTTTACCAGGCTTTGTGTGGCCAGGATTATCCCCCAGGAGTGGGAACCTTCAGCTCAAAAAAAAAAAAAAAAAAAAACAACAGAAAAAGGGCAAAGATTCTTAAGAATTGTTTTGACTGTAGAGGCCATGAGAAGTTCAGGAAATGTCCTTCTGGATCACACACCCACCAAATCCCTACCATAGGCTTTGGCTGGTCCATAGGGTCAGCTTCAGGCAGGAGCTGATGGAGAAGACCTCTGATTGTGGAGTGGAAATGTAACATTGATTGTCAAAGGTGCCTTGGGAACACTGCCCAAGACACTTAAGAATCACCCCGATGACTTTTTCATTTGTCTCCAGAGTTTCCAGAAGTCTAGACTTACTATCTTGGAAATGTCAGTATCAGACAAATTTATGGTGAGAAGCAAAGTTCATGAGATAATGTGGGCGGGGAAAAGAGGATGTTGAGGGGAGGGAGAGGGAAAAGTGAGAGAGATAGTAAGTCTAGACTTTATTTTTAATATATCTTCCATTTTGTGACATCATCTTGACTTCTAAGGATCTGGTTGATCTTGAGCTCATGAGGACATAAATCCAGTTCATAGACAACGGCATCAGCTCATTTGACTATGATACAAATTGATAAAAACAGCAAGCCTTGATTTTATCCAGTTCGAGCATCTAACAACCAGGGATTCTTCATAATGCACACATGGCTAATGCCCAAGTCAAAAAAAAGTATAAATTCAAAGTTGCAGAGAAAGACTGCAAGCCAGGGTCACACAGAAATCCATAAATATGATGCTAAACTACCAGGATTTCCTTAAGTGAGTCCTTCAGTCAAAGCTGGGACTAAAAGTAATGTAGATGACAGTACTGCCCAAGGTTCCTTCCATTCTTAGCATTCATCAGTCCTTAACTCATGGTGCTGTTGAACTTCAGTTGCACTGTACATATTGTGCATATTCCTAGTCAGCCTGAAAGCAATTAAGGCTTAAAAATGTGCCCATTTCACCTGATGAACAGGCTGACCAGAATGAGCTTCCAACCTGTCTGGTTAAACAAAGGAGAAAGGCAAACCTGAAAACATTAAAGGGCTTAAACCTTCCCTTTGATTGTCATTAACTGATTGACATCTGGAAAAGGCATCAGAGAACGTAATGTGACAAAACTAATAGGTTAAGATGTTTGCAGGACAAGAATAATCTTTATGCTATAGACAGGAAATATTCAACTCAGAATAAAGTTTAATGAGGGCAAAATAAAGCCTAGGCATGTGGAAATGCTCCTCTTTGAGGATATTCTTTATACCAATTACTCTTCAAAGGCAATGTGTTAATGTTTCTGGCAAAAGATTACAATCAAATCTGATGAATAGTTTCCAATGTTTTTGCATCTAATGTGCTCAAAAATGTTCTTTTGCTCGTATTATCAATCTGTCATCCTTGTATTTTATTTTGGCAATACATATATATACTGATTTCAATTTGGTCAAGAATTTAAAAATATCTCAGCCTATGAATCTAGTTTATAATATGACAAGTAATTAATTTGTTTTCATTATTGCTTTTTATTTTCCATGAATATCTCATGGGGAGAAAAAATGCCAGTTAATTCCTCCTTGTTTCCTATTTCCTCCAGAGAGACTTATTGTCTTATTTTTATTATTAAAATATTGTCCTTAAAGATTGACCATTGTCTTGAGCTTTACAGTCTCTTCTAATTTCTCTCTAAAAATTATTTTGCATCGTTGTGCTTTTGATATTATAGCACAGTCATGAAGTAACACAACACAATAATTCCCTGATAAAGCTCAATTTTGGGATACAAAAGAGAACACTGAGTGCAAAGTAGAGAGGCACATCTGAGCTGGGATATTTGTCAGTGTTGAACATCCCACATATGACCTCAAAAATTTAACCCTGTGTTTCAAAAACAATGCTCTAATAATTTTTTTCCTCCCACAAACTTCAGTAATAGAAGTAAGGCATTTTTTCCTTTTAGGATACAGAAATTCCTTTTCTCATAAAAAAAAAAAAAAAGTACTTTATAAGGTGATAAAGATCACCTTGAAAAGATTCAGGAGATGAAATGCAAAACAAACTAATGAATGCACTTAGGTAACAAGAGCAGGAGTTCAAATCTCCCATCTCATACGCTCTTAGAAACCTTAAACTCTGGATTGCTCTTTCTCTCACACCTTTTCCTACTCTGCCCTCACCATTTCAAGTTCTCCCATGCTTGCTATGCCTTGCTCTGCACAGGAAACCCCACCTTTGCAGGCCTCAGCAATTCAGCCTTTTTTCTGACCTGTATTCTGGGACTTCTCAGTTCTTCCCCAAAATAAGGCCATGCCCAGTGGAATTATCCTCCACCAAGGTCTCTTGCAAACACTTTTGGGTCACAGAAGGTCATCTATAGAAACAAGTGGCTTTTGGGAGATAATGGATATTTATCCAAAAAAAACAGAAGAAAATTGTGATGCAGCACAGAGTCACAGGAAAGAACCTCAGAGAGGAGGAAGCCTGGCCATCCTGTGTTTTCAGACAGAAGCAGTTTTTTAAAAATCCCTGTCAAAAGAGTTGGAGGAAGACAATTTTATGTGAGGATGCCAAGCAAAGGACAGCCTGGGCTGGGACAAAGCAGCCTCGGGCAACAGGTGGTGATGGAAGGATCCCTGACAGGTTAGCTCAGGAAGACACTGGCCTCTTCCATATTATCTAGATTTGAATGAAACAATAGCCAAAAATAAGTGTGTTGAACAGGAGGTTTTTGGGTTAAAGAAGAAAAGACATTTATGTTAAGAATAGGTTACCCTTGTGTTTAAACTTCTGTTTTCAAAACACACAAGTGAGCAGATAGGGCCTTCTTATTAATTGACATTTTTTGGTTTTTTAGAGATTACCATGAATTACCTAACCAATAGAAATAAAAAATACCAATATGAAAGGTATGGTACTCTTACATCCCCAAATCCTGGCTGGATTTGACCTCTGCTTCCTAGATTCCAGCTATTTTGAAGAGCAGTTCTCAGCTCTTTGTGTGATTCCTCTTGCATTACTTAACGTACTCCTTTAACCTCTTCACTTAGTCCATACCTATTTCCACTGCCATGCTGTCCAATAACAAATCCTCAGGTTATTTTTGACGTATTATCATTGTTTATAGCTTTAGTTTTGCAGAAGGACAGGATCACATTAACGACAAGAGAATATACCCTCCCTTTGTGTCCTAGTGTATTACAAAGAATCTACAGGAAAATTCATATGTACAGCTAGCATTTTATTCCTTTCCTACAGTGGGGTTTGTGCCATTCTCCCCACAATTCCAATGAAAATAAAATAGATATACCATGTCAGCTATCAAAAGAAAAGGAAGAAATTTGTACCTCTTATTAGTATAACAGTCTATTAAATTAGGCAAAGATGATGGATTTGAGTGGAAACAATGTACATTTCTGCTCAAATATTGCCAAAAATCTGACTCAACGTAAGTGCTTTATTCAGAATTAGTGTCAGGAGCCAATGTTCTGATGCTCCTACTCCCTTTTCCCATTAAAATCTTCAGCACTGAGGAACCCTCGCTCATGCCTGGGCTTTGAAGTGCATCCTCAGCCAGAGATCCCCATCCTATCACACACCCTTGAGGAATTTGATGTCATTTACCTTCTTAACTACTATACTCTTGTATAAGAGTAGGCATTCTAATTAGAAATAGCTGTAGACATTTCAAACACTCAGGTCTTCCAGTAAAATTGCTGGAAATTTAGGAGAGATTATTGGATGAAATGGTCTTAAACTGTATCTTCAGTGCCTGCTGCTGCTCTTCATCCTTTATGCTACAAAGTCTTTTGGGCATTGCTGTAGTTCTTTGGTTTTACCTAAGGCAGAAGAGCCTTCATTCCTGTTTAATCACTGTGGCCTGATGTGCCTAGCATTGTTTCCTGGGATCTGGAGTGACCAGAAGCCTGTGGGTCACAGGTTAAACTCTCTGGGATATGTGCATACATTTCCAGCATTAATCCCAATTCTGATTTTCAGGATATTCAAGAACTTCGAGGCTCAGCTGAAAGAAGTGTATTGTCCTATTATAGAAAAGGGGGGATAGGAGGGGGAAGTGTATGGAAAACAGTTTTCTGAAAGGCAGCCTCTTTTCTGCCAGAATAATTTCAAAATACCAGTTGAATTGCAAGTACAATTTCTGTTCCTTGCACCTCTAAGTGGACTTGACTGTGGATTCAAAAAAATGTACCTGTTTATTCTCTAAGGGAAGACTATTTAGAATAAGTGTATGCTTACAATTATGGTAATGCTTAGAAACCTCAGTTATGAAAGGATTTGGGTTTTTTTTTTTTCTTTTTGTATATAAGTTGCAGTAAAATCTAATGAATTGTATTGAAAATGCAGGATTTTTGCATTCACGTCACATTGCTCCTTCTCTGTTCACAAAGTCTCATAAATGTAACCAAGACAGATCAAGTTTCACTGAGAAAATTAGCCTAAGAAAAAAAGTAGAATTCCCTTCCACTGCCACCCTTTCTGCTTCCCTCATACACTCACAAGAGAAAGACTGAGGTAATATCAGCTGCACAGAGAAGGAAGAAATGAGGTCCAAACTTGACATTTCACGTTACATGTAGACAATGTATTTATGAGAGCTTTACACGTGCTCATATTTGTCAATAAAAATACGGCTCTACTTAAATTCACAGAAACTGTGAAACACACTGATTATTGCCTTTACTTTTTATTTATCCTCTAAATTTTGTCTC
Organism: Nicator chloris; assembly: GCA_013400495.1. Lineage (NCBI taxonomy): Eukaryota > Metazoa > Chordata > Aves > Passeriformes > Pycnonotidae > Nicator > Nicator chloris. The sequence continues at coordinate 241,026 of WAAE01000114.1, forward strand.
CATATGCAGAAGAATGAAGATTACCTGTCAAAATAAAATGCTGTAGGAATGAAATATACAGCACGTACTGTGGGAAAGCACTTGGTTTCCTTACAGATGCAGCAGCTGGTGTGCACTGCTCACAAATGCTTATTTTATTCTGCCAGAAAAATAAAATAGTTTATGGCATATTTCAAGTGAAGACATCTTGAATTTTTCACATGCTTAGTATTCACTATTTTTTACTTTAATATTCATAAGTCTTCACTGAAAATTAGCACTTTTTGTGCTATAAAAGGTTACTTTTTATCTCTCTTTCCCATTCAATGTAACATACTATTACACAGCAAGGAAATCGAGATGTCTTTTAAATCCAGCTTCAAGTATCTACACACTTCATGTTAAGCTGCAATGCTTAATTTAATATCTGTACAGGACTGGTAAACATTTTACACAATGGCTTATGTAGCCTAAGGGACAAAGCCACAGCATTCAGAAGGTGGTATAATAGGTTTGAAGGATGACTGTACACTTGAGAGGAGGCAGAAAAACCCAAGGCAAGGAAATCTTTGCTACAATTGCCAGAAAGTAATGTAGTCACTCTGTGAGCACACCCTCTGGCACTCTCTTCTGTTAGGACAGGAGAGAAGTCTACAGTACTGTCATGGTCCACAGGCTACAAATGTTCCCAATGTAGCTTTGTATTCAAAGCTTTTGACAAAAAAAGGTCAACAGCTGTGGTTCACTGAAAGTCTGGGGGCAATAATTCAGTGTTTTAATGACATAAATGACAATAGTTTTTCAACAAGAGAAAGAACAGAGAGAGAGGAGAGACAGCAAAAATGGAAAATAAAATTAGTCTTATTTCATTTCCTTTCTACATTACTAGTTGGAATAAAACATAAAATATTGTTCCAAATTGCCTCAAGTGCTTGAACTCATTCTTCAAAATGAAATGCGTTAATTACCTGCAGCAGTTACGTTCATCCAACACAACCAGATTTCATTTAGCCTGTCCAACCTCCTCAGAGCTGCTATTGGACTGTATTTGGGCAGTGAAGGGAGGGCGTGCATGTTATTATGAAAAGACTCAACCCCAAACATGCAAACAAAAATTCCTCAAGAATCAAAGGAAATCAAATCATTAAGATCATACTGGCACACACAGATTTAAAATTCTATTGCTAAATACTGGCACAGATAACAAACGATTCTAAACTATTGCACGTAACTCTGAAAATGCATACAGCACGTCCAGAAGTGATGTAAAAAAAAAGTGTCTAGTGAAGATAAAATGTTTTCTACATGATATTAATATTATCATCTAGGATGAGCCAAAATATATCCTTCTGCAGGTTCAATTAAACTGCTTGGGAAACTCTGGGATCAAAATATTTACTAGATAGAGACGTTATGAACTTCCAAACCAAAAAAGCCCCTTAGAATTCTTCCTTCTACACTTCTACTGTTTTCCTAACATTCCTACCATTTCGTGATGTGCTTGTGATTTTTCACAGGAGCTCAAAAGGTTCAGCTCAACCAGGGAACCAATGGAATAACTTTCTGCTGTCTTGTTCTCATAATCTCCTTTATCCCCAGAACACGCCTCCCAGCACTGGCCATGCGTGTCATCTGCATGACCCTTTTCTCCTCCACTGACACCAGCAGCCTGAGTGCCACAGTTTTGTCTCCACTGTGATCCCTAGGAGCTAAATTCTCTGCTCCTAATGCAGATTGGGTTTTTTTTTTTTCCTTCCCTCTCTCAGGTTCATAACAAAGCCAATAAAAATGGAGAGTCTGCTCACGGAATCAGTTCCACACATACTTGTCTTATGGAGGTGAATAATCCGGCTGATTTCAAAAGAATGACAAATGTGCATGAAGTTCAACATAAGTGTAACTGATTGCAGGCTCGTGGCCTGGATGCTGATCCCAGGATTTGGCTCCAGCAGCACAACCTTATGCAGCTTGTGCTGATAAGCCTTATTTTAATATTAGTAAAGGGGGTATGGCACAGAACGTGTCTGCTAAACGGTTTAAAATACATGTGCATTTTATTTAAGAAACGTTGAATTTCTGGGCAACCTCCCTGAATTCCTTTAGTTTGCTGAACAATTAGAATCAGCTTTGGCATTCTTGTGTAATGACGCAGCGGAGAATTAAATGACAGACCATATGTATATGAAATGCATGTAAATTCATACAAACATGCAGTAAAGTTAGACATATTATAAAAGAAAAAAAATGCAAAAGTGTATGCTGGTTTGTGCACACAAGGTTCAACGCTCGTAAAATCCTGCTGTGCTTGTCTATGAATTTATCTTAACTTGCCTCATCTACAGAACAAAACAAATGTCTAAAACTTTTTTAAAACCCTCTTTTTCAAAGAAAGTGAACATCTGTTCAACAAGTCTGACCTGAATTTGCACACACTGTATAGCATCCTTCAAAACTTTTTTGGAAAAAAAATTCAAATTTTCAACAAAAATGTTCCTAACTATCCCCATATAAAGATAATTTTTATACACAAGAAGACACTGAGGCCCAAACTAGCAACAAATACAGGAAAATATACTAGGAAAAATACTAGGAAAAGGAAGCAGATTTCTCTCTTATCTGTGTGCCCAGGCACTTTTCTACAAGAGTTTGAAAGCCACACACACACAGAGGCACTTGTGCAGGCAATCAGGGGCTGTGCTGTGGTACAACATTTTAGTCATGGTGTCACCCACACAGAACTCTTGGCTTACAGAATGTCACAAGTATGCCAACACCCAGCAAGATGTCACAGTGCTTACAAAGCAACCTCTCAGAAGCACAGGCAAACCTGATGATTGGCTTCCCATCATTTCCCTGGTGTTGCCTTCCTGACATTCCCGTGGGACACTCGCCCCAGGGCTGGTGTGATCCCGATGATCAGTGAATTTTGATCCCGATGGGACACACGAGCCACACAGCCCTGCCTCACCCAGGGCTCCTGGCAGGGAAAGGGCAACTTGCATTTTCCTGCTGCTGCTCCATGGGCAAAAGGCACCTCCAGCAACTGTCCAGCTCTTCCTGAGCACAGCAGCTTGAAAGAATCCTGCACTTCAGCTGGAGGCAGAGATGGAGAGAGGGGCTGCCACCTGCACTGCCAGAGCACAGGGATAGCAGCTCCTGCTGCTCAGGGGACAGCAGAGCAGTGACCAGGAGTGACCACCCAGAGCAGGCACCTCCTGGGCTCCCAGACTGCAAGGCCAGAAATGCTGGAGCCCTGCAGTCCTGCCCCCCTGGACTCTGCAGTTTGCACCTCACGTTAGAGTCTCTGAAACTGCCACCATACCACCTTTTGTATGGGTGACAGGTTTTGGAAACAGGAATGACACTATGGCACTGGTAATCTCATGCCTTAGTTGCTGGTTATCTTTTTATACAAATAATTAATAAAAGCTTTGCTCTCATGAGCAGTGCATTTTGAGGTACATCAGTAGTTTAGCATAGAACTGGAAAAAAAAAATTAGAGAGTTAACCTGCATTTTGAGAGAAACCACTAATCTGGAAGAAGAAAAGAGCACAGCCGATTTTGGAAACATTTCCCAAAATACTTCAGGCCAGAATTTCCACAGGGTTTCTGAACCATGATCACAGCGTTTATGATGTATGTATGATGACTTATTACAGATTTCCATCTAGCCTAAGGCATTTACTTTCCTAATTTGTTACATATCATAACAAGAAGAAAGTGAAAATAGTTTTTAATGACCACCAATGAAGAAAGATTTGTAAAATACAGACCACATTGATCCATGACAATAAGGAACACGAGTTAAAAGCAATTCTCCCTCAAAGTGCTCAAAAAACCCTCTCCAAAAGCAGCACTGATTTATCATTTAAGAATAGGGAAATTTCAAAATAAAACCCCATCTCCATCCATCCATCTGCTTTATACATCAATTAGGAAAAGAATAAATCTCCATGGTCCATAACCTAGATATAAACACCTGCTAAAACAAAGATTTGTTAACAAGTGTACAGTTGCTTACTACAGTTGTTATTTCAATAAAATTAATTGCTAATTACAGAAGAAGAATTTGCAACAGAAGAAACTCCTAACCAAGAAAAAAACCCAAACATCCCAGATCCAGATATTAACTCTGGTTGAACCCATTAGCCAAAGCAGTCATCCTTATCGTGGAAAACTCTTCATCACTGTGGATGACCCTGAGTAAGGAACATTTCCTTAACTACAGCAATCTCAAACTGACGTGTTTGTCCTTTGCCCACCTTATTTCCCCATGGGCCAGTCCACGCTATCAGCTGCTGCTGCAGTTTCCAACTGGTCTCAGAATTAGAACAGACCCCTTGAATTTATGAGTGTCTGTTTGGAAGCTGGACAACTTCCAGGACACAAGACATGAACGTGACCCTCTGATCTGCAGTCAGCAGTTCAATACTGCTCAAGGAAAGAACTTCCAGGGTGTTCAGTGGAAACACAAACTTGCATGCACTGAACACAGCCCCCTGTGCCCCCAAATTCTGCCCAAAACAGTATAGTTTGTGTCCATACTTCCACAATTGTCCAGGGACTAGGAAATATAGCTGACATCTGAAAATTACCTGGTAATAATGCAAAGAATTTATAATAATGGACATGGCTTCAGAGAATTTTATATCCATTAAAATAAAAGTTGAGTTGTGGAGATAAAGGAAATCACACTCCTATCCAAGCCATAACACTAAGAATTCAGTGATTTTTCCAGCAATTACTTATGTCATATACACAGCAGTAATTTTTCTTCAAAAGAAACTTGTTCTATGCTTGTACACTTGCTGCATGGATTGGTGATAACAAAACTAACACCATTCACAGATTTTTGCTGTAAAACTATTCAGTTTACCAAAAAGGTAGGGAACACTACCAATTTTGCTGTTTGAAAGTATTTCCTAACGAAGTACTAAAACAAAATATAGCTCTTTTTTACTTTCATAAAAAATGCCAAATGAATTTTAAGCATGGAAGTTATTCTTCAGCCAGATGCTATAGATATACAGATGATCACTAAAGAAAAAAAATCCACGAATGGCAGATCCCTTCATCACAGCTATCTGTCACTGCAGATTTATCCATTTAATTATGGCATCCAAGAATGCTTGTGCAGCTGTTTTTGTTATTAACTCCATGTCCTGTGGTAGTGCTAAGCTACAAGATTTTGAAGGAACATCCTTTACTCACAGCTACCTGTCCAGCAGCTCCATGCCCACAGCACAGCAGAGCTGCCCATGCATTTGGCAGAGTGCTTATTGGGAGTCACACACCACTGAGCTGTGACAGTCATGCTATGCCCTTCCACCCACAACAAAGGAATGCAACTCATGTAGCAGCAATTTCCTGTATTTTCTAATTTAGATCTTCTCTTAATGCTTAGTTTCATGCTGTAATATTAATAATTACTAATTGATTTATAAGGAATTAAAAAATCAAGCTGTAAGTTGCAAGAAATGTCAGATTTGCCATTGGATATTTCCAGACTTTCTGTATCCAAACTGAGGGTACAGAGCAGGAATGCAGACTAGAAATTGAAAACAGATAATAAGTGTTTTCCTTGTGAATGACACAAAAGCAGGGAAGGATTTAAACAGCTCTGTGATTGGCATTGTTTCAGTGCTTCAATAAATCATTCCTAGTCTCATACAAACCTAAAGTTGCCAAATACTGTTTTTTTATTTTTTAACTATTATACTCTTAAGTCATTTTGTGAATGGATTTAATAAATAACTGTAACTAAGAGATTCAGCAACCTCAGCCAACTCCAATTTATATTTTTTTCTGGTTGAAAGAAAAAACAATCACTATACTCTGTATTACTCCTGACTCTTAAAGTAAACGTAAGCTAAATCTAGACTCAATGTTAAATACATATAAACTCATTTCATGCATACGCATTTTGTATCAAATACATTTATAAACATTAATGAACAATTATACATCAAGTTTTTCGTTGCTGATAAATTCTAATTAATTGATGAAACAGCTACTCTAGAGAGCCTTTTAAATTTTCATTCATATTTATTAAAAGATGTGCAATACCTGGAATCTTGTAACAGGCTTGTATCAAACCTTATGTACAGTGGAGGTCCATATAAAAAGGACCCTCTTCCAGGTATCATCAAGATTCACTTTTTATTAACCATTTTATTTAAGATATGCAAGTAAAAAGGCTGAAGTCTGACTGATGAAACATTTCTGTACATATTTATTTTCCATATTATATAAATAAATAAATGTTTACATTTTGTATTGAAGCAATACTCAATACTGAAAATGTTGTTTGAAATTGCACGTGTTGATTTTATATGTCAGGTCATGAGGAGTTCCAGTTGTCTGGAAGATGCAAGGCTTCAGTGATTAGAGAAATTCCTGCATGGGTATATATGTATAAAATGGACTCTAAGGTCTCTACAGGTATAATAAAGCTCTCAATATGAGGATAAGGGGAGGTGCTGAAGTTCTGACTTGTATAAATAACAGAAAGCAAAAACCAAAAAAAAAT
>WAAE01000117.1:0-35814 GCA_013400495.1 Nicator chloris
ATTGAATTCTGCAGACTACAAATACCCCTGCCATATAATTAGAACTAGATTTGGAATATCAGAATGCATTGAACATTCTGGGATGGTGATTTTAGTCCTTTGTACCATTGAATGTCTGCCAAATTTAAACTTAATGTTAGACCATTCCATTACATAGTGTTAACAAGTCAGAAGTAATCTAAATAAGATGGGTGAGAGACTGTAATTAACATTATGTAGATTGAATTTTTAATTTTCTTTCCTTCTCAATGTTATACATCTTCCTCCTCTGCTTGTAAGTGTTCTCAGAAAGAAGTTACCTTTTTTTGTGTGTGTGTGTGTGTAAGTGAATACAGGGACTCCAAACCCACTTGAATACCTCATAGAAGTGCTGAAGGTCTATTGGCTTATAAAGAAACACAACACTTTTGGCCCCAGACATCCTGACTGCTAAAGCTGGCAGCACTCTGAGAGGGATGTGGTGCCTGGAGCATGGGAAGCAGCTGTGAAGCAGCTGTAGAACAGTGGGGGTGGCTATGGACTAAAAAGCTAAGTTGTGGAGGAGCACAGTTCTGATAATCGACTGACTAGAGTGTGTCTGAGTAAAATTTAAGGAAGAAATGCTTAGGAACTGCAGAGAAAAGAGAATATTTAATTCTTGCTAACATCAGCTAACATTGCTGTGTCTCTTTATTTCTACCAGATTTTTATAATTTATTAATTCAGAAACTGATCTGAATTTTGCTAAAAAACCTGGACCAAGTAAGGTGGAAGTCCAAATGACTTTCTCATAAAGTGCTGGTTCCTTTAATTCCTTTATGGCAAAGGTCCAGATTACTACATATTATGGCAGTAGCTACTGTGAAATTTGCTTGTGGTTAGCTGTAGTTAAAGAAAAACCATCTGTTTCAAGAATGCTGACAAGCATTTACATTTACAATGCATTTATAAAGTTTGGTCTAAGAAATGTCAAAGATCAGGTGGCCTAGAAATTCCCAGCACAGTCTGTGCTCAGTGGTGGGGCAGCAGTAGGGGCTCAGTGCCATCGTGCAATTGGTGGTAGGGTCAGAGACTGCAGGCTTTTCCATGGTGACCTCTGGATCATCACTTGCTTCTGTGCACATGGGCAGGACTGTAATTCCATACCAGCTGTTTCCATGGTCCAGAACTATCTTCCATTCTGTTGCTATTAAAAGCCATAGTCACTTTCAGGATACTGGACCTCTGCCTGGTCTGGTCTTTCTAAAATTTCCTCATCATCTAAAACTTTGACCCTTAGGATCTCAATATCCTTCAGGTCTTTGTGTTTTATTTTTTTTTATTTATTTGTTTGGTTAGGAGTTTTTTTGGATGCTTTTAATTTTTTTTTTTTTTAATTTTTCCCCCATAGGAAAGTAGGAGATAGGGAGGAAAAAAATCTATCTTTGATCAGAAGTGTTGCCAATGCTGGCAAACTGCTAATTTTTGATTACTCTGTTGGAAATTGTTTAAGGCAGTGGTGGTACTCCACTTAACATAGGTGCATTAGGAAAATGCATCTAGCCATCATGTTCCAACCACAAAGAAAAGCCCTAATATACTGCAAGACTCCTGGCATTAAAACAGCATTCAGGACAACACAGGCAGGCAGACTGGCTGCTTCTGCACTGTCTCCTATCAGGTTAACAATTAGTTAATTGCTGCTAATTACAGTGTTCATTAAGCAATCCCAGGTGACAGGTTTGCCCTTCGTACCCATATCACTGCAACACTGAACAGGATTTCACGCCCAAGTGGAGGTAATGGCACTTTCTGTCTCTTGCACACAGACGTAGCCTGGTAGCGCGAGCGATATTCACCCTCCCATGTCATGTACTTCAGCTTCATCTGGGATTACTACCTGGCCTCATTTCAAAGAGGAGAATGGCATTGTTCTGTTACAGAAATGCTGCTCTGTTTTGGTTGTTCACTTCTACAGGCTTTGCCCAGTAGAATAAAGATGTTTGGTTTCATGAGAATGATACCATTAATAATGCATGTGACTTACAAAGAAACAGTGATTTACATGGTCAGAGCGCTCTACAAACAGTAATTCATAGTAATTTGTATCACCATAATCTCAGAAATAAGAGCCAGGAAGGATGCATTAGGCTGCAGTAACCAGTCCTTCCCATGCTGCTTTCTGGGTGGCTGCAACTACTTGTTCAAAGCAAGTCACCCGAGTTCCATGTTGTTGCTGGAGCACCCATTGACTGCTGCTCCTCTAGGCATCAATTAACATTTCTGGAGTTCTGGGATTATGGTGCACTCTCCTCTCATCTTCTCCCCAAGAAAGCAAAATACATCAGGCTTTTTCTCCAAGATTCTGCTTTGTACTTCTACCTAATCAATAACTTTGCTCATATTTCAGGTAAAAATCCCCTGCTTTCTCTATGCTTTTATCTCTTCGGGTCTTTTTTTCTCATCTCTTCTGCTTTAACTTCAAGGTAATGCAGTACATTGGTTCAAAGCACTGGCTGTAACAGCTAATGTGGATTGTATTTCTGACTGAGTTATTTTGAGATGAAAGAAAGAAAGAAGGTGTCCCTACCTCAGAGTCCCAGATCATTGAAAGTTGCAATTGTCAGCTAAAAGACACTGTGTACATACAGAGTACCATTATGCACTCATACAGCTCCTCTATATGGCTCTCTCTATATTTGATTTTCTTCTGTTAGCATGATTTGTTTAATTCTCTAGATGTTCTTCAGTCTGTAAAGCTTTTTTGTGATGCATTAACCTGAGTGATGCTACATGAACTTTATGAAGATGATTCCAATGAAATTGTGGAAATGCACGACATGGTCTAGCCTGTGGGACACAGACACTACTTTTCATTTCCTTTCTGATGGAGAGGAAAAGACCATGTGTGTTTCCCAAGCACTCTGTGCACTTTTCTCTCTTTCTGAAGCCCATGTTTCTTATCTCAGTGCCATAATGGTGAACACTGTGCAGACAAATTTCCTTTTGAATACATTGCAGAAAGAACTTTTAACAAAGCCTCTCAGATGATGTCTAGAAGAAACTGTGCAAAAAGCTATTCCATTTGAAGGTATTATACAAATTCTCTGGCAGGTGTATCATAGGAATGCTCATATAGATAATTTTGGAAGGGTAACTAAAATGCAATTCTACCTAAAATTAGGATGGTAATCAAAGCCTGAAGTCTCTTTTCTCTTTCATTCCTTACACAATGGTTTTGCTCTTTTTCTGGCTTTTATGGAAACTGCAGTAAAGCCCTTGAGAAAATCTCATCGGGAGAAGATGCTAATTCCTGCCAATTTTAATATTTTCTTCATAAGGCATTGACTAGAACAGTTAATTTAGGGTTGCAGTGTACTCCCTGGACCATTACATAGCACTCTACACATAGGCAGCCAAAAATAATTGCTGCATGGAATAAGTTTTTGGTGCATGGTTCAGCTCTAAGGAAACAAACACTTTTGTGTTGAGCTGGTGAATAGTCCAGGCCCTGCTCTGTCCTGAGCTCTGAATCACATGAGGCAATAAAGTTCATAGTGCATTGACCTCAAGAGGAGATTCTGAGGTCTGGCCAGGACATCTTGTCTTGATGAAAGGACACTTTTTTTGGCCGGTGTTTCAAAGTCCTTTCCTCCCCCCAGCAGTTTTCCTTTTAACTGTTTTTTTTTTTTTTTTTTTCCCTTAGTGTTTCGGATGCACTTTCATCTCCTTTTAGCAGACTTTTAATTATCCTGGTGCCATACTGAGATGTGGCTGAGATGAAGACTCTAGCTGGTTTTGAGTCACATCTGCAGATCTTGTAGGTATAATCTCTATGGTAACTGACCCACGTTGGGTAGAAGAAAAAAAGCCAAGAACTAAAGGTTAATTGCTGTTTTGTTTATACATGTTTTGTGCAACTCCAGTGTTGCAAATTGGGTATCCAATTAGAATATAGATATTAACAGATTGAGCATCTTTTTTGTTTCTTGGATATCTGCAGAACTATTTGAAATACTTTAGAAATAACTATTTCTTTTTCTACAATCTTGTGCAGAGAGGCATTGTATCCCGGTCAACTCTTTTTTAAAATGGGGAAGGAAGGTACTTGCCACTGCAGAGGGAAACCTTTTTTCTTCATATAATAGAAAAGACCTACCTGTCATTCTTCCCCTGTCCAGAACAAGAATAGCTTTGTGTGGTCATTGTTCTAGCAGGACATCTAGAGAAAAAGCACAAGGAAGAGCAACTAACTAAACGAATCAACAGATGAAATTTCTCTCATGTCACCCATGACAAGCTAATGTTCTGTACAAGGCTTTGGAAATTCTTTTGCTGTTCAACATGTACACACCGGTCTTCAAATGAAATAGCTCAGGTCTTTAAAAATGTACTGAAAAATGTACTGTCAAAGCGTCTGGTTTCTCTTTCGGGGATTTCCTAGATTCATTTAAGAAAGTAAAACATTAATTCAATTTAGGAAATGAATGGCTTACTGACTAGTTTTCTCTCCTTACAGTATTTTCTGTCTCTGTGAAAATGCTTAAAAAGTACACTGGGGGTTGACTGTGTCACTGGCAAGAACACTCATTTCAAGAAAAGTTCTTCTTACTTTTCATGGCCAAATGTTATAGACTTCATTCCTAGAGACAGGTGTATCTGTGATGAAATATTTATCCTGATTTACTGAAATGCTGAGACAATTGGTAGTATGGACTATAGTCAGTTTAAAGCTGGGACTGCATAATATGGATTATCATTTTAATTTCTCAAATGTGTGCTTTTGGATTGTGCTGCTCATGAAAATACTCTTTCTTCTTTTTCAGTATGTCCATCTTTTTTTAAGGCTGTTTGAGACTGCTATTTGTGGCTTTCCATGCATCCAGTAAAACCTGCTTAGAAAAAACTTGTATCTTTTTTACACTTATACACACCAAAGTGACTCTCATGGGGCATGCAATTGTTATCCTTCTACACGAGCATGGAAATTTCTAGTAACTTCTCATTATTTTATTTATTCTCTAGGAAGAAATGTTTCTGCATAACCTTCTTGCAATTAAAATTCTTCCAACAGTTCCTAATGAACTCCGGGGAAGTCTCTCTTCTCATAGATCTTAACAGAGTGAATTAATCTACGTTCAAACAAAATTAGAGATGTAATTACTATAACCTTTAAGAGAATAATTATGTTCCTAACTTAATCACCCATGGTTTGGGGACTGTATTGCAAAGTCTTCTGGCCCCTGTTGCAGACTAACTCCTCTTCCTCATACTCCCTAACAGAATAGAAAAATTAGACTTTTGAGTTCCTTGAGTGCAAACCAGTGACCTGTGGGTTCACAGTGTAACGTTTGATATTTCAGGCTCTGTTTGTCTTACTGTTTTGGGAATTGCAACTCAGAACCTATGAATGGCATTTTGAGTATAGGAAATCTGCTTAAATTGAATGAAGAAAAAGCTTCTTGGGATGCTCAGGTCTAATACTTTTCTAAAGAGTAAAATATTTGCCATTTGTTTATGTCATTAAAATGAGAAAGATAATGACATATCAGATGCTTGGAAAATATTATCTTTCACCATACATTGCTGAAAAATTGTGGTAAAATGTCCTGAAGATCTAGATTTATTGCCTTTCTGTATTTCTAAATTAAATCTGCTCATCTGACAAATACAAAAAATGTTCTGCTTTAAAACTATATCCTAAATCCGTTAGGCTGCTGCTTGCCTGCATGCTACTAACCAGAAAAACTCCACTTTTTGAGTTAAAGTGGTATTATTAATGATCTATGTGCTAGCTTCCTCACAAGCCTGTAAGTCCTGCATGATTATCAAAAATAAAGAGAAATAAATGGTTTCAGTCTGCAGAATCAGCAAAATGCTACATATTGATGTTAGAAAGGTAGAAACCTAATGGAAATGATGGCCAACTTGATTTATGTACAATGAATATTCATCATAGCATTTAAATAATGATGGAAAATGCTCTCATTATAAAAATTCAAGCCTAAATGCAATGTGGAATAAGTTTTAGCAACACCCTTAAATCCTTTCTATCTGTTTTTGATATCTCACTCTACTGGTACTCAGTGTTTACTCAAATGAATATGTACAGGAGGATTGGCTGTGATTTTTAGAAACAGCACAATCTTATCTATATGGTTTTAACAAACACATAAAACACATATATACCTGCAATCAGAAGATATTACATGGGCAAAATGCTTGGGTACGGCGTTACGAGGACAAGATGCTACATCTCAAGCAGTAACATAAATTAGAACACATAGGTATCAGTCAGACAAATCATAAGATGTGAGACACAGAGTTAATGTAGCTACCAGGTGTCTAGTAGCTATCCCTTGGGCACTCCGTGCTGTCTGATCTACCTGGTTGGAGAGTCATTGGGCTCCCTGAATTGAGATCCACACAGAACCTGGACTCTCCTACAAGGGAAGCCTGTATGGTTTCACAAACACTGAACATGATTAATTTTTGTCCCATCAGCTGTTTAACTGGGTTAAAGAAATCTACATTAGTAAGAAGACTCACATCCATGTTTGCTGTCCTTCTAGGATCTATACCAAACCTGTTAAAGTCAGGAGTTTGATAGGTTACTCTGCTAATCAGGCAACAGGTTAAAGCTCCTTTTTAAGACACTAGAAAGAGAATATCTAAACTTCTGGAGAAAAATATAGCTGCTTGATCAAATTCTGATAGTAATTATTACAGGATACCACTCCCTGCCTTGAGCAGTCATGTAATTTGTACATGTCATTTAATATTTGCAGAACCTCATACCAAGATGAAGGTATTTATGCAGCTGGATGCCTTTGAAGATCTTTTGGGATGAAAGACATCACAAAAACTAAAGTTGAAAATGAAAATGTCCAGGATGACCACTGAAAAGAATGAAATGAAATATCTTTTTTTTAAGGTAGATTTTCTTGAGTAAAGTAGGTGATTTCACCTCTGTACATTATCAGTAATTGTTAACTAAACACCCACTGCTGCCCAGTTCTTACATAAGATGCATATCAGGCTGACTACTTGCGTAATAGTCTGAACACAGATGAAAGAGAAAGGCAGGTTTTTCTGTACACAGTGGCTGTTTCTCTCTTGTGGAGGAAATGTCTAGCATGTTTTGAGTGTGACAGCTGCCTCCCATAAATAAATATCCACTGAGAAATTAGGGGAAAGCCATATGAGCCTTTTCTACTTTGTTAAGAGCTGCAGGGAAGAGCCTTAAAGTTACTGCAAAGATGAAAGAGGAGGATGTTTTGTACCCTGGTCACAAAGTCTCTGAGCTGGCGGTTTATATTATTGAACAATTCTGTACAGAAGCATAAATTCTGTTAATTTAATAAAGAAATTATTTTTTTGCTAGTGCATATCCTATAAGGTGGAGTCAAGTACATACCTCCTAACTTCTGTGACTTGAAAATAAAGACAGGCCAGGATAGTAAGGTAGAAGATGTGTCTGTTTCCCTCTGTGCTTTCTTTCAGATTTGTCTTGATGATATGCTCTGTTTTTATTTTATGATGAAATCTGTCTTTGCCCCACAGTGTATCAGTAGTAATGCATTTCCATGGCCCTTTAAGGTGATGAACAACACTGAGCATTTATAATGGCTTAAGACATGAAGCAGTAAAGTGTCAGGATGATGATGTATTAGAGGCAAGTGAGACTCAGGGACATCATGGGGCCATGAAGTGATTGTTCCTGAAGTTTTCCTTGAGCTTATCCAAAAATCTTGCATGACTAAGGTGGGGGCAGCACAGACCATACCAGAAACTTTGGTTGTCCAACTAAGGAGGGGACAAGGGATACCCAGTCACCCCCAGAGAGCCTTAGGACATTACTTGCCTGAATCACAGCACTAGAGGAATGATACCACTATTACTGGACTTTTAAAAAATCTACACCTGTTACCATCTTGAATTATGGCCAGGATGGAGGTTGACAGGTGACTAAAGCAAATCATCTTATGATCCTTTAAACACTGGTCCTAAGTTAGGCCTGTTGAGTTCTCCTGGACCACAGTGGGCTCTGCCAGCATCTCTCTCTGAGTGGGATGCCTCTTAGAGCTTACAAACTCTCGATTTTGCAATACTCAGAACTACCCAAAAGCTGATGATGGGGCCTGGGCTGGTACTCCACTCCTTGAGGCTCAACTCTTGAATATTGAGAAATGCAAAGGTATTCAACATGAGTACCTCTCTGAACTTGAGAGGAACTTTTAACCTGTATGCCTTTGTACATTTACATACGTATATCTCTGTATCTTTGTGTGTTTGTGTGTGAATCAATTCAAGCACCCTGTAGAACATATACTGTGTATGTTGCTGTCTTGAACCATAGTTAAGTCCCTGTTGTAACTGTAGTAAATCCTATTGAATAATTTTGTAAATGTTAAAGTAAATGATAAAATGCTGCTAAATCCTTTAAATACATGCCATTGTCCAAGTCTGAGACTAGAACTGGACCTAGCCACACCTAATCTTGAACAGGAGTTTGGAAAGCAAGGGGGCCAGCTCTGAACCTTGTGTCTCAATGGGAGGGTCTCCCTTACCCTTACCCTTACCCTTACCCTTACCCTTACCCTTACCCTTACCCTTACCCTTACCCTTACCCTTACCCTTACCCTTACCCTTACCCTTACCCTTACCCTTACCCTTACCCTTACCCTTACCCTTACCCTTACCCTTACCCTTACCCTTACCCTTACCGTCCTTACCCTTAAGCATCTACTCTCTCTGTGTAAACCATTCAAAATTAACTGCAATACTTTTTTCCTTTGTATGTTTCACCCATGTTGTAGCAATAGAGTGAACCTCGCCATCAGACTTTGCCATACTTTCTCAAATTTTTATTAAATGTGCCTTTGTTAATATCTTTGATGACGATCCTCTAAGTAACCTAAACCACTCATTCATGACAGTCATAATTTTCCCAATTCCTTTTTATTTTCCTGCTCTGGATAACAAGAATATGCTGTGTGTTTCTGGCTGTGCTTATTATATTTACTGTCCCAGGTTGTGACAGGATTCAGGATGAGAAGAATAATATTCTACTACCTCTGTTGATGGATACTCTCAATTTCTTTGACTATAGATCTTTGTCACATGCTGTTAATATGCAGCCTCACAGTAGCAGCAGAATTGCATACCAATATATAATATGAGAAAAATTCTTGAGCTTTTCAAGACCTGACTGAGCACAACCCTGCTCTGAGCAGCTGGTTGGACTAGAGAGCTCCAGAGATCACTTCCAACCTGAACTGCCCTATCAGTCTATATTTCTAAGACACAGATTCACAATTTACAGGAGTTAGTAAGCTTTTCTTCAGAAACTCTCCACATGTATGCCTAAGTCTGAAGCAAATGTGAGGTACTTTGAAGTTGTTTACTCTTTAGTGTAAAGACTATAACCATAGGTCTGCATCACAACCTGTCACCAGCCAACTGCTTCATTTGTTCATGTCTTTTAGTGTAAAATTGGGCAGAATGGCTAAGGCAAATTCAGGAAACAGGGAAAAGCTCACATTTTTAGAGCATGACATTTGCTACAGGAAACGTCACTGCAATCACAAAGAAATTAAAGGAGGTTTCACTGATAGCTTTGTAAGTTCAGCAGTGTCTGTTTCACAGGCAGTGAAAACATAATCTGCCAGGGGGTATGTGAGTGACAGCCCTTGTTTCACAGTGAAACCTCAGACCACAGGGAATGACTTATGCTTGGGCCTAGACTACAGGTGATGGCATAAGATGAAGGACCTCTTGGAAAAGGCTTCGTCATCACAGTTTTCTCATGTAATATGAGTCACTCTGCTTAACTTTGCTGCTGGGTAACCCCAAACACCTCTTAGTTTGGCAGGGGCTGACACAGTACCTGGTTCCCCGATTAGATTTCTCTTCAGGGAAGATGGAGAAGGAACTGGTATAGACATGGGTGATTTACTTCCCACAGGGTGCTGTGGTTTCTTGCATAAATACAACCACATAAGCATTTGTCTGGCAATAAACATTTTCTTCTGTAAGTGCACAGATTGGTAGTGGCAGCTCTGGGTAGTTCAGCCATTTTGTAATTTATTAAGAGTTGTCAGAGCAGACATTTTAAAATACTGGTCTGTTCATTACTGCAGAGTATTTACAGTGAGATTTTCGTGTGAAAATCATTCTTGATCCGTTCACTAATATTTACTGTCCCTTTGATTTTTAGGTCAAATACAAAAGTATTTTTTCTTCAGGGAGGCAAGTGTGAAAGTCAGACATGCCCCTGAGTCCCTCTCCTGCAGAGCTGGGCACAGGTGTAAATAGGGCCATAAACTAAGGAGGTTATCCCAGTGCACTTTGCTTGAATAGCTAAAGCTGGTACAGTGTAGTCCTAATCCATGCCTGTAGCTCTTAAAAACGATGGAGATAGAAATAAATAACTGTTTGTTTAATAGCAATGATATTGGTGTTACTAGTGGCAACAGTGATAATGATGGTGATTATAACAGCAACACCAACAACAGTAGTAGCAATAATAATAATAATATTAACAGTAATACTTGTTTGCATGTTTTTTATAAATGCTTTCTACTTAGCTGCAGCTCAAATCAGCAAGTCAAGGCTCAAGGAATGAAGTCCATTTACTATGTCTTGAACAGGCTTTGGCTGGTAGAATGTTCCAGTCAGGGAAGATCAGCCTGCCTAGGAAGGAAATGCAGATGTGAGATGCTAGTTTTTTAAAATTGCAGATAGCCAGATATATTTTTTTTTCACTGATTGACTTTTGAGGCTTTTTTTTCAGCTGCTTTTTTTTGAGGAGTTGTCTTGATGGACATAACTCAGTTGGTGAACTGTTTAGGTTGCTCATAACAACCATTCCTTAGAGTAATCACCACAGAGAGCTCACAATCTCCTTTGCCTGAATGGTCAGCTGAGTTATTCGATGTGGTTTCTATTTTCTATGAATTGTCAAGAACAATAAATTTTTATGCATCTGCAGCTTTTCACAACTTTTTATTCATGAAGAATTTCCTATATTTGGAAACATATAATCTTCTAACAAAGCAAACAAAATACAGCTGTTCAGTTCTTCACAAAGTGAAGCTGAAAAGATGATCAGAGCAACTCACTTGTCCTCACAGCTCACTTAAGTTTTGCATTTGCAGGACTGAACATGTAGTGAGAGGACTGTGACAGAAAAGAGACATAAAAATCATGGCGAGATGCTCTGTCAGGGTCCCTCAGGAGGCACATGCACCGGGAGGGACTGAGACATACAGGAGCTGAATATGTGCTTTGATGGCACGGGAAGATGTCACGTACGCTGTGATGCTCTCTGTGGCATGGCCTGATCCGGTCCCTAGTGTGCACTGCACCTCTCTGCCAGGAGGGGCCATGGGCCCCCTCCACCTCACCCATGGGCCCTTGTTTCCTTGCAGGGAAACACACAGAGAAAGCCTGGGAAGCCTCTTCAGTGTACTCAAAGAAGATCCACTGTCTGGACACAGAGATCATATAGCGACCTATTCCAAAATGCCAAGGCAACCACTAGGATGAAGAAATGAGGGAATAGAGCAGGTACTGAAACATCTGCAATCTAGAGACATGATTGTCTGTTTGTCCAAATACACTGAAGTGAGCAGCTATAAAGGGCTACCACACAGTGACAGAAAGAGCCAGCTGAGGTACCAATACCGTGCTGAATGTACCCATGACAGCTAAAGACAGGGTCAGTGCTGGAAGGAGGAGAGTCAGAATTGTGAGAGTGTGGGAGGCAGCATGACAAATGTCAGAAGAGTTTTGGGAGTGTTAGCCAAATATCCAGTGTGGGCAGTGGAAGCATTAATGTGCCTTCCATTACCTTTGCACTAAATGTGCAGGGCTTAGCACTTTCTGGCCATAAAGTTAATTCTGTATGTACAGAAACAGATGGATAGATAAGCTTCCAGCTGCAGAGCATTCATCTAAGGGAAAATATGGAAGGAATGTAAATTCATGTGCAGATCAAATAAGAAGATTTCTAATCATAGAACCCTTTGGATTGCAAGGTAGATCTCATGAGTCTGTTCCCATACACAAGAACTCTTGATCTGAAGCTTTATTATTATACTTGTATATAGATATTTTCCTGAAGAATCTTCATTTTGGTTTTCTTAATAGGGGTAAATATTGGTGCCAACTAGATATTCAAGACATTTTGCACTAAAAGAGGTTGAACTAGGACAGAATTTACTTTCACTTGGGCTTTTGTCCATCAGGTTTTCTTCCTACACAGGGAGTTCTGATTTAAGTGTGGGAACTACAGGGCTGAGGCAGCATCATGCAGTATGTGAGCACCTGCTGTGTTGCTCTTTACAGAAAGAAGAGTAACCTTTGTATAACCTATAGTCTCAGGTAAATGTGTGCCTAGCAAAATCCAACCTGGATGCTTCAAAAGAAGGGGATATTTATTCCCTCACTGAGCCATGAACAATGTATCTCTGGATTTCTATTTTGACCGCTATTATTCCCTAGCCCCACCTTGGTGGTAGTGGCAGAGTACGGCTCAGCTTTGTACGTGATACAAGGCAATAGTTTTCATGTTTGTGATGTTTATTTGCAACAGAGTGCCATCAAGATACACAGATGTAACCCTGACTTGTTACTCTGACATGACTGTATCTAAATGGAGTGGCATTAGTCCACCTTGAGGGTGGACAAAACCAGATGAGCAATAAGGTCTCCATGGCTTGCCTTATTCTCTGCTGCAAGCTCCTTTATTGCTCTCCCTATCAAACACCTTTGTTCATGAGAGTTGTGTGCCTAAAGAAGCACCTGCTCTCCTCTCTCACCATTTGAAAGCAGCTCTTTTATACAATTCCACTCTTTCCAATGCTCTGAAATTTTATAGAGCTCTCCACTATTTCTCTTAGTGAGTGCCTTGTTTCATTATGAGACTAACAGAAAATCTGTTAGTAAGACAAATTCAAAACTGAACAGATCAATGAGAAAGAGTTTTAATGCTTTCACAGTGAAGTGCAAGTCAGGTCGGTCAGAGAGAGAAGTACAGCTGGTATTGACTTGCTGGATTGGTGTATATTTAGCCACATAACACCTAGCAAAAATCCCTTATTTTTTGAGCTTTTCTTTTTTGTTCCTTGAACCATAATAAATACAAATGCTTATATTTGGAACATAGGGTGACATTCAGACAGCTGCATTTGTATGATTGCATCTGCTAAAGAATTTAGCTCATTTTTAAACATAAGGGTTGTTTTAGAACATATCAGCCCAACGTGTTGTAAATCTAGTACTGTGATATAAATATTATACATATATATGTACAGACATATGCAGCCACTGGGGCTAGGTCCTCCTCCTCCTCTGCCTCCACATTTCCAATTTGATTTATCTGAGCCAGAAAACAGTTCTAGTAGAGTGAACTTTGCTGGTTTTCCATTCAATTTGGAGCTCTATTCAGGCTGACTCTGTAGCTTTATCTCCCTGAGATAGCACATTTTAAAAAAAGGTTTGTGCATGTGTTAAAATTATGGCTTCTTCATTGTAGCAGTTCTAGGCAGCATGTGAGGTTTGAGAGGAACATCCCTTCTGCCTGGCTCTCATTTCAGGCTGCTTCTGGTAAGAACTGATTAACTAAAGGGTGTGATGCCTGGGATGGCAGCATCAGTAAACTGCTTGCACTCAATGTGTTAACAGGTTTAGAATGTAGGGTCTGCAGATGCCTGGTACTTTTCATCCTGTTCAAATTAAAGTGTGTATAAAAGTGTGAAGCAACTTGCTAGATTTAAATCATTGTGCATGGTCACAGCCTCTAAATATCTTAGTTGGTTTTACACAGAAAGCCCTGTACAATGATTTATTATACACAGAGGAATAAAGATTTCTTTCTTATGCCGTAATTTTCACAGGGAATAAAGTTGCATAATTGAGTCTGGGTGGCTTAAACACAGTGCCGTAAAACAGACCGTTCCTCCTCATTATTGCTTTTAGCTTTATCCAAGATTATTAGCATTTAAGTGTGTTATTTTATTATGACTGTTTGGTACCATCTAAAATTATTTTTATGGGCACCCACATCCCTTAATGTAAAGCAAAATTGTACCATACTTATCCGGTGCAGCTTTTGAGTCAAGAACTGAATGTACACAGTGACTGAATTTCCTTCTGGTGTCTCAAGTAAGACTTGCTGTGCACTGGATGTGACAGCATATGAAGGAATCCTGTTTTTCTGCTGATACAACTTAGAGGCTTTCTGCTTGAATGCTGGTAATGTACATTTTAGTTTTATTTAATACATAAATCCAATTTCAGAAGACTTTTTTTTTTGTTTGTATAGTCCTTGGATTCCTGTGATGATGACAACAAATGGCTCATGAAATAAAGGGACTTTTACACACCTGTAGGTGATGAAGTTAGGGGAGATTTTGGACTCCCTTTCTAGCTGAACAGGTAATTTCATCTTAATGCAGCCTATGATGATAACCCATTGACACATTTGCTCATGAGATTTTTCCTCTCACTGTTTTCTCACACATTGTGTCCCATTCATACAGAAATGGATTGACTTTTTTGAAAAGCAGATGAACACCACATAGAATATAAATCTATATTTCCCTATCTGGATGTTCATGACTTGAATATTTCTTAAATTGTGCTGAGCTGAGTGTAGCCAGATGATGAGCAGAACCATGTGAACAATGCTTCCATCAGCCACTTGAAGCAGATAAGCCCATGAATAATTCAGCACAGGAGAGTGCCTGGCTCTTCTCTGGTAGCTTCACAATAGGTCACAAGTGACTAAGCTCAGAAGAGGATGTGTCCTCAGTATAATTAGTCTTTCTTTAACACTACTGAATTAGTACTTCTGTTTTATTGTACCCTGAAGGTAAAATGGTTATTAGGTTACAGAACAAGCAAATTATTGCTAAATGCCTTGGGCAGATTACTCAAGAGCTTCTGACTATCACTTTATTAACTACAACTTACGTCATCAGAAAATATTAAGTATTAAAAAAATACAATTTGAACATTAAGCTTGAATATAATTTAAAAAGATTGTAACCCTCCTCTCCTCCCCCCACCTCCATTGTGAGGCTCAGTTTTGCTGCAAAGAGATTCTTTCTAATGCACTAAGCTTGTTCTCTACAGAAACCCAAGGTGAGGCAACCAGGGGACTATTTTCCTGGACCAATTTCATAGCTAAATTACCCTCTCTAACCTGGCTTAGAAATTTTAGAAGGAGCTCATGCTGCTTGATTAGTTCTTCCTGATAGTACCTTCCAGGTACAGGGCCTTGAACAGCAGTGCCTTGGCTGGAATCATTACATGCAGGCTTTTGGGAGCCTTCCAGGAGCTCTATCCTAAAAAGCTTTATGATGCTGTCCCAGAGGATTATTTTACAACTGTTTTTACTGACCTGATATAGTGCAGGTACCTCAGCAGGTGTGTCAGGGTAACTTAGTGGCTCAATGGGATGCCAGGCTAAGGAGAAGAATGAGCAGCAGTTCTTGGAAGTGCAATTGCAGCCAAAGTTATCACCTTGGGAAATTAGAGTCTATGTCAATGTGGCACATGGATTTTTGGCCTGAACACTCACAGGTATCTCTCCTGGGCATTTAAGCCTGCCTGCAAGTTCCTCTGAGCCACTGTTACAACATGCTCTGTCTTCTTCCTCTTCCACCAGTTGGAAGGGGGTGACCAGAGTCCTGATGTGGGAGATGGAGCTGCGACCGACTCACCCAGGTGCAAAAGTGCTGGGATGGAGCCTGCAGACAGCTCAGCAGCCTGTCCCAGCTGCTTGGATGACTGCAGTAGCAGGTTCAGTGGCAGGTGCCTGTCTATGTGGTGCTTTGTCTTTGGTAGCCCTACACAGGTAACACCAATCAGAGTGAGAAAGTGCTAAAAACTGATGAGTGTGGCTGAAATTTTCTGTTCATTTTTAGAATCATCAAGAGTAAGCAGCCTCACTTCTCATGTTGTACTACACCTTTGTGAAGGTGTATGGATGTATTTAACAGGTGTGTATTTTAATATAAATTGTGTCCACAAATATAAATCACAGAAAAAAGACATGGAAGGGTATGTTAAGTTAGGAGTCAAGGATTCAGCAGAAAGCAATTTCCTACAATCATTTTATGTTGGAAATAAATAATGTTTAAACTTTTAGAGGTACATAAGTAACCTCTCAAAACCTGAGGATTCAGAAATAGAATATGGGAGTAAAATATGTTGGGAAGAGTCTCAGGACCAAAATTGCTAATAGTTGTATTGCACATTTTTGACATGCAGCAATCAATTACCACAAAAAAAAAAAAAAAAAGGAAGTTATTTTGTGACATTTTAGAGCTTTTAAGTAGATAGAGAAATCTATGTAAAGTATCAAGAATTTCAGAGTAAATGCACAGATTTAAATGCACATTGGGGTTTTCTTTCATTTTCTGTGTGGTTTTATTAACAGACGTCAGCTTTCAATCAAAGGACCTGAGAAGTGCCTTGCTGCTGCTGAGATCAATAAATTGGTAAGGAATGAGTTGCATAAAGCTGAACCAATAGCAACCTGGTAGGGGAGCAATCAGGGAGCGCTTTACAACGATGCAAAAGACAAATTGTCCACATTGCAGATCGTTCAGACCTTGCACATATGACAGACATAGAACTTACAGTATATTTAAACAATTCTCTTGTTCCCTTGAAGCACTGCACATTCCATAGAACCAGGTTTTTAGCTGGGCTTAACTGGTAGCATGTAATTTTTGTTTCTGTGTCTAAAAAAGTTGGTTTTTGTTTCTCTAACCAGATCAGCCTCCCTTCCAGGTAACCCTCCCCAGCTTGTATACCGGCCAAGATGTTCTGTGGTGTGGAATATCCCTCTGGTCACTTTGGGTCCCCTGTCCCAGCTGTGCTCCCTCACAGTTTCTTTTACAGACCTCCTAACTGGCAGAGACAAGGAAAGAGAGTCTATGACTTAGCAAAAACTAAATCATCAGTGTGTTATCAACCTCATTCTGCTTCCAAATCTAAAACACAGCACTGTAACAGCTATTGAGAAGAAAATAACTCTGCCCTTACTGAAACCAGGATATAAGCTAAAGTGCTGCTATTTCTCTGCAATTAAACTTTTCTTTCTACTATGCAGAAGTCTCTGCTTACAGGAAAAGATGACACGAACCCCTTTTGGATATTTGTTTGACAGCTCAGTGTTAAAGGTACTCTGCTAACCATTTCCTAGGCAGAGGTGATGGCAGTATTGGATTTTCTCTCCCTTCAACAGCTGGGAGTTAATGACCTTCAAAGATTTATGAATAGAATTGAGTTAATGTGATCTAGTTAAGTCAAACTCTGAAGGAAGGTAAAGTCAGGGGAGGCTGGTGTTTGGATTTTGGGATGTCCTTTTGTGTATTATTCCACCATATTCCATAGTAACTAAGTATAAGTCAAATGCTCCCTATGGTGCTTTTTCTTAGCATGATGGTGTTTTCTGTTGTGTGATCAGGAACCCAGAGCCCAGAAAAAATTAATGGAAAATTTCAATATAAAAATATATTAAAGATAAAGATAATTAATTTAAATGAGGCTGCTATGAAGCAAAATCTATCAAACAGTCAAATTTCATTATTCATTAGTTTGCATCAGAACAACAGAAATGCTTTGGGAAAGGTAAGAGGGTTACAGCTGTTGCCATGCCAGTGGCCTCCATCCTGAAGCTCTCCAACAGATTCTTGTTTTCCTACCAAAGGGCTGGTGGAAGGGGAAAGACACTGGCCCCACTTATGGGGGGGTTAGCCTGGGATTAAACAAAAGGTGTTATGAAAAAATAATTGGATGCAACCTGGGTGACATTAGGCAGTGTAACTTCCAGTATTAATTGAGTTTCCATACTGTGCCTAATAAAATTTCAGCAGACTGAAGCATGGCAAATTTGTGGATGCAGCAGGTTTTCTATTTGGATCACACTACTATGTGCATATTATTTAATAGAAATGAGGGTGCAGAGCACCGAATTTATATTCCATCTCATCCCTCCAGGGCTGCAAAACCTTACAGCTGTGGACAGTAACTGAAGGTGATGATGAAGCCAAGAATAGATTTGGATGTAGCAAATGATAACAAATTAGAATCCACATTCAATAACTTATTTCCTTCTTGAAATATGTTGAAAGATGTGCAGATAAAATGTCAGGGTTAAATTAAGACCTTAGTAATGGGTATGGCTCAAAACCAAAACATACATTTTGGGTGGATGTCCAGAAAACCAGAATCTGACTGACTTAAAAACAAGTCTGAACATGAGTTCCTATTGAGACTGAACTGGAGATATTTCTCTTTTATCCCTTAAACTCCCTGAACAGAACAAGGGCCTTGCAAACAGAGTAATATGTTAACAAGTTGAAGAGTACTAGTTGTAGGTTTCCATGGCAATACCTATTGAAGCTCTATGATTTACCAGCACTGAACCTGACAATAATGAGACAAAGAGAAACCTGTCTTTCTTATTACTCTTCTAAGGAAAAAAATTGAGAATTCCATGCTAAGCATACGCAGGGCAAGTTTTTCTTTACAGGTCACAATAGGTTTTCTGCAAAGGTTGTATATTTCTGGATACCATCCAGGATGGCGTGTTTTCAAATTTTCTTAGCATCCTTGGGAAGTGTTCCTATTATTTTGAATGGCTAAACTCTATATCAGATTTTAAAGCATGTGATCACTATTTACTTAGTGGTAATATAAGTCTTCCTAGGGCAGGAATTCCAGTTCCCATTTATGATAAGAGGTTCGTAAGGAACATACATATCTAAAGATTCATTATTTCTTTATTGGTTAGGATTATGGTTGATAGAAAAGAACACAGAAGAAAGAGAGGAAAACGATTGAATTTGACTGTCTAAGGTCTAGATGAAGTTCAATGAAATTTTGGTGCTTTTTGGAGATATTTGAAAGCCATGAAATGCAGCTGAGTAGATCAGCAAAATAAGAGTTTTCTCACACAGCTCTGAGTTGTAAGGTGCAATTTGTCTTCCATAATTTTTTACTATTTTGACCTTGAAGTGAGATTAAACGTCCTTGTGAGCTGTCTTGAAAATCCTGGATTTGGCAAAATCACAAAACCATTCTTTCTTGCTGTGACTTCACATTGCTTGTTCTTCCCTTCAGCAGAAAATCAACTGAGCAAAAAAGACAATATAAGAAAAGAATAAAACTTGGTGATGCTTAACCAGACTCACTTAGCAATCACATTCTGAGTGAAAATTCTGCTTGGTCGACTGTGTTTTAAGTTACCCATGTTTTATGTTTTGTGATGTCTCCCTGTTCCACAGCAGTGACATTATTTATTTATATTATTTATGGATTAAATATTGCAACCTGAATTCAGTTATGTTGCCTTTAATCAAAAAGACTATTTCAGCTGGTGCATTGCATGGCTATTAGAGAACACTAAATAACAGTATTCAAAATATAATTTTTTTGCTATAAAGTATTTTGATTTCTAGATATTAAAACTATATGAAAGGCTGTAAATTATCCAAATTTCTACAGATTAAATTTCTCTATGAAATTGATATTATTATTGTTTTTGTAATTATTATTGCAATTATAATTTTTTTCCTAGGAAGTAATTTTACAGCTCTGGACCAGGCTTAAAACCAACATAATTCCCCAAGCACTTAACAGTTCATTAACTCATAAGTAACTGATGCTGAGTTCTGTTTCTAGAAGTTTTTTATGTGGGCTATTCAGGTCTGATGGGCAAAAGGCTTAACAGGCAAAGGATCAGACTCGTTCCTGAATTCATGGGAGGAGTTCCTAATCCAAAGGAAGAAGCAACGGATAGCTGTCTGTGAGTGTTGCCAGGATGATATTTCATTCTGAAGTAAAAGCTGTCAGGCTGTAATTCATGTTGATGCCTTGTCAGTAGTGTTTGCTTAGTATTGACATACCAGGTTTTAGCCACTTACTGATTGCAATGCACTGATAGGACATATAATCTATTTCTTTTTGCATGATATTTTGAGCTTCCTGTTTCAGAGGGGAGTATAATACTGGGGCTGATACATAATCTGTAGCCACTGGGTATGAAGTTATTACAAGAACAAATTACAGTAACTAATAAATGGCTAACTTAAGCTGCAACTAATCATAGAGCATCCTGAGTTGGAAAGACCCACAAGGATCATCAAAATCCAACTCCTGGCCCTGCACAGAACAGTCCCGAGAGTCACACCATGTGCACGAGGGAGCTGTCCAAACTCTTCTTGAATTCTGTCAGGTTTGTACTATGACCACTTTCCTGAGGAGCCTGTTCCAGTGCCCAACTACCCTCTGGGTGACTTTTTCCTGATATCCAGCCTAAATGTCCCCCTGACCCAGTTTCATGCCCTGTCCCCAAGTCCTGAGAGAGGGAAGAGATTGGTACCTGTCACTCTGCTTCCTCTTGTGAGGAAGTTGTAGACTGCAATATTTCCTCTCAGCCTCCTCTTCTCCAGGCTGGACAAGACAAGTCACCTTCATCACTCCTCAGCATCTTCTTCCCCAGTCTGTCCCTGCTTTCAAGGTTGCCCAACACAGGTGCAGAATCCAGCCCTTGTCTCTGTTAAACTTCCTATGAGGAAGCTGAGGAAAACTGGACCTAGAAAGGAACCCTGAAGAATCCCACTGCTGACTGGTCACCAGCCCAACATAAAGCCATTTTTTGTAACCCTTTACACCCAAACCATGAGTCAATTGCTCACCCGTTGCATGGTGTGTCTACCTAATTTTTTCTAATGTTTAACTAATATTTAGAATGCCACTGTATCTTTTCAGTTCTCTCATAGGAATAAAATTATAACCATTCTTCTGCACCCAGTGTAGGTTTACTAAGGACAGCTAGAGAACACTGCCGGAAATATTCATGTTTTTAATGAGATGTGGTCATATATATTTCTAGCTTTGGACTGTTAAAGTAGAATCCTTCCCAAGTCATTCTTTTATTAAAAAAATATGAACATGAGGATATAATATACAGATTCAAGCTGACAGGCACAAAATGTTTTACTTAGGCTTTATGCCTGAAAATTTGTTTGTTGTAGAAAATTGCAGGTTTAGAAAAAAATATTTTTTAGAAAGAAAAATATTCTGCTACATATTCTACCACCTGTGTCTTTACGGCTAACTTATTGGCAACAGATTATTTTTTTTAATAGATAGTATTATGCAGAGCTATTGTACAAAATGAGCATTTTTTCATATTAAATAGAATAGGTTTTCACTGGTATTGTTTTGTAAAACGGGTATTTCTGTAGTATTTGTTTTTTTAGTCAGAAAAAAAAGAGGAAAAGTCTGCCTGGCTTGCACCAGATTGTTTATGTTCTTGAGTGACAAAGTAAAATGACATCTGGCAGGAATTTCAGAAAGCCAGGCAAATCCTGTGCCTCAGAAATGTGTGATTTATGTGGGGAAGTAAAGAGTGAGGGGTTTGTGTGCAGCATGACCTTTCACAGGAAATATACAATGAAAGGCCAGGCTGCTTGCATTCATTAAAGAGCTCATAATGTTTTTCACGGGATAGAAATTCTTTCTCCAAATTGTATAGTTCATCAAAAATGTATCTTAATTATCAAACTACTGGAAGCTGATCTTATTACCATCTGCTAATGAGCATGTCCTCCTACACTGACACAGCAGACACCTGTTAGAGAGGTTTCTGTTTTAAGTTATTGTTAAATATTGTTAAACAGTCACCATGTTGCGCTCCTATAAATACATATTTTGTAAAATGTTTAAATTCTAATGGCATTCCATGAGAGAGAAAAGCTATTTGACTCATTATTCTGATGGGAAGAAAGCAATCAAATGTTTGTCAGTGGGCCAAAAATTAACTACAAGTAAAATATGGATAGGCAGAATACCTATGGGTGCATTCAGTTGAACAAAAAAGTTAAAGCTGTCCAAACTGTTTGCACTTTAGCACATAAGTAAACTGCTACCTGTTGGGGTCATAAAGAAAATTGTTTCAGAGGCATCTTATTTCAAAATTTTCTGACAGTTGTTAAGAACCAGACTACTTACATTTTCCCTGCTAGTAGTTTTTCTGGTTTATACAGTTTTCCCTGTCTCCACTATAAAATTTTTCTTGCCTCGTGCAAATATGCCTATGTGAATAACACACAGTTGCTCAAGGGAGGTCCTAAGAGTTACTGATGTAAAGACATTTTGTTATTTTTAATACTATTATTCTGATGGGGAAAAAAGCAGCAAAATATTTGTTAGTAGGCAAAATATTTTCTATGACTAAAACATGGCTTATAATAGAAAATGGCTTGTAAAGCCATTGAAAAGATTTCTTCAAACATCTGAAGGCTGAGTATGGTACTGGACTCACATTCTTGGCAAAATAGCTGTCACGGTGGTCTGCTTATACTTACTTATGTATATTTAAGTATTTTGGATGAAAGGACTTTAAAATCCTTAATGTTCTGTTCCTGTACCCATGAAAGTCAGTAATAAATTTCCTTTACCTTCAGTTGTATAGAAACAGGATCTGACAGGTTAAATCTTGTAATTTCTCATCAAAATACAGGCAGGTTGTCATCATTTAGGCTGTTTTTCACAGTGAGACAAGCTCGAACAAGGAAATGTCAAGAAAAGAGAGGGGACAGAGATGTAAACAAATGCAGAGTCTTAGCTCTTTCCCTTGGTTCTAAATATTACCCTGCACAGTCTGTAAGATTTTTTTACTTGTAGACTCCAAGCATTTCGAAACTGTCTCACACAGGTATGCCCAGGATACTTAGGCTGAGAATGTTCCAGGTAACACCTGGCTTCATTGGAGCACACTTCTTTTTTCTATGTGAAATAGCTAAATTTGTTTGCTCAACAAGCAGATTTACCAGCAAATAGATTAGACATGGCTTTCACTCCTAATCAGCAACGTGACATCTTCTTAAGCAGACTCCTGTTCACCTATTTGCCGTTCTGTTTGAAGGAACTTGCCAATCACCATTAAGGTCTCCTAATGAGTTTAACTTGAAAAATCAGCTGCTGTTCTGCAGATGTCCATTCATCAATTTGCTCCTGCACTTTCCATCAGGAATGTTTGACTGTATGGTTATTTATCTGCTAGGGCAGTAAAACTGTCCCAACTTCTCATATATTCTGATGGGCGTTTAAGAGACCATAATTTAGAATTATAGCGCTATAAAACCATCTTGCTTCATTATTTAACAAGCAGACCCTAAATTAATGTTATATATTCTTCCTTGTTTGTAGATCTCATGTCCTTTCTGTTATACCCATCTATCCATGTTGTTCTGGCCAATGATAATAAAACCTTACCATAGAGAGAGACTTTATTCAGAAAAATAATTTATTTCAGTGGCTAAAGACAAAGTAATATTATAACCTATATTTAACACTGGACAATCTGTATAGACATGGAGTGAAGTGAAAATGTAATGAATTGGAAAAAAAATGAAATGTGAAATACTGAATAAAGTTTCAGCTGGAAGGTGCTCTTAAGTAGACAGCAGGGAATTCACTACTCAGACAAGATATTTTCTGTTTAAGTCATTTATAACATCTTTCCCTGGTGTTCACTGAAGACTACGGTTTTACCCACCTAAATGGCACTAATAAGGTGCCTCCTTAATTATTGCCATGAAACTTAGAAAAATCTAAATCTTGGATAATTCTACTTTTCTCTCAATTATATTGAAATAGAATAGTGGGAAAAAAAACCCCCACAGAGCAAAGTTGTACAGTGTCATTAGAAAACAGTCTAAAAAGAAGTGAAAATGATACACAGAAGTTCATTATCTTAACTTGCATTCTCTATGGTTAATTTGTAGAGATGTCAATTATTTTCTGTAAAGCTCAGTTAAGTACATCATATGTATGATTCTAGTCTAAGTGACTCCTAAGTCAGTTGAAGCTTTTGTAAATGTGTCACTGTGCATCCAAAACACAGATCTCCCTCCTGTAAGGAATACATAAGTGAAGGAAGGGTGCAGCCGTGCTGTGTAATTATGGCGCAGTGGAGACATGACCCTAGAGAAAGGAAACTCGTAATCACATAAATGATGGACTGTACTTCTCAACACCCAAATGCATATAAAAAGGGTCAGGAAAAGAGCATAAAAGAAATATTAGAAACACAAAAATCTCCTCAGTAAGGAGGCATGATGGGTATTCAACAGGTGCAGAAAACAAAAGAAAGAAGGTAATATAAAAGGATGAAATCAGAGTCAGTCAGATAATCCTCCCTGATTCTTTCTCAGGGAGAAAAACAAATGAAAACTAGTGAAAATTATTATGCAAATAGATGTGAAGAAGTGCTTTTTAGGATGAATAATAATTGTTGGTGCCATTGGAAATGATTGAGATGAAGCTTATAGGAGATTTCAGATATGAATTGCACATTTATATGAATAATAAACACACAGAATGAAATTACAATAACCAGGACTTTTTAGGTTCTTCTAAATCAATACCATAAACCTACCACATATGCCAGAATTGAACTTGGATCTATATCATACTATAATACAGTTATATAATACATAATATATATAATACAACAAGAATTATACTCCACTTAATGGACCCAAGAAGGCCTAAAAAGAATTATAAATGATTGACATACAGAAAAAGTTGTTATATGCAACAAGACCATGTGGGACAAGCAGCCTGTACCAGTATCAAAGCCAAGTAAAAATCCTTGGAGTTCTGTTTCATGTCCTGACTAGAATAAAGATTGAACAGACTGCAGAAAGTCACACTACAAAAAATTGATCAGCTTCTTCTCAGAAAAGAATACCTTCCTAGACAGATAATTTGCTTGGTAATTAACAGAATATTTTGCTATAATATAGACATTTTATGCTATAATTCATTACTTCCTAGGAGCAATTTTACAGTGGCTGCTGACTGAAATGGCATTTTCTGAAGGAGACAATCCCAAGGCTGCCAAGTCCTTTCATGGCAATTCATGAAGCCAATGCAGCACCTCTGCTTGCGTATGTCATCAACAAGATATTGAACCTGTATCTTGGAACCTATTGGTGAAGAACAGGAAAGTGTGGGGGGAAGAGGAAAGGAGAGAGAGAGTATGGGGGTGTGTGTACAGGTGTGTGTGTTCACTCATGCCATGGGATAAGGCTCTTGGAAAGTGTGAAGGGCTACTTCCAGGTCACATGGGCTAGAAGAAAGAGTAAAAATTTTCTGGAAAAAAAGAAGGAAAGAGGAGATTAAAAAAAGCAAAAGGAACTAGACAGCTGGTCCCTACTTCATTTTTGGAGCAGGTTTATCTTTCCTTTGTGTCACTACAATTATCTACTGGCTTAGATAAAAGGGCATCTACAAAAGTCTGCTTTTTCCTGGCTCAGGGCAATAGTTACCATTCATAATTAGAGATGATAAGCTAGACTATATGGACCCAATGATTTGTTTGCTCCTATGTGCAAATAATACTTGAGATGCTTCTAAAATGACCAGCTGAATTAATTTTGCCCAATCCAAAACCATCCTAAGGGAATTCAACTGTCATATCTCTACCCACACTTCTATACCTCATCCAGCACCACCGAAGTGTTGTGTCTCTCACTGCCTTGCAATGGTAATGATGTAGTTATTGCCAATTTCACACTACATGTGATGGATGGGAATCAATTAACATACTGTATTGTATGTTAATATATATGTTGTCTCTACAACAGGAAGTTTATTTGGAATATTTTTTTTTATTTAGTAAATGGTACAACTAATAAAAGAAATTGCTTCTATCAGCTTTCACAATAGTTTAAAACTTATTGAGCACAACCAGACAAGTGTTTAGTTATCTGGAGGAGAAAGCTTGAGCAATGGGCTGGAAAAACAAGGTCTTTTAAAATATGCCCATTTTTAAGATTTAGTTTCAGTCTCTTCTTTCCCTCCTCCCTGTCAAGTAATTAAAGTTCTTGACTTGTTTCAAAATGGCTCAGATTAAATTTCATTTTGTTAAGCACCTCAATTTTTCAGCTAGGGAAAAAAAAGACCATTAGGAATTTCCATTATCCATTACAGCCTCCTTCATGATCTGAAATTTATATGGGAAATGCTAATTGGACATTCATCATAATAAAGATAATGATTTCTGTAGTCTCCGCAGTGATAATTAAGATGAAAGATGAAAATGATGCAGAGCGAACATTGTATTCTTTATTTGCTGTGAATGGAGAATGGAAAATTAATTCTGTCCTTGTCTGCAGGGTAGGGGTGCCAGGCAGGGATAGAGGGAAACATGTGCAAGAAGTTGTTTTGTCTAAGACATCTGAATTTGCTTAGGGGAAGGATGGTCCTGCTGATTTTACTCCAGTACTCAGATGAAGAAGGCTGATATTGAGTGTAACCTCCTCCTACTATTGGGAGCTGTC
This sequence comes from Nicator chloris, assembly GCA_013400495.1. Taxonomy (NCBI): domain Eukaryota; kingdom Metazoa; phylum Chordata; class Aves; order Passeriformes; family Pycnonotidae; genus Nicator; species Nicator chloris. The sequence continues at coordinate 26,337 of WAAE01000117.1, forward strand.
CTGAAGACAGATGTGACTAATGAGGTTTTGTTCATTATGCTTCAGTGCACTGTGCTTGCCTTCTTTTGCTTTCCAAACAATACGTGTTCCCAGTTCCTTGAGGGGAAGAATCAACTTCCATGGTGTGGAGTTGTAAGTGCATGGAGTGCCAGAAGCAGGCGTTGTGAGTTAACTGGTCAGAATACTCATTGCCATGTCTGTGTGCATCTGCGACTAAAACTAAGCAAGTAAAAGAAAGATTTGTGAAATAGAAGGAATTTTACACAAAAATCCTTCTCTTACATTTGTTTTGCTTCTTTTTGCTCTTTTTACAAAAGAGATTTGGTGAATCAAATCCAAGATTGAGATTGTTGACTGTTATTTTATCCTAAACTGGAATGAACTTAAACAGTCAGTTTGAAGTCTTTGATAAACCCACAGAGGACCCAAGAAAATCCGGTATCACTAATTATTCATTTAGAAGGCCAATGTGACTACAGATAGGCATTTATCAGGGCTTGATGGATGTGTGTTTGTCAGGAAGGATTTATGGCTTCTAGGAGCCTCTGTGGCCTTCTGCTCCTGACAAGAGGGTTGGGCAGCAGTCAGAGACTACTCCAAGGCTTGGAGAAGCCACAAATTGGTTCAGACTGGGGGCCACTGTGTAGTGTTGGGCTGCAGGCCCCTGGGAAAGCGGCAGTCTGGAAGTAGGTGGCTAAGGCTGGACACATCAGGCACCTTCACAAACCATCTAGTCCTGTTGTCACTGAGGGCTAATGCAAACGAGCCCCAGAAAGAGCTGGAATGACAATGCCTGGTCTGACAAGGGTTGCTCCAGCTGGTGGCTTCCCATTGCAGTAGGATGAATAATATTTGGTGAATAGAGACCTATTATTCACTCCTAGTTTTGGAGAGTGAGGTCTATGGATAGTGCTATCATGCAAAAATCCATACAAATCTTTTACATGTGCCCATAAATGTGGAATGCAAGACAAACAGTTGCATGTGCAGAAAGACAGACCATGGAATCTGGCTAAAAGCTCATTGTGTATACACTGGCACACAGTTTTAAGAAGGAGACTGTACCTTTTTCCTTTCCAAATGGAACAAATCAGAGAGACAATTCAATTAATACTCCAACTTGTTTTAATAATTACTGGTTTTAAGCAATTTCAGTAGCATCCTACAGGTTTATGAGGCCATAATCTGGTTCCTGAAAGGACGAACTTTGAGGACAAATAAGACAGCGAAACACAAGCACTATGCCTGGTGTGAACAACTTTACATGAGGCTGTGCACATAATTGGCTGAATTTTGGGGGAGGGGGGAAAGGTGGCCCAGCAGCAGTGAGAACAGAAAACCAATTTTCTTGCTTGTTGATCCAATTGGATCAACACAAAATGAGTGAAGAGAAGAATACAATTTCTTAGATGATTGTCCTCAAATAGTGCTTAAAAACAACAACAACAAAATCCTCCCTTTGGAGGTATTCTACACTACCGAAAAGATTTGACTAGACACCAAAGGGTATGGCATGAGTGGTTAGAACATTCACCTCAGATTGAGCCATTTTAGCTGCCCCTCTGCTGCTCACCTTCCTTTATCAAAAGCACAATGGAAAAACTTCAGAAAAACAAGTTCTTCTGAACTTCAAACCACTGGTCAGAACGAATTCATTATCATCTTCTGGAGTTTGCAAAGCTGCCACTGAAATGGTTTCCATGTTTGGAGAATGATCTCTGTGTGGGACTTTATTTAGTGATACTGCTTTTTGTTGAAGAAATTAGCATATTTTCTGTACGTATAGTTGGGGAGAAAGTTGTAGAGAATTAATTTCACTCCTGAATTGAAGTGTTTCCTAGATGATAATCATATTTAGAAGGAATGGGAAACTGAGGTCCCGAAAGATAGATTTTTCAGAAAGTGCTTTGAATAGCTTAGTTCAGAGGTCTTGTCTGGAAATACTCTGATTTGGCCATAATAAGATGCCTATCTAGAACTTTTTAAATGAGACTTCAGTGAATTCCTGCATCAGCCTGAACTTTCTTTTTCAGCTTGCTCATGCTCAAAGTTGATCTATCTTGAACTTTCATATACAAATCAATCTCAAGCAGGACTTCTGATAAATCATTAATGTTGAAAGTATTCTAAAAATTCTCGTGTTTCCTTTTTTTTCTGGTCAAATTCTACATCTGTTCCTGGAGCCCTAGAGTGTCCAGGCAGACGAAGCAAGTGCCAGACATTTCAAAAACTCTTTCTTCCAGGAGGTTTCTTGACCCATTGCAATAGACTTAAGTGAATAAAATTACTGGGATGAACTAGAATAAGAACTCAGTTCCAAATCTTACTTTTCATGGTGCTTGGGCCACTGAATAATTGTTTTTCTGATGGTTTAATGCTTTATGGAAGACGTGGCAATTATCCACAATTTTTACAGATATTCAGAGTATCTTTCATTTAATAAAGATACTTTAGCTTTTCACACACATTTTAAAGCATTGTTCATTTTGTTTAAAACAGGGTACAAAAGTTTAAAACTGACAGCTAATTGAAAATGTATATAATTAAATTGCTCATGAAAAGGAAAGCCTGCATGATGGTGTCTAGGGAAGGCTGCTCTCTGCCATCCCATACCATGTTCATGGAAAGCTCTAAAGCAGTCACACTGGAGAGAAGTAATTATCCAATCAGTGGTGCTCAGAGAGGTTCACAGGTGATGTTTACCTTCTCAGGGAAACTGAGTTTATCTTCTTTATACTGCTTCTCTCTTTCTTTCCGGTTCTTCTCCCTCTAATCTACATAGCAATGGACACACTGTGTACAAAAGGTTGATCCTTTCTAAAAAGAAAATTTTTCAAACCCAGACATTAAAGGAATGTAAAAAGATCCCACAAAAATTCCATTTTCATGCATTTGATTGTTCAGTGCAGTAGAGATCTAGGAAAGGAGACATAGTTTCCAAACCTCTGCCTGTGTCATCTTAGTGTTTGATTTCCTCAATTCTAATGGATTCAGTAATCTCAGATTTCATTTGCACTGGGATGAAAAGTTCTGAATTTCATGATCAGGCACATCAGGGAGCAGGTCTTAAACCATCACATAATTATCCATTCACCTATGTGCCTGTGCAGACCCACACACAAAATAGCTTTTTTTAATTCATGTAACTGCAATTTTGTGATTATGCCCTGGTCAATTCCTATTGACAAATTAATTTTCTGCTATTCTGAGGCTATGTAGATTGATCTTAAAATAACCAACAAATCTAAGATTATTTGTTTGGAACCCAAGAAAGTGAGAAGCTTTGTTTGCAGATAACAAGTAGTTTATCCTGCTAAGGTCTCCTTAAAGGTGCTATAGAATGTCACTGGATTGAAGAATTACATAAATTTGAAAGGAACTGGTATGATTCATTGGTGCTGCTATTTTAAGTGGTATGGCACAGCACTTTGCAAGCCCCAGGACAGAGCTTACAAAAGGTTCCCAGCCTACACTTGCCACATATCACAAGAGTTCATCAAATTCAATATTACTTTTCTTTTTCCAGAATAAGACGTAGTTAAAAAAAGATACTTGATTGAATTAGCATGGTGTGTGAGGAGAAATGAGGATGCATCTTTAATCTCAACGTTTGCTCTACATAAGTGATAGTTCTAGTGTTTCAAGGTATTGTTTGTGGAGAACCATACCACAGCCAGATTGATACATAGGTTAATAGTCCCGTAGAGTTACCAGCAGCCATAAGGAGAAAGGCAGAAGGGGAAGTGGCAGTGCTTTCATGGAGCTGGCTGCAAAATAGATTGCAAGCAGGCAAGCAGGGATTTTAAAGAGATTGAAAGATACTGTGGAATAAATAGGGTATGAAAACCTTAACATGTGTCAGGATTTTTTCACAATAGTTACTGTAAAGACAGTTTCTCTTTTGGGAAAACTCACAGCTGCGGAAGCATTTGTAACAGTATCAAGAACATTTTTTCTTAAGCAGTACTGTCTTGCAGCATACCAGATCTTGTTAGATAACCAGGCTCCGGCAGGCAGCATTTGTCTGAGGAGGCCCAGAAAGAACATTTACAGCTGAATGGATGTTAGAAATCTGTAGGTGGCATTTTCCTTCTGACACAGAATCAGTTGTGTAGTAGAAAAGTTGTTGTACCTTTGCAAAGTCTACAAGGATCCTTATTACAGATAGGACATTGGATTTGTGGGTGGATAATTGTACAATGCCAAAATTTCGCTTTGGGTAATTCAGGTGAGTCTATTCAGCTTTATTTGGTGTTTTCAATGTTCTCCCTTGCTTCCTTTTCTAGGAAGCTTTCCAGCTTTCCTTTGGGTTCCTATGGGCATCCTCCAGTAGTGGGTTTGCCATGGCAAACAAAATAATCATTATATATTATATTAAGTTTGTAAACATAACCTAGGCCCTACGTAGACACTGGTGGTATAAATGTAGCTTTGAAACAACTGCTAAAATATAAATGGTGATGTGGAGAACCTCCAGCTAATAAGGAAGGTGACAAAAGCCTTGCATTTTTCTGATAGTGTCCTTTAAAGGGCATTGCTCTCCTGTGGTTACAGGCACGTACGCATTGCATTCGCTGCTGTATAAACATGCATACAAAACACAAACACCACAGGATCACCATACAATTAGAAGTATCTTTGGGTACCTATTTGATTCATGGAGAATCTATTTCCACTTGTTGACTCAGACAGAATTAGCTGAGCTGCCTCCTGAGGATGAATAGCAAAATTCATATTTTCAGGAACCAGTGTTTCTTATAACTAAGAAATGATTTTGAAAGAGGCTGAATGAAGAGTTGATGACCGGAAAATGGAAATCCAGGTGACAAAAACCATTAGTGTGTATAAACTAGATTCTGCTGCTTTCAGCTAAAGTTTTAGTGTTCAGTCTTTGTTAAAGAGAGATTTTTCCCATTCTCCTCTCAGTGACACTTGAGTTTAGCACTTCCAGCTAAATAGCTAATTGCTATTCTCAAAATAATAAAACATGTGTTGGCCAAAGACAGGCTTTACTGACAAAGACAGGAAGAATGGATTTGTTATTAAACTTTCATATGAAAGCATTATAAAGAATATGTATAGTTTTATAATTTATTTATGTGCTTACTTCTAAGCTAAAGCATTGCAACTAACCTTTACTTGGATTTGAACTGGGAAAAAAAAAATTACTGATGTGTTTTCTTTTTGAAAATCTTTGCACTCTCATGGCAAATGTTTTTCTCCTTTTCTATGTTCTTTCACTTTTTCTCAAAATCAGAAGATGCTTCTTTCAGTTCTCAAATAACAAATTTGAGCATTTCTTTTAACAAAACATCACTCAGTAGGACTTTCACTTCAAATACTGTAATTTCTGCTGTGACTCACTTTGTTCAGCTTTGCTAAACATAGCTAACACAGTAATCCTGTGGCTGGAAACCATGTCTTAAGGCAGGGAGCCGGCTTTGATGCCTCCAAGCTGCTCCAGCCCACTCATCTTGATTAGTCAATTCCCTATGTAATTAGGCTGCACCTTAAGCTGGGTGACCTAGAAACCAGGACTGATGGAAACACATATACTGCCAAATCTCCATGCCTAAATAGGTGATGTCTGCTGGAGTCCTAACAAAACAAAGTTAGTCCTCAGTACAAAGAGAATCATGTTACTAGCTGCAAATTATTTAAACTGGAAGTTCCTATTCTTTTTAGGCACTATCTTATGTTTCACTGAGTAGACAGTAGAATTCACAGTGGTTCAGAAATCCAAAACATGATCTATGTCTCCCTTGAAGTCATTGGAACTGTCTTCAGGGTAATTGTCAGTCCTTAAGTGACTGAATCTGGCACTATGACATGAATGATATTCCTGTGGTTAAGAAAATATTCAGAATACATTCCTAAAGTAACAAGGTAACTTCCAAGCTCAGCTTTGACAAAATATATCATGCTAATCAGTTTTCATACTCCTATGAGCTAGCAGTCCCTCTATATCTGCACATTACTTATATGGCCTTCAGCACTTTAGCATTTTGGTGCTATGAGATACACGTATTATAATATGCAGAACTTTAATGAGTAACTTCTTGTCTAGAGAATTAATGGGAATTCCAGATAGGTGAGATTAATAGTTCTTACAGGCTGAGTGGCTCAAGTGACTTTAAACAGGATGTAGAGCTGGCTGCTGATTCAAATTCAGCCTGGGTGAGTGGTTTCCAATGTTCTTCCTTTGACAAATGAGGAAGAGGACCGGCTGCTGTGAAAGCAGCAGGGATGAAAAGTCAAAAAGTTACTGTAAGTTGGCATGAGGGAGCCAAGCTTTAGCAAAAGAGGCTGCAGGGAGTTTCAGAAGAAAGTGAGAATTATGGTGTGGATGGCAGTCACTGGTGACCTTCTGGGCTGGAGTAGCAAGGTGTTGTATAAGCCTGCTCTGAGCCAATAGGTCTGGGCAGGGGGGAGCTGGAGTGGATGCAGCAAGGCACTGTGCAGGTCGATTGAGGTGCAGCAGCAGAGTGGTACGTGGGGAGTTAATATAAAACCTTCCTAACATGATGCTGGCTTACTGCCAGCAATATTACATCCTTGACTTTCTGCTCACGATATACACTCAGGATAAAATTTATGAACACATTGCTGAGAAAAGAGCTCCTGATCCCCACACAAGCTGTACATTTCTTTTGGCATCTTAGTTTCTTTCTGTGCTTAATCCCTCTTCACCTCCCCCTGTCTTTATCTGCAAAGGTTTTTCAGCAGCTGAAAGAATATTGTTTCTAATAGTTTAAATTAAGTAGCACATTTACATTTTGGTGTAAATTTAGTTTTGCTTGGTTTCCCACCCCTCCTTTTTTTTTGTTGGCTTTTTTTTCAGTTAGATGTCATCACCTCTTGGATTTTAGATTATAAAATGCAAGGAGATTTTTGCATGAATTGAGGAAGGATGAAATGTGTGTTGACAAAATTGTACTATGAAATTGGGGATTGCAAGGGTTTGTTTAACATTTATGCTCACATATTTTTCATGGCTGTTTTTATATTCAGTTCCAGATATATATATAGCCTTCATACTTTTCATCATGCACATTTTGATGCTGTCAATTTCAAAAACCAGAAAACATATTTATCTTTTATAAAAAATTTAAATTGTGAAATTGTGCACAGTTAGTGCACACATACACGATGTAGTGTTTTATCTGTACTTATAAAAAAATGGAGAGAATTTTGTTAATTTCAGTGTTGCCTTCAGGATTAAAAAGAATTTAAAAACAAAATGCAGAAGCAAGCTGTGCTATCCTTTCAAAAGTCACCGAGGTCCAAGGGAGACATTAGGGGTTTAGCTGCAGCCACTCGATGCTGGGACACCTCTTGGCTTCCCTGAGGCACTCGGAGCAGTGGATGGAGACTACCATCAGCTGGCCGTGGGAATTGTTCCCACACAAATGGAGTCATAGGATCAGAGCATGTTGTTCTTCCAACCTAGATGTGAGGGAAGCCTGATGCATGCTACATGTTTTGGGAAAAGCAAAGAGGGATGCAGGAAAGATAGACAAAGCACTACGCGTGTGTATAGGTGGACTGGCAAAGGTTAACAGGTGGAAAATCAGCATTACAGCTGGCTACTTCCAGCTTTGATAACATGTATAGATGGAATGGAGTGGGCTTCAGAAGGATTTTGTTTTTCTAATTTCACGTGGACAATAACAGAAATTTGAGCTTGCTGATAACCACAACTTTCTAATATGCATACAGTAAAGATGAGATGTTATTATTTTGAGTGTGTTAAATGTTTGCCCAACCAACCAGCAAAGCTGACATTTAAGTCAGCTTGGTGTGCCAGAGATGTCATGAAGGTCCTTTACAGGTACCAGATCCTTTTTCTATAGATGAGAAGGTAAGACTGGAACCTAAAACACTTTCTTTTGAAATATTCACCCAGCTCTAATTGAGGGCAGGTGGTGTAAGGAAGATTTGCTCTACTTCTATTCTGTGAGTAGTAATCTTTATCTTCACCTAGAACTGTCAGCTCTTACTCTCCATGAATGCTACATGAGCTTAAAAAAAGAATTTTTAAAGTATTTGTTTAGTATTTATTTACACACATATATACTTTCCAACCCATGAGAATGACTTTCAAATAATAGACCAAAACACGAGAGCACGTTGTAGCATGTTTGAGCTGAAGCTATGGGTATGCTTCAGAGAGATGACAGAATTTCTCATTTATATAGCTCCTTTCATAACATAAAATTAACTATTTATATATGGTTGATATTGATTTATACAAAATGATGGGCTTTAAGCTTATTGTGATCATGCAAGATTGAGATGTTTCACTCAGAATAAGAAATCTGGGGAAAACTATGGCAGTGCTGAGCAACAATCTTAAAAATATTCTAGTCATTAGGACCAAGTGAGTGAATGAAATAGAGAGCAGCATTATATCATTCTAGAAATCCATGCTGCAGTTGTGTGGTGTGCAGTTCTGTTCTGATCATCTTAAAAAGGATATAATAGAACTAGAAAAGATTCAGAAAATGGTGGGGATTTGTTTTCACATGATGAGTGACCATGAGTCCAGGGGGTTCTTTGAGCCTGGAAAAGAGATGACTTGAGGTCTATGAAACCATGAGTGTCACAGAGATGGTGAACACAGGCCAGCTTACCTTGTCTTCCAACAGATGATCTAAGAGTTGTCCTAATGATGTACTAGCTGGCAGGCTGCAAACTCTCCAATGAAAGTAGCTCTTCATGTGATGGAGAGGTAAACTTTGCAAGTAAAACTCTATTCAGATGTGAGAAACAATCTTCCCTATTTCTTCTACCTTTATCTTTTTTGTTACTTTGGACATTATATAAAAGACTAGGCAGTGAGCTGATAGCTCCCAGCTGCCTTGCTGGAGTGATTTCTCTGGAGCAGCAAGGACTCAGTAGCAAAAACCCCAAAACTAACCCAAATAAAATCCATCAGGCCACACTTCCCTTTAAAACGGACTGAAAGCAACCAAAGCAAATTGACTAGCCACTACAACTCACATTGCTAAGTTCAAGAATGCTGTTCAGACACAATAGATCTCATATTCATCAGTCCAGGAAGACAGGAATGGGATGAATTCTTTGTAGCTGTTGTTTCATACACCACTCCTTAGGCAATGAGAGCTTTATTGCTGAGACTACTGACACTAGATCAGGTCTTTGGAAAACAAAACAAAACAAAACAAACAAACATTTTATTTTGTGAATTATTACAGTTGTGGAATGAATCCCTGCTGCTGTCTTGAGTAAGCTGGGCCTGACTAATGTCTGCAGCCACAAGGAAGGAAGGTTTTGTAATCTACACTCTCTCTCAGAAGATACAATTCCATCCGCCATACTAAATCACGGGGAACGTTGCCTCTTGTCGAAAGTCTGAGATTAAGGCAACAACAATTTCCTTTTCTTAACTCTGTTTCTTGTTCTTTGTCCATCTGTCTTTAAACAAACAAGCAAGCAAAACCAAATAAAACTGAAG
>WAAE01000118.1:0-20356 GCA_013400495.1 Nicator chloris
CTTAAGACGGGTTATGTTCATCTCACACAAAGGCAGTAAGATACTGGAGGTTATGAATTATTACAACTTCACTGACAGACGCTTTTACACAAAGTCTGATGGCAAATTATGGCCTTATGAAAAACAAGTTGAAAGATGTGTTCCTGACTGATCATGACACTACTTCAGTTCCATACCAGTAAAAAATACATGTATGGAAAAACCACTGTGCTTCCAGAAGTATCAAAGTTTGCAGTTTCACATTATTTTGAAAAACTATATAAGCTCTGTTCAAGAAGTGTTTTTGTTTTGTATGTATATTTCTTCCCTTTCCCAAAAGGCATTATTATTACTGTAGTTATGGACAGAAATAAAAAACGTATCTTAAACTCCCTCCTTTGACCAATTTTTGAGAAAAACTGAGACAAGTTTTCATGCCAACATTACCATTCTGTATGTGCATCAAGGACCACTACAGTTAAAAACGTTTAACAATTTAATATTATGTAAATGTGTAACTGAAGTGTCATAGATAATTAAATACAAGCACAGCCAAAATAATCTATGCACCTGCAAAGTATGGAAAGGAATGTTTTTCCTTTGATAAAGACTGGCCATATGCCATAACTGGTTATGTCTTTCTCTCTTACAAATAACATGAGCAGTTATAATGAGCAGCATAATTTTGTTATATCAAAGTGTATTTGTACAGTAATTAAAAATCAAAACATTTTGGGGTTTTTATAAATGTGTAACATTACTCTCATTTTGGTTGAACAGCAAAGACTAAACACTTCATAAGAAAGAAATTACTGTACTTTTTAATTGTAAAATGGTCTCTGTCTTTAGGATCTATGTATTTAAAAATCTAATCCTTTTCTGCCTAGTCATTTATTTTGGGTGTACAGGGACAGATACAAAGTTTCAGAGAAACAAAAGAGTTAAAGCCAATGTAGTTTTGGTGAGAATAAAACAGGAGAATACTTACTCTACTCAAAGTGCTTAATTTTTCCCATTAACTACAGTTCAAGTTCATGATGTTCCTATAAATTACATTACAGAAATATACATCACCCTAGGTGACTCCTATACATTACTCTAAGGCCTGCATTGCCTTCCAACCTATTGTAAGAAACCACAGGACATTTATGACATGTACTAATGGACTACCTTTTTTGATATTATGTTAGTATAACATAATGAGATTAGTAATCTACAGCATTGACAATTTTCCTGGCCAGTATTTTCTGTGAGGGATTTCTCTTTTTATTTTTTCCAATCTACTTGACAAAGCTCAAATCTGTAGAGCAGAAGGTACACACTGCAACTCAATTTTCCTCATTTCTACTTCTTTTCCTTGTGAGGAGATGGATCACAGAGTCAGAAAGGTGGCATGATAGTCTGATGCAGTTTGTATTCACAAGTACACTCCAGCTAGATTGACTTGTGTGGAAATTTTCACACATGTTAATAAGATCATAAATACATGCATATTAGTATTTCTGAAAATAAAAATGTATTAATAGTAAATACTTCATGCATTAGGAGACACATATGCAAAGCATAAATTCTACATATGATTTAAAATGGACATTTGCTTATCTGAAATCCATATTGAAGTAAATTTGAATTACATTAGAACACAGACAAGTTTAGTCCAAACAAGATTGTAACTGTTCTCTGCATTTTCTCATTCTACGTCAGCAATTATACAACTAAGAACAAATATCAAATTTTTTATCTGGGGAAAATCCTTATCTTCTCTTTTTGTTACCTGGAGTTCAGATCGACTGTTCTTTTCTATACTGAAGTATGGATGAAATACTAAATACAATGTCATTGTATGCAGGGAGCACGTTCTGTTCACTTTAGAAACATACTCTATTCACTTTAGAAACAAGTTATCTGTGAGAGTATGACTAGTTCTTCAACAGTAGAATAGAATTCATTCTCTTTCAGTTCTTGATTCCATAAGACTAACTGTAGTGTCTTCATTAAGAATTAAACGTGAGCTTACAAGCAAATAATACCCAGATTGTATCAAGACTTAAACATTTAGGAAGGCATTTAATCTTGTCTTGCCACAAGAAAATCAGGTTTGATATTGTATTTTCAGAACTTTGAAAGTAGTAATGAAGTGATTAGTCGTTCCTCAAAAGGGTTAATTTTTATTGTTGCAACCACCTGTTAGTTTTAAAGAGAGAAAGACTGACTGGGTTTTATACCTGGTAACTGATTTGACAACAGTGATTCTAGAAAACAGTAGTCAATAAAACTTCAGAAAGGAAAAACAGAAGTTGAGAAACAATCTGTCAATCATGCTGTCTTAATTTAAGACTTAGAGAGAGGTTGATCTTCAGTATGAATTGTGCACTTGAAAGCCGAATCCAACTTTTACCCAGTTGCCAATTTCTTGGAAACCTAAGATCCAAAAGAAAATCTGCAGTTCATTTGCCATTTCACATTTCTGAATAAGACTTTAGTATAGAAACTAATATGGAAACACCATTACCCACATTTACTCTTCTGTTTCTCTAAGGCATCTTAAGGATGCAAAGGAACAGCCAAAGACAGAGTTCATCAAGAGGTAGCCTGCATTCATTGGGTAGTATTAAACACCTTTCAAAAATATGAGTACAATGTATTAAACATACTTTTACGTTTGTTTTTTTTTTTTTTTTTTTTTTAATGAAGAGACTACTTTTGTCACTTTTTGTGTTAAGGTAAAAAGCTCTCATCCCAGGTTAATGCTCCTCCTTTTTTCTCCCAACACCACCTAAATTAGTTATATAGGCGACAACTTTAGCTGAAAATGAACTTGTGTCCAGGATGTGTCCCTTCATTTTGAATTCCTTTATGGACTAAAGGGACACTATTTTCCCAATGATTTATATACAGTAAATCACTGTAAGATTTATTTCATTCTAAACTAGATTATGTGACTCCTTGAAGGGGAAATGAGTGGCAGGAAGTTTGAGGGAAAATTAGCTTGTAACAAAAATGTCCTGATAGCTTGAAGGCCTTTTTAAATATAATAAAACCCCAGAGACTGTTGAAACAAATATTAAATCTTGTAATATCAGAACATTAAGATGCCCTTTTTTTAAAAACAAATGCCTTTGGTGATAGCATGAGGAAATGTACTTGAACCATCCTTACACATGGTTTAAGCATTTCCTATGAAACTTAAATTCTTTCCTCTGATATTTTCTCTGCAAGTTACAAATAGCTAAGGCTGGCTGACCAAGTCTTGCAGAGAAACAAACATAAAGCATACCTTATTCTTAAATGACTTCAGTTTAACATGACTTTCATTTCTAAGAATAGACATGAAAGTGAACAAGAAAGTTTAGAAGAACTTATAATTAAGGCACTGAGGACACGCCCAAATCCTACTGAACATTCATTGCCACAATCCCCACACTTTTGGTTCCTTCTCATCTCATATGTGGTTCAGCCAACAAACTGACAAATTCCCAGCTGGAATACTAGCTTCCTTTTATCTCTTGGGAATAAGGACCTAGCTGCATAGGAACTTCATAGAACTACTTGTTGTATTCAGATGGCAGCTCAGACAGTGAGAAAATGAGTCAGTTCTGCTCTCTCTTCAGCAGAACGCTGCTTTGCCCATCGCTCAACCCAAAATTCTAGAGAGTGCATAAGCTATCGAGTCATAGGAGGCAGAAGATGGACCCAAGTAAACAAGGGAAGTACCACAGACCCCTTCCTACTCCCCACAATATTTTCAAGGAATGATCAGAGTAGAGGATAGACTGGTTTCCTATCTCTCTCTAAATGAAATGAATTCCTTTCTCTATTTTGTCACACAAGACCCTACTCAGCCTGTGTCATGCTCTCCACAGTGACAGCGTGCTGCTGCTGCAGGGGTAATACTGCCCTTGTTCCTGCAGCAAAGCAACAACTCTTTCGGAAGTGCAATGGTACAGAGAGGAGACATGTCTCTATTAATAGTGCTCCTTGAGCTATGATTCCTCTTCTCAACACTTGTCATGTGAAACTGATATCCTGATCAACATACCAGGATGGTGGTACCAGCAGTTAGCATTTTCCAACTTCAGGTTCCCACCTGCTGTTTTTCTTTCAGTTAAGAGTTTTATTTCTTCACCCAAATCAGTAGTTTGAAAGAGAAATAGATCTTTATTTATTTTAATAAACCACCACCGAATCCCTCTCTGCCTTTACTAAAATATCTCTTCAAGATTTTATGATTAGAAAAAAGATTTAAATAAACAGCTATGCACTTGCATGGAATCTTAAGCCACATGCCATGAAGTTAATGCTCTGGATATTAATTTGCTTAGCAGGCCTGCTGTCATGCTAAGGTCTATTTCCATTGTGTGTTAGAAAATTTGATTGCATGGAATGTTTCCCTGGACAAATTTGTTTCTATGCAACTGTTCCTTCCTGAAAGTTGTTTTTTTTTAAGAACTACATATGAATTTGTATGTACCTCACAGACTTTACTTCATACTTTATCACCTACTTGGTATCCTCTGAGAATGCCAAACTCCAAAGACTGATTTTCAAGATGTTGAGAAAAAGCAATCTTCAGTGTAATGTTTGCCAATTTTTAGATCTGAAACTCAGAGAATGAAAAATCTGTCTTTAAATAAATGTTGTCACTCTGCCAAATATACTCCGTTTCTTCCCTCATTTCTGTTGTATTTTACCACTAGCCCATAGCTGTCTGCTTGTTTACTAAAATTTTGGACTTAATTTTCTGTTCTGTTCTTCCTCTAGGCATTCAGTACTGAGGGTGAGGGGTGTTTTTTGTTTGTGCACAGAGAAGAGGAAGGCTCCAAATGTTCATCAGGGACCAACCTTTGAGTGAGGCACACATGATATTAGAGCAGTCTCCACAGACATGGATCTCATGCAGGCAAGTAATTTATTTTCATTTACCTCCTGCCTGAGAGGTTATTTCACTGATTAATCTACATAGGCAGGTTCATTCCTGTCTCTCCAAGCCCAATAAAACTGTTAGTGACACTCCTAATCAATACAAAAGAATTTCAATTTACGTTTCAATGCTAGTCACTGACATGCAAAAATGCTCTTTCTCCATAAACCCAAGTTTTATATACATAGGAACAAGAGTCAGAAAACACCTTTCTGGTGTATTCATCAAACTCAACCAGGTATTAGCATCAGTGAGCTTCCGTACAAAACTTCCAAAAGGCTGTCAATATTCTGTTTGCTGTTGTATCACTGGCTGGCATCATCCTATCCCAGTACCTTGGTTTCAATTTGCTGACAGATTATTTAGCTGACAAGTACAGACTTTGCCTACAATGCGAGGTGTCTTGTGCATGACAGTTCTATCGATTATGATAACTAAGAACAAATAATAAGAACAATCATTTCAACAACTCTTTTAATAGAGCTTGTCTTTCTCAATAGCAAACACCAATGAGACAAAATAATCCCTACCAGTGCAGACTTTGCTTTGTGTTTTGTAAATTGTCCCCTGATATTTCAACAAATATTTGAGAAAGACAAGATTTATAAGGATAGACAGTAATGGTCTTGAAGCAGCTTTACAAAATAAACAAAAGGGAAATTTTGTCTGATTTCCATGATGACAGCAGGCAATCACTCCAGCAGCTCAATTCCACTAGCTAATGCAGTGTGCAAAATTGCGCAGGTAAGGCCAGGGGTTTGGGCAGGAAGGGGAGTGGGAGATGTAGGAGACGCATTTTCTAAACAAGAAAATAATGAAGAAATTGTAGCGACTGGAAGTATAAAAATATACCTACATGACTCTATGTATCTGCAAAGAAAACTAGTCCATTAAATATATAAAGTCTCAAAGAAAAAAGGTATTTTAATGATTTTTCTGCGTTTCTCACAACTTCAGAGAAAATTTTTCAAGAGCAAGTAGAATAAAGGAAGATACATGGAGAGCATCCCTCTTAATATATTATATCCAGGTTTTATGCTCTCACCTTTACAGATACGTAAATTTACTGATTCTCAAAAAGTTCTTGTGAAACTCAGCTTCATAAATTGGGAGGGGAAGGGAGTAAATATGTCTAATGCTCTGTGTGATCAGAACACATTTATTTGGCATTCAATATAAGCACCACACACAATATTTTTATAATTTAAGCAATCTTCTCTTGCAATTCGCAGGCTTCATAATAGCTACAGGGCAGGTCTAACATTTAAGTGTCGAGAGGGGCTTAGCCAAGTTAAAAATCATAGTTTTTAAAAATACAGTATAAATGTGTTTAAATGCCATTTATGGCACCAATTAAAAATTTTGTGAGTTAACACGTCTATGTGGAGAAAGACATTTTTGATCAATCTGCTGGCAAATTTGTTCATATTTCCACCTCACAACATGACTTCTACCCCTCGCAAAATACTGGGAGATTATTGTTTTAAATGAGTACTAAGCAACCATGATAGTGCTCTGTTGGCAGAGAAAATCATGGTTCTGGTGCCAGCTCCCAGAACATCATGTTTATCAGTTATGGCTTTGCAAATTTGCTCACATATAACACACACAACATCCGAACTACTTGAGAAGAAATTCCCAGATTTTCCACTGCAACCAAGTACTACAAGCTATAGGTGCATTGCACTCGTGGAAGCTGCTACAAGTACTACATTGCTACAAGTACTACTACACTAAAGGACTAACGCTTTATACAGATAGAAAAAGCATTGCCTCCTAAAAGTAGATGAAAAATTACAGATTGTTACAAAATCAAGACTCCTAATGTCACACTATAAACTCACTGGGATTCAGTTCTGCCAACTATTTGCTTACCAAGACAAAATCTTGGAGAAATATAGTGTTGTATACAGAGAAAACAGACTCTTAAAGCATTTCATCTTCATATTTCACTTATGTGAACCCAAAGGATCTCATTATTCACA
Organism: Nicator chloris; assembly: GCA_013400495.1. Lineage (NCBI taxonomy): Eukaryota > Metazoa > Chordata > Aves > Passeriformes > Pycnonotidae > Nicator > Nicator chloris. The sequence continues at coordinate 6,886 of WAAE01000118.1, forward strand.
GATCAACTAGCAGAAACTGTCATCTATTAACCTCCTAAAAACTGAAACGGAAACTGGGGGTTATTTTTAGCAATAACTGCTTACAAAACATGTATAAAAAGTTAGTGGACACAATAAGTATCTTGTCTTTACTCATAACTTGTAACCCCCATTTTCCCATCATACTTCCACCAAAGGAATTTTTACACAACTTTTACTGCTAAAAGGAGATGCCTTTGAAGTTATCAGTAACATGGCCACAGACATGCCCAGCTGGCACAGTTTCTTCATAGTCAAATTGTCTACAAAGAATTGACTATTAATGGGCTCACCTTCTGAGTAAGACTCTTAGGCTCATATGGACCAATGAAAATAACTTTTTAAATTTTTTTTCTTGCACATGCAAACTTACTATGAATGCCAAGGAATTTGTATGTATTATCATCTAAACTAATTATGAAAATTTCTTTATGTTAATTTTCATTTGAATGCAAAGGTCAGTTTTGCCAGCTGAAGCAAAAGCAAATGCAGAGCAAAACCACCACCAGAAAATGCCCTTGAAAATCAAAGGGTGATCTTCATTAACACGCCTGCAAAATTCTTACTCCAAAACTGGCATTCCCATTTCTGTCAATTTAAGTCCTATATACTATCTTTTTCTACTCTGTTCATTTGTCCTTCCCAAATCAAGCATTTTTAGAAGTTAATGAAAAGAGCAAAGAGAAGAACAAACCAAGTCTACCAGCAAATACTAGCTCAATTTTGGGGAGAGGTGACTTGTGATATCACACTACTGTTTGATGGGGCCTTCAGCCTTTGCTAATGATAACCCCAATTGTCCTCTTGCCAAAACCCAATTTGCCTTTCCCTTCTGCACAGAAAAAGGAAACAGCTTCTGTCAGAAAATACACAGCCTGAGAACACCAGCTTCACCTGGTGGCAGGTGAGACCTGCAACCCACAATTACCAGCTGGAGCTGCAACTGTTATCTCAGGAAAATCAGCCAGAAATTTCTGAGCTAACAGCATCTGTTCAAGAGATTGTAATCAGCTGCCAAAAAAATGACAGAAAATCACAGAAGTCCCAAATATTTTGAGAGATCTTCCATGTAAGACAACAATCGTTACCTGTTAACCTAGAGCTATTGCTAAAAAAAAAAAAAAAAAAAAAAGAAAGAAAAAAAAAGTGTGGAATATTGCCCAAAATAAATATGTTTAGTGATCTTATTTACTATCGTTCCCATATGCACATCACTTGGGGAAGTAGTGAAGACATGTTATTTCTTTCAATTTTCTACTGCTTGTCCTTCTTTCTGTTCTGTACACCTGTATATAGTTTTACTCTGTTTCTGGGTTTAGTAGAGAAGAGATTGTTTTCTCATTTTTTGTGTAGCACAAATTAGAAAGGTTCTAAAGGTTAAAATGCACAGTGCTAAGGCTTACCAGTAACAAAAACAATCTTAAAATCTATTAAATACATTCTGTAATCACATCAACTGTTACTGGAATGATTAACATGATGCATAGGTACTGAAAATCTACTGTCTTTTCTATCTGAGATTGCTTTTCCAAACACCACCAGGAAAAATTAGCTCACAGTACTGCTGCTGGTTTTTGCAATTATCTTACAAAACACTACTTTTCCTGTTTGCAATTCAAAAACTTTTCTTGCACACATTTGACCAAAATCTGAACTACAAAGAAATAGCTCAGCTACAATATTCAACCAAAACAGCAGTTTTGCTACAGGACAGATAAAATCACCAGGGATAATGCACTTGAGCTTGCCTAGTACTAAACAAAGAAAGAAAGAATACACTGATATGAAACCCTAAAACAGAGCACTGAGTCTGTAGGTAAGGCAAATGATTAAAAAGCAAACTGGGTTCTTCTCTCCCCAAACCATTCTGCCTGTGCATCTTTCCTCCAGCTCTAAAATTGAGTTTATCAGTCTGGGGTTATTCACTGGGGGTTTTCCTTCCATGTGTTATTCATCTTACTTCATATCATATTCTGTATATTACCCTCCTTTTACCCAAAAGATAATAAACTAGAATCTTGGACTTACAGCATTTAGAGTAACATAAATACAGCTCAGAAGAAAAACTATTAGTCTTCTCCCCGAATTACCTAGAAAACTTAGAAAGGTTTCCATGTAACCCCAACCTTTTGATGTACAGTCCTCAGTTTGCCAAGTTCACAGTCTCAGCTTTTCCAATATAAATGCTTAGTGCTGAAGAAAACTGAAGTAGACCACGGTTTATTTGTAAACTTAATGTAACTACATGACATCTTGGTGAAAGTCTCAAATATTATATACTAGCAGGTGCCCTACCTGCATGAAACCGCATTATTGTGATATAGAATAGCACATGTATGTAACAATGGGGTAAAAATTACCAGGGAGATTTGCAAGGATAAAAGAAAAAACAACACAACTCTGTTCCTGGTTGGTAGCCCACATAAAGGCACTGCCCTTACTTAGAAGTTATACCTACAGCTTAAAGGTATGCCTAAAGAAAGAAAGAAGAGCAAACTGGAGAGGAAGACAGATTATATCATTTAATATGGAGTTTGGATTAACTGTTTCAAACAAAGCAATTATTTTAAGATACGCTTGATTTGTGAATACTTCCAAAACTAATTTTTAACTGCTTTCTGCAACCAAGACTCCACAGATTCTCTAACAAATTCTCAACACAGATTCTCAGGCAGAGCACTCTGGTGCCTCTTCACAAATTCAGCTTTAAACTGATCGCCGGATTTTGAAACAGAAGCTCATTTTTTCCCCCACCTCTCTCAGCTGCGATGACTGGAAATTTTTGCCAAGCTCTCGGGGAATTTAATCTAGATTTTATTTTATTTATTTTCACTACCAGCGAGGAGTGCCTCGAGTGTCATTCCCTCTGACGCTGCTCTGTGGCAGGCCAGGCCCCCAGGGGCCGGCAGGACGCTCTGGGCGCGCCCCAGCGGCCCGTTCCACCGCGGCCCTCAGGGCACAGCCGCCACCGGCGGCCCCGGCTGGACACAGCTCAGAGCCGGCCGCCTGCCACCACGGCGGCCTGGCCACCGCTGCGAGTGCTGCCAGCAACGGGTCCTGATCCCCAGGGAACGGGCAGGGCAGGAGGGAGGAATGGCTGGGCCCAGGAGGTCGGAGCTGAAGCCGGGGACGGGGCTGGGCAGCCCCTCAGCAGGACCCAGGTTCCGGGCGGCCTGTCAGGGCCAGCAACGCCTGTGGCTGCCAGAACTGAATTCCTTGGAGGCCTAAATGTGCCAAGTGAATGTTTAACCCTGTGGAAAACTTTAATGGCTGAGAAGCCAAGGGATTTTTTTTTGGATGGAAATACTGTCACAGGCTTATGTATAGAAAGTTGGCCAGGAGCTGCAAGATTAAAAATTACTGCTTTTATTTTTAAGTAAATGCTGCAAAGTATTATTTGTGAAATTGATTTCTTAATCTCTCCTCCCCAGTAAGTGCTCTCTGAATTGACTTCCATACTAAAAATTAATTTACAGGGCTTTAAGCAGTGAAAAAAGACAACAAAAACACAACTTTACAGCTCTTAAATTAAGGACATAAATGAGGTGGAACAAACTCAATATGAGCATTTATCTGTGTTATTTTATTTTTTAATCACTATCTAATGTTATTTTCCTTTAAAGAAAAAAGTAATTACAAAAATGTGTAATACTAAGATAATGCCATTCCTTGAACACTCCCTATGCATTCTGAAGGCACTGAAACGTACACCTGTCATTCCCACACATAACGATGAATAGAATAGTGGGACTGCATTTTCCTGATCCATCCTGTAATAACAACTCTGCTCTATTCCAGAGGAAGTCCACAAAGACAGCAATATAATTCTCCTGTAGTTTAGACATGAATGTATTTTCACAAAATGCAGTTGTACAAATATTAGGAAGGAGTATCCCAAAATTAAAAGACAACAATAATATGAAAGAAAGGAAAGGAAAGTTCTAAATGGTACATTGATAACAGAGCAAAACAACATGAATACATTTAGGAATAAAATATTCTGAACTCAGTTTATGAAAGTCCTGAAATGACTACTAGGCTGCAGAAATTGTCATGGTTTTCTTGGGAGAACATTATCATATGTAAACTGCTTGCTTGCTACACAGAAAACAAATATTATTTCATAACAATGGTGGTTCTACTAGCATCAAATTTAGGAAAATTAGAATTTAACACAAAGTTGCAGAAAGCATACAGATTTTTTGTAATTAGCATCTTAGTTTGTGAGTCTTGATAGAATCTTATGTAGGTTAACTTCTAAATAGCAGACCAACTTTTTGGCTATGTTCCCTGAAACACCTTCAGCTTTAAGCCCAAAAAGAAGTCTGACTTCTAACTACCCATTTTTACTAGTATGAATCCTACTTTTAGAGTCAAACACATTATTGTCAACATCTGTTAGCAGAAATCAATTCCAGAGATTAGCCAATGTTTGGGGTATCTTTTCTGTCAATTTTTTCCCTTAACATTTTACATACTAGGATTGCATGAAAGCTTGGAGTGCGATATTACATCACAATGACAGCTTACTGTAAGAGGAATAACTGAGTTCTGTCCATAATCACATTCTCAGTGCCAGCCAGTGAGCTAATGGGAAGCCTGAAAGCTTCCCTAAGAATGAAAGGACTCACATCACTGTTATTACAGTAAACAGCTTTGCTACAAATCCAAAGCTTTGAAGTTCTCACTGTGGAACATCTGCCCTTAATTCAGCCATTGAAAATCCTTTGACTCTACACACACAAACCTCTCAGTCAACCTTGTCAAGTTACCTATATTTTGACACTCTGCAGAGTCTATTAGAGATTCCCAAGCCTGCCGTGTAACACAATCTGAGCTGTTGGCAGCTACAATTGACTTCACATGCCATGTCTTTCTGATCTCTGCTGCTAACAATACTTTGTCAACAGATGTCATCACACGTAATTGTCAAGAAGAGCCAACCATGTGTTGTTCAGTTCAGAGATTTCCTTCCAAAGATATACAGTATGTATATTATGCAGGCAGGCCCATTATAGCCATTCAGACACTGTTAAGTGCACTGGTTGCTCCGTAAGTTTGCTTCAGTGTTCATTTTTAAAACCAACTGATGCAACTTGCTTGTGGAAAGGGGTTTGATCAAAAAAGGAAAAAAAAAAAAACAAACAAGAAAAAAGTCCCTAAAACTGACCACTGTTCCTTCCTACCTGCCCATGAATAGATCACAATTCTTTGGCAGCTGAAGTGGGTGATCTCTTGTATCCCTGGCTATACTCTTTAGCAGTTTAACTAGAGTGTTTAACATTAAAGCACCAAGGCTCATGGCAAACTGTGAAATCCCCTATGTGCCACTCTAGAGCACTTGCACATATATAAGAAAATATTCCAGTACCGTTTCCAGACCACAAATGCTGAACCTCAAGATAGTGGGTGTTTGCAGAATGAAAATATCTGTGTGCCCTGCCCAAATGGATATCAAATGCATGGAAATTCTGTTATATTTTAAAAATATGCTATCTAATCCTGTTATGAATAGAAATGTCCACAGCTATCTGGTCAGTTGCATTCCGATCAATTGATATGGTCAATTGGCTCTTTTCTGAAAAGTAGCAGAACTCTAGTCAGATAATAAAAAATATATTCTTACTAGAGCAAAATTATCCGCTATTCCCCCACATCAGAATTATTCCACTCTCCAATACAATGAAAAGATAAAATTTTTAGAGGCTACATCAGCCAAAAGGAACAATTCAGAAATAAACTCTAGTTTACAGTGTGCTACATAATGAATTACTTGCCAATTTTCTGATATAATTTATCAAAAGCAAACAAACAGTTCTGAGAAAAGGAAGAACAGTCCTTATTTTAAAGAGGCGGTTTTTTCACAAGTACTTATCTAAATAAAGACTTTTCAGTCTCAAAATGACTGATCAATATTATTATGAACTATTGAAAAACAGATAATGATCTTATTTTAAACTATATACACTTTACATAGAAATGTAAACTTTACATGGCACCACACAAAGAAAAGGACTTAAGGAAACCGCCATGTTAAACAATGATTTGGGAATGTGCAGTATGAGAGATTCACGTTCCCATCAGTGTTGCTTAAAGCAGTAAAGCAAGAACAAGAACTCTAAGAAAATATAGGGGTTTTTCTTGGGGTTTTTTGGTGCGGTTTTTTTGTGGGTTTGTTGTGGTTTTTTTGTTTGGTTTTTTTTGTTTGTTTGTTTGTTTTTTGTTTTTGAGTTTTTTTTTTAATATATTGGATAAGATTTCAGAAACTTACAATTCAATTAACCTCTAAGTTACTTCAAGGGATAAAACATATTCTCTTTATATGTAAAAATAATGCTATCAAATGCCTTTGAAAAAAGGGCTGTTTAGCTCAGATTTCGACAGGTACCATTTCGGAAAGAACAAGAGGCATTAAAAGCAGAAGAACACTTAAAAATACACAGCCTGTAAAACAACATTAAAAAATAAAAAGAACTCAGATCAGTACTTCAGCCAGCAGGCAGATCTACAGTATCATGTTCTCAGTATGAATCTGCTCATTAAATATATATATATAATTTCCTATGTGGACAGCTGCTATAAAAATTCTTGTAAAATGCTCCTAACTACAGCAGATTTGATTCCCAACTATATTGTTACACTGCTTATATTAGGAGGAGAGAGCTAAAAAGTATCAGCATGAACTTTCAGGTCTTAGAGGTCTGAAGAATTTAGTTTCTATTCTTGTTACTCATGACAGCACTGAAATTGCATCTCCCAGAGTGATTACATGTTTTTACTGAATTGCTTTAAAGCCTGAGTCTCACACATACGCCAGGGTTCACTTAAGGTTCCCATTCTTCTTGCAAGTGACCACATCAAAGCTTTTGTCTATAACCAGTTTTTTCTTCTCTGAAATGGTAAATATTCTCCAGTATTAAAAAAGCTTATCAGAACTAATTTGATTACTCATGCATGTATGCATTCTAGTCACCAATTAAACATCTTTTGACTGCTTCAAACATTTCTTCACAAAGCTCCAGACAGCTTCAAATTAAACTCAACTGGGAGAAATGGATCACTGTGATGGGATGTGGGATCACTTCCCTTCATGTGGGAAGTGCTAGGGAACAGTAGGAAAAGCTGGGAAAACCAAAAGAAATGTCAGAACATAAGATGAGTGAGGCAGTGAAAAACCCAAAGGAAAAACAGTGCATTTCTCTTCGAGCCCCTTTCCTCCTCAATCATACTTCATAGCTGTCCATTCTCTTCACAAGCTGTCAGTTAATTCTTTTTCTAAATTATGTCTAACCTTATACTTAATGCAAAGTACCAGCTAAGGAAACTATCTTTCAAGTACTCCTGTAAATTCTGTGCAAAGACCTTGTGAAAAACAAAGAAATCAATTAGCTAAATAATTAAGCAAAACAGTTTCTAACAAGCAGCCTCTGTTTTTTACCTATAAAGGTTAAATTTCCCAATAACCCGCACTTTGGGAGGTTTTATTTTGCCTAGGAAAAATAAAAGTCTTTTCTAAACCTGGAACAAAATGTTCCTCTAAAATGCCCACTGATTCTTAGTGTCTGAGCACTCCTAGTTTATAAGGACTGGAGATCAGACTTTCTCCACTCCTTTTGATGTTTTCCTAGCACAGTCTCTTTATTTTGGGGTGCCATTAACCCTACCCTGCCTGATACCACCTTCCATGATTTTAGCTAGAGCACAGAACACTCCATAAACTAAAGATGAGACATAATCACAGTTTTGGATCTACATGCTCCAAATGAATCAAGCATATGTATTGAGATCTGTGAAGATGACAAATTATTATTGCACTTTTATAAATATACATTCAGCATTTCTATAACAGCAGCAGTACACTGTGGTGCAGTAAGTAGCCCCAAGAGACATGGTAACAACTCTGGGTAGTAAAACAAAATTACCACAGCTCACTTATCAAAGCTTGTATAAACACTGAAGGTCTGGCAACATTTTTTTGTCTTCTGATGCTACTACTAACATAGATGAGTTTTGTGCAGTTTTGTCATGCTGTAAATTCAATTTAGTAAAGATGAGGATAGCACTGAAGAGAATAATTAAAAAAAAAATTACATCAAAAACTGATCAATTTCAGCTCTGTTTAAATTCACTTAGGAGAATAAGCGGAACAGATTTTTGCTTTATAGAGTGGTCAACTGACTAGGAAGAACCCAAAAATGTTCCATTACATACTTAATCACTGTAACTTTAATGTACAGAATGGGTACAGCTTGTCTGTAACATCAACAGTGTCTCTAAGACCTGAGGTCAAACGACACCGTAGAGAATTGTGCTAACTGTACAGAAAATATTCTCCATGAAAGAGTACAAATAAATGTACCTAATGAACTCACTTCATGTATCAGCATGTCAATTAACACTGATTTCCTAACCTGTCATTATAACAAGTTTCAAGTTATAAACAAATAACTGGTGAGGAGGGCTTGCTATTTGTTTCTGGGGTAGTGCAAAGATGTATAATTCTCACGCTGACAAAACATTCATTAACTGACATAAATACTGACAACACAAAAATTAACAGTCAACATACTGCTTAATCCCCTTAAACTGTGATTAATATTATACATATGCATCCCCTTTAAAATATCTTTTCTTCTCTTACTTTGTGGCCAAACTATGGATGTATGTATTTGTCTGAATACAATGGCCTAAACTTCTGCTCTTCCTCCCTCTGTTTATGTGCACCTCTGATAGCTTTGCATTTCTCATACAGAACATGTTAGCTCGTTTCTGTTGCATCTACCATGTTCTGTTGGTCTTTCCATTCAACCATCTATTTCTAGACACATGGATTTAAAGAATTTATTTCTGTCTATAAGGTGCTTCTACATTACTGTCTTTATGTCTGAAATTATGTTAGAGAGTACTGAATTTATGTTAGAGAATCCCTTAGGAGTTACATAATGATCATGTAATGTTTACATCATGATTCCTTCCCCACGTTGTTTGAGATCACTTTCAGACCCCACAAGTTCAGGTGGTCTCCCTTTGTGTTAAGAGACATCAGTCTCCTGAATTACACTGAGTTTATTTCATTCCACCAGCTTTTGATGTAAAAATCTACATCAGATGCTGAGTGGGGGTTGGAAAGGATCTGGCAGCTGGCATGAGTGGGAGTAAGCAGCCTAAGGACAGTGTGCAAAATGCAGCAATGAATGACACTTCCATTTTTATCAGAAGCTGAGCCTGGGTTTGCTAAAGAATCTGATCTGCTGCTTAAAATTGTATTTGTCACCTGCAATTCTTTCTTATTGCTGCTTTCAGCACTGCTGTGAATTGAAATTCAGTACAAATGGGCCTCATTAATATCTGAAAAAGGAGGGCAAGTGATCACCCTAAAGAGTCTCATCATTCTTCTTGACTGAAGTCTGATTTAGAGCTGAGTAGCTGTGAACCTTCTTTGCTTTACTCATGTTCAGTGACTACCTTCAGAACACGTACGATTTTAAACACATACATTCATATGCATACACTCAAATCTAGAGAAAAGAGAGCAGGCATTATATGCTGAAAGTCTTAGTCTAATGTAGGTCTCTAATGGAAAAAAAATAGAATCATAAATATAATACTAGAATCATTAATATATATTTTGTATTTCAAAGAATGATACTTTAAGTAGAATAACATAGATATTAAAGACATACTACTACGCAAAGATCTATTTATGCAGAATAGAACATTGGGGCCTCTAAGGTGCCAATAATCCTCAAATCCTATTGATTAGAATAGAATCAGAACCACAAAATATTCCTTTTGTATTACTGGAAGGAATTTTGCAAATAAAATTTTTGGTTCTGTGTCTGTGATTAATATAGATAACTAATTAAGGGAATAATATCTTATTATCTATCTTGAATTAAGGGAATAATTCAAAACATGAACACTTAATTATGATGAGCAGATATCAAAATTTCTTGCCTATTACTACAAGGTCCTCTTGCTTTAGAAGGACCTTTAGTTAATTTCTCTTAAAAACGTGAAGAAATAAATATATCTGGCAAAAGCCTAAATATAACTGAGTGCAGATCTTGCTTTTGCACACATGAGTCTAATCTGAACAATTTCCAACTAGAGTTGTCTTCTCATTATCTTCTATATATAGCAGCTCTCCTCAGATGTTAAAATACGTACTTCAGGACAGACTGCTGCAATTCCATACTGAAAGTACTTCTCTGGTATAAAAATAATTTATCAAATATATCTTATTTAAAGTGATTCCATTTCTATTCCTATTAGGAAAAGTGGTAAAAGAGGGTAGTCTACAACATGACCACTGGGGGTCATGCATTTTACACAAATATTCCACTATGGTAAAGTATTTACTGGGTTTTAGTAGGAACAATATTTTAATAGAACTAATTATTTCCAAAGATAAGAACACTGAAATATTAATATTTAGAGATATTAACCACCTGGGTTCTTTAATTTTAAATGATGAATGGGAAAAACTAATACTACATTCTTCAAAGATCTAGTCACAATAATATCAAGAAACTGAAAAAGACAAACACAACATTTAGCATCTATATATATAAAAAAAAATTTAAAAACCCCAAGCAACACCTTTTCCAGATTTTCTGTTACATTTGTAAGGGGACTCAGAGGAAATTGTAACTGCTTGGACACACATTATGAAAGATGTAACACCGTGAACCCAGATTTACCTCCTATGTTTTGCTCCTATCAGATGGTCGACAGTACTTCTAAATGCTATACATGGAAGTCTCAATGAAAACAGACCTGAATGCTAACACTGAGAGAAAACCAAACATCTGATTCATTAAACTGTCTCTGCTACATAAAACCCAACACAATCCTTAGAAGCCAAAATCCTATATACCTGGTTTGACAGTCAACCATAAATATGAGTTAAAAATCCAACTGCTGTTTAAAAATAAATCAAATGTAACATGTTCACCAAAGATTGAAACATTTTAAACTATGAAAATAGATATTAAATACCTGCATCTAACATCTAAAATTTTTACAGCTTCAGGAAGTAGCTAATTTTATCTTACATATAAGCTTTATTTATATACATATTTACACTTACTCAGTTAAGAAAATGAAGCACACTGAATCTGTGGGCTTTTTCAGTATGAAATTACCAGTCATACATTCACAATAAATGATGTTGATTTCATTTTTCCAGTGAAACACTAAATACGGTTACCTACTTGTCAAACAGTATCTGTACAGGCAAACAGATCACTAGACATACTAAAATTTCATTTTAAAACTTTAAGATTTTGTCCAGCATAATAGTTCCACTAGACATTCTGGCTGCTAATTTTTGATCAAGAAATCATATGCTTTCAGAAAAAGACCAGGCCTCCACTTCAGTTTATATTCTGGCTCATTACTAGCTCCAGTTTATTACTTTTCATTCTGTTCCAGGCATACCTATTTTCCTATAGGGACACTAATCACTATTAAGAACACATAAACAAATTCAGTATAAAGATAATAATACAATTAAAAAAAATCACCTCTCTAAAATTATAGGGTTTATAAACTATACTAACAGATTTGCTCCCACATAAGCACAATAAACCTAATGAGCAGTGACACGAACACAAAAACAAGCCCAACTACATACAACCCACAGCCTTAAGATTAGTCTTGTATCTCCCATCTTCAACATTCCAAAATTACTTTTGCTACAGATTTTTTTTTTTTTGACTCATCTACAAGCTCTGAAATTTCAACAGGCCTTTTAGACTTGGCAAGATAATTCTTTCCTTTGCCAAAGGAGGAGGAAGTTCATAGAGTAATACCACCAAAAATCAAATTTTATAGTGGGAAGAATCACTCCCTCTCCTTCTTTACATTTCCTGGCATGCTTGGCATGCTCATTTTCATTGGTTTTAGTCAATTAAGCTGAGTTGCTCATTTTAGAAACAATTTTTTTTTTTTAAATTTGCTTTAGGAGCAAATAACTTCCACTGGGAAAAAAGAAAAGATTTAAAAATCAACCTATATCTTCTGTATAAGGTATCTTTAACAACAAAAATTATCCAAACACCCCAAATGCTTCTTCAGCTCTTGGTTTAATGATAACAAATAATGCCTCAGCAGCATTTCCTCTTTTAATAATTGTTTTGGGGATGCTACAATCTCATACTAAATCTCATAATAAAACCATGATGCATATCTTTTTGTCCACCAACTTATTACTATGCCTTCTAAACCTGTATCACAACCTGCCAATTCGTTTAATTTTTGGAAATTTGAGATCATGAGTGACATGAATATGCACCTACACAAGTGAAAAAGCAGCAATCTCCATAAAAAGAAATTGTACCTTACAAGATTCCCCTCTATAAAGTGAGAAACTATCTGAAGTTTGATAAAGAAATTAGAAAGGAATTACTCTGTTTTTAAATTATACACCTTGTCCCCGCATTTATCATAGTGCAAATCTCTTTACATTTATGGTACTCCAAGAAGACATGGAGCAAAGTCACAATTGAGACATCTTCAAAATACTTTGCTTTGTGTAGTTCCAAGTTGCCACAGTTTGGAATTAAAACGACGGAAAAAATATTTCACAGAATAAGGATCTAACCAAATGCTGTTGAGTGGCAAAGGAACAAGAGCTGTTCTTTGGGTACACACTGAGCACACTGAGTTGCCCTAACTTGTAAACTCCCCTGGGAAGCTCACCTTCAGTAAACGGCATCTTCCCTCTTTTGCACACACCAGTGCATGAGCCAGGGGCTACAGAAGACAGTTAAAAGCTGTAAGTACCTCAGTGACTGCCATATTTGGGATAGCCAAGATGAGGTTTTTACTCACTCTTCTTATCAATGTACCTCATGCAAATTATACCTTTATAGAAAGTCAAGATGTTGTAGATTAATTACTTGAATTTTGATTTTACCTAATTAATTTCGCAGGTGACATATACCTGGCATTGCTGGACCCAGCCTAACTGACGTCTCTTTTTACTTAATAGAAAAAAAGAAGTAGTCATTACTCATTTTTCAAAACTCCAGAAGCTTCAGATAATCAAGGTCACAGACTTATGTGACTAATTCTAAAGCACCGTGTGAGGCAGAGTAGAGAGTGATTAAAAGTAAAGAAATCTCAGGAGAAAACAAATCCCATCAAAATCATGTCCAAATTACTATTTTTAACAAAGAAATGCAAAGTAAAACCAAATGGATGAAAAAAGGGGAAGGTGAGAGAGACAGTGCAACATCTGGCAGAACCATTAAACAGCAGTTTTTCAGGAAATACATGTTTGTCACAGACATTTCTCTCAAGCCAATCCTGAAGAGATCAGAAAAATCTTTTTTCTGTCTCACTTCCTACCATATCATATACTGCAATATAAGAAAGATATTAAGCTATAGAGTTCAAAGAAGGGTAACAAAGATGATGAAGGGCTTGAAGGGAAGCCATGTGAGGA
>WAAE01000129.1:0-15076 GCA_013400495.1 Nicator chloris
GGATTTTTGTGTCCCTTCTGATGTTCTTTACCTGCACCTTCTCTCATCTCCCTCAGCTCCAGCCCAGCCCAGCTCCTCAGTGTTGAAAGGGCACTGGGGGAGTGCTTAACAATATCTTGGCCTGAAACTGCTTTTTCCAGCCTAACAGCAGCTTGGTTTATTTTTGGATGTCTCTCTAGGGGGGTTATTTCCAGGATCACCCATTATCAGGGGCTGTCAACCCTTCAGTGTCTTTCTTCATGTCCTGCACTATCATTGAGCTCTGTCTCCTCAAAAAGCCTGGCTCTTGGCACAGATGTGCTGCTGGTTTTGGTGTCCTGGAGCAGGGTCCCTGGTACAGGAGAGAGAACAAAGGCAGAACCTCCCCAGCAGCACACAAGAGAGAGCAGCCAGGCCATGCAGCAAATGGTTTTGATTCCTAAGGATTTCTCACATCCCTAAAATAGGCCAGGTTGACATGGCACTCCTCAAACAGCTCCTGGTGCAGCCAAGGACAGACACTGCTGCTCTGCTCAAGCACTGCCACAGCAGAAGGGGTCACTACACGGCATCTTCCTTCAAGGGGGGCAAAGGGCTCTTTTCCAGGGACCTCCTGGGTACAGGAGGATGTCATCTCCTGCTGCTCTTGACTTGGGGAAGAGGCATCAGAGCCACTTTGCAGCCAGTAATTTGTATATTCACACGGGCTATAAATTCTCATCTCATATTCCCAGCTTTTGGCACCCCCGTACCCTCCATCACATAGCCTGGTAGATGGGCTCTGAGCTCCTGGCCCATCAAAGAGCTGGGAAAAAAACACCCCAGTTCTACTACAAACGCTCCTGCCTATGTGGACCTTTTGAGCAAGATTTTAGGTGCCCACCCATGGGATTCTTACCTCTGCTCTGTCTCTTCTCTCTCCAGGGCAGAAGTGTGAACTTTGGCTCTGCGGATGCGTCTTTACTTTGGCCGACGTCCTGTTAGGAGCCACCCTGCACCGCCTCAAGTTTCTGGGACTCTCTAAGAAATACTGGGAAGATGGCAGCAGACCTAACCTACAGTCCTTCTTTGACAGGATACAGAAACGCTTCGCCTTCAGGAAAGTTTTGGGAGACATACACACCACGCTCCTCTCTGCAGTGGTACCCAACGCCTTCAGGCTGGTCAAGCGGAAACCTCCCTCCTTCCTCGGAGCCTCCTTCCTGATGGGATCTCTGGGGGGAATGGGATATTTTGCTTATTGGTACTTAAAGAAAAAATACATCTAGTGCTGACTGCTTGGTGTTTAGTTTGGTGTCTCTGTGCTGTGTGAAATTATGATGAAGCCTCAGTAACTGTAATGAAAATTTGAAGCAAGGTAATGAATAATTATATTGTTTAATGTAACATTCCATAGTCTAGAAGTAGAAATCTATACTGCAAGGAAATAAGACAACAACAACAACAACAACAACAAAAAAGCGTCAACTTGTAAATGCCTTTTTTAGATTTAAGTATTCAACTCCGGCGAGAGGCTCAAGGGTTCACGGGCTCAGCCGTGCCCACCGGGAAGTGGCACTGCCTCCAGCACCAGCCAGCTCCAGTGGGAGAGACAGGAATCCCAGGAGGCTTCCCAACACCCAAGTTGACTAATGGGACTTGGATACTTGGTCCTGTGCGTTTGTGTTTCCAAATTGTTCACTGGCCACATTTCACACATGCAGGTAGTGGGGACTTTCTTCTCCTAGAAGGCGTTGTGTTGTCGTGCTCTGAGGCTTTCCTGGGAGCAGGGTGCAGTAGCTGGTCACAGTCACGGTGGATTTCTGTTCTTCAAGTATCCATTTTTAAAATTATTTTCATTAAAAGGAATATTTTTTATTGAGCTGCTCTTAGAATGTATCCACTTTCTACATCTGGTTTTGGTGGGCTTTTTTTTAAAGAATTTAATGTCTGTCTTTAACTGCCGCGCTTTTTTCTTGAGATAAATCATTTTGACTTTCATCCTGAATTCTGGCACATGAAGGGGATTGTTGTTTTAAGCCTTTTGGCTCTGTCTCTTGAGTTTTCTTTCATGGATTTGCAAAGCATTTTTCACCAACTGAGCATATTTGGACTCTGAAAAAGTACAACCATTTTCAGAACTTTTCAACTTTCCTGAAGGCGCTTTGGCTTTCTTCCATCGGGGGCTCTTTTCTGTCATTTCCTCGCTGTGTGTTTTCTTAGGGACACTTTGCACAGAATCACATTGATGACTTTCTTGTGCCTTTTGCATGCTGGAAAGAATAACGGGCCTCACTGCTACTCATGCTTTGGAAACTGAGATCCTCAATAAACCATATGGGAGGAGTAATGGCTTTGCATCTCTAAATGTGTTCCACATCCTTCTGGTCCTAGTGCAAGGCATGCCCGAGGGCAGTGGGATGTGCAGGTGGTTTGTGCTTTGGCTCATGTACTGCACTGGTATAAAACTTGCATGGAAATGATATGTATTCCTCTTCCAACCACTGATTGCTGTCAGTGCTCAGCCTGCTGGCTTTCCAGGCACCCCAGTGATCCCTGGGAGCCATCCTCCATCCCAGGCCTTGGGAATGTATGCCAAGTGTGGCTGAAATAACAGGAATTGCATTTGCCTCTGGTTCAAAAGTTATCTTTACGGATTTGAAAGCAGCAAGCTTCCCCAGGAGCTTTTGATACAACCTGGCAGCCACAGAATTGGGAATATTTAGCAGGAATTCCAAGGGATGAGTGGGGAGTGCAAAACAAACACATTTATATGGTGCTTGTCTTAAGGCTGGTCTGACAGGGTTCTGGAATACAACAGGCTGTGTAGCCTCAGAGGCTCTGTGGTATCTGTGTTACCCCATCCCGTGGTTGGGGCTGCATTTAAAATTGATGTGTGAGAACCTAAATCCACCACCTGCATGTGCACACCTGGGTCCTGCAGCTGCGGCTGCTGAGTGAAACCTTGCTGACACACGTTTTCCCAAGTACATTCAGTATTTGCTTTGTGGAATTGGTGACTTCAGAAGAAAGAGTTCTTTTCCTTCTTTTTGAAGAGGGAGCCAGGAGGGTACCCTGGACTCCTCCCTTTTGCTGAATCTGAAAGGTGTAAGAAAAGGAACTATGGGTCATCCTCTCTTTGGTCAACTAGCTGGTGATAAACCCCCCCTGAAAGGTTTATAAAGATACACCAACATGAAACCAGGATTTCACCCTTTTCCCTTTGTTTGTGGTCCTACACACACATTCCTTCCTTGGTGGTCTCCAAAAGCTGATGAAAAGCACACACCAAGTGTAGAACGGAATATTAACGGGTTACAAGGCCAGGAAACCCAGAGGGAAGGAGAGCAAATACTTCCTCCATTCCTAGGATTTCAGTCCAAGAACGAGGCAGAAGGAAGCTGCTTAGCAAGACTGCTGCTGGTTACTTTGCTCCTTAATTTTATTTATTTATGTATTCAAAACCACAGAATAAATTTAAGCATGAAGCAAATCAGGCCTCTAAACACTGGAGAAAATAGATTTGCATTTGTTTGGAGCACACTGTTAAAATGCAGCTGTGACAAGGGAGCCAGGCAGATCCAGCAGCTGGAACAAGGCATGGACAGGAGCTGTCATCAGTGTTGCACTGTGGGCTGCTGGGAAGCCTCTGATGCTGTAGTGGTGGATTTTGTACAGGTTCTCAGCTAGAAATAGTCAATCATAAGCCTTTGTTCTGGACCAAATTAAAAAATAAATAAACAAATAAGTAAAATAAAATTGGTGCCACTCGCTGTCACTAAGCCTTGTTTTCCTGCCCTGGTAATGAAAAAGTAGCAGGACTTTGCTCCAGGGAAAAGCAATCGGCCAGAGTGATAAAAGACAATTCCTGTGGCAGGCAGAGGCTGGATTGATGTGTGAGATCCCTCAGAACAAATGTCAGAGCCCTGATCAATCCAGATTAGCCTGTTGCTATAAGCAGCCCTGTGGTGATTACAGGCTGTCATCATAAAAAGTTGCTCTTGCTCCAACTGATCGCAGCCACATCAGACCTTTTCTGCTCCAGTTCCACTGCAAGGGGAGCCCCCTGCATGACCTGGCCATGAGCCAGGCACTGGCCTGTTCAGTGCCCAGGGCATGTTCTGCACACAGAAACATGAAAATGATGGCAAAAATCTGTTTTCTCACTCCAGGACTTTATGCTTTGCTCTCAGTGAGGTGTGGGGTAACAGCAGTGCCCAAGGGGAAAGGCTGGAAGGTGAGGCACCTCAGAGGTGCTATTTTATATTTTAGACAAGAGGGAATGGCTCCTGCTGCATCCTGCACCCAACACTCCTGTGTGCCTGACCCAAGCTCAGCCAGGGTCTTCCTTTACTCTAGATGTATTTATTTACACAAGCATTTTTATCCTTCAAAATCCATGTGTTTTAGAGACAAATGTGCTTTGAGGCACCTCAGTGCTTTAAAATCTGTATCTGTGCTGAGGTGTGGAATTTCTAATTATCAGAGGGATGAAAATCAGGGGCTTTATGTCAAGTCCAAGCACCTCTGTGATGCAGCTTCATGACACAGAGTCTCTCCCTCCTACCTCCCAAGCCTGCTGTTTAACAGGCTCCCAGTGGTCACATTTGCAGAGCTACAGCTTCTGAAATCTTTTTACTCCGACAGGATTTGCTCAAAAGATTCGATTATGAAAATTGAAAACGTACATGTCAGCCCTACTGCTGGCTGGCAGTGTTCTCCTTTGCTTGGCAAGGGATGGAGAACACGTCTCCATGCAGAATAAAGGATTTCAACACCAAGCTGGCCAGAGGACAGGGAACACACCACAGAGCCTCTCACAACTTGCCAAAGAAATTGAGATCCAGAGCTGCCTAAGAATACCTAGTGACCATTTGGTGGCCCTGTCAGAAATTATTTGCCAAGTGTTTGACTGTTTTTGAATGAAAAAACCCATCCTTACCACCCAATCACAATTTCAGAATCCAGGCTACAGAGGGAAGAGAGATGGTGTAAGAGCTGCTCCTTCCTTCCCTTCTGCCATGAAAGTCAATGAAGTATTTCCCCACATAACACCAAACAGAAAATATTAAAGCTTGTAAAAATATTTAACATCAGGCTGTGTTTGGTGGCATTCACTGCCATCATTAGGATCAAAGCCAAAACCACCCAGACTGGATCCACAATGCAGGCAATGACAGCAACTAAATCCCTCAGGTTGCTGAAAGATATATGGGATTAAAATAATGTGGAATAATATGAATATAGTATTTTGATATGGCTAGGGATAATATAAAATATGATGAAATTAAAAACTAAAAACCCCAAGAAACAGGAAATAATGTACAACCTAAGAGCTAACTATTTTAACCCCAAACTTGCAATTACCTGTGGCATAGCTGAGGATCAAAGGGCAATTTCTATTCACAGGAAAGCTGCTCTTGCTACACAAGTCTGTAGAAAAACTCCTTCTGCCATGGTGGGACAGAACAAAGTCCACAGTTCAGCAGCCATGCCCAGGGAAAAGTTGAACCCCACAGGTGTGAATGACAGTGAAGACATCTCTGTATGTAGTGAACAGGAACAGATTTTGTACACCTGAAAGATTTCCCAAAGCATGGCCTCAGTGGCCAAATTGCAGATGTTTCAGATCCAGCCATTTCTACTGAATCTAAAGCAGTAATAAAAACACTCAGGAACTTGGGTTCTGTGACAAAGCACATCCATGACAAACACATTTCCTGGTTTTCCCCTGGTGCTGACACCCAAATGTGCCCAAAGGACATTTCACTATCGTTGTATTTCATTCTCCTTTTAACTCGCTTTCCTCTGGAGGATTAAGCACAGAGAAAACAGCCTGCACTGAACAGCTCTCAGTGGAAGAAGGAATAGCAGCTCTGCCATAAATCATGAGGATGAAGAATTGCTCTGTCAGAACACAGGTGTCCATCACTGCAGCAGTACTTGTGTGCTGCTGGCCAGGCTCTACCTGCAGAGAGGAGATTATTTCCATTTCCATGTCACTTTGGTGCTGAAGAGCTTCAGTAAGCAAAATGTCCACCTCCAGCCACTTCTCAAGAGCTCACAGTATTTTTTCTTCCTGTTTGCTCCCTCTGCACGATGGTTTACGTGCAGCCCCTTTTTTCCTTTACCCCTCTCTGTTGCCCTACCCCTTTGCTCTCTCCTGGACTCCCTGGTGTCACCCTCCTGCCACAGAGAGCAGGCAATGTGTGACCATCTTCCAGAAACATTCCTGTTGTCAGGAGTCCCTGGGTTGTCGGGTTCTGCATCAGTGAAGACATCACCTCCCATTCCCCCTGTCTGAGGAAGAACGGCTGAGAAAGGAAGGAGATGGAATCTTGCTAAAAACCTCCTAACAAACAGCACAGATCAATGACTTCTAAGGCATTCCTTTAAAAATAACACCATCCATCTCCCTACTTGCATTGCCTCCCTTCTCAGCCCTTTCCTACCAGCACCTCATCTCTCCTGTGACCCAAATCCTTTTTAGCTCCAGGAGAGTTATCCAAATAAAGCTACTTTGCAATCAGAACACTGTAACCAGGTTTGAGGGTGCTGTGTAATGCTGCAGGCAGTTCTTGACACAGAACCAAGTATCCTGCATAGTTAAGTGCTGTTCTGCACACGCTCTTTACATCACAAGGTCATGTCACTCCACCACCAGCCTCCTGAATGCTCTTCTATTTTTGCTTACCAGAAGCAATTCCTTTCCATTCTGTGCCCTTGGATCCAAGCACTGCAAACAGAAATAGTTTTTTTTTTTTCTTGGTGACAAGAAAACCCAAAAATCTCTGAAAACAACAAAGAAAAATCCCCAATAAACGAAATAAACCAAAAAACCCATCGGCACAGTTTTTTCTCCTAACTTCCAAACTATGACAATCAAGAGAAATAATACATATATTCTTAAAACCCTCAAACCTCTATCACTCCCACTCTTCTAAAAACTGAATCAGGTCGGGCTATGACAAAGCTGAAGCAACAGAGCCGTGGTCTAGGGTGATACTGTACCAAGCCCACACCAGATCAGTGCTCGCCCCCATCACCTGCAAAACCTGCAGAGGGCAGGCCCAGGGTGCCATTCCCAACAGCACAATCCCATTAGGTGTGGGAACAACAATTCACACATTTGGAAAAGGCCAACAGGCTCTGTGGGCTGAGCACCATCCTTATTTTCCACTCCTTTTGCATGGGTTTCTCTGCCACAGTGGGCTGTTCTGAGGCACAGCCTGTTCAGCCCCATTTGCCTCGGGGATGAGTCACCACGTTCAGCCTGTCACAGATATGGTCACACCACGTTC
Organism: Nicator chloris; assembly: GCA_013400495.1. Taxonomy (NCBI): domain Eukaryota; kingdom Metazoa; phylum Chordata; class Aves; order Passeriformes; family Pycnonotidae; genus Nicator; species Nicator chloris. Next base: position 7,260 of record WAAE01000129.1, read on the forward strand.
AGCCTGTCACAGATATGGTCACACCACGTGTGACCTCTCAGCACAGTCCCCATGGGATGGGAAGGCTCTGCAGGCAGGGCAGGGGCCACGGAAGGCACTTCAGAAAAGCTGACATTTACACTGAGGATGTGCCTAATTCCTGCTCTGACATCAGCTGTGACTGAGGGAATACACAGCCCAGACCTGCAAAACTATCCTGGACTGGACATGGGAAAAGGCTTTGGAGAGGTGAGAAAAAAAGTAATTGTTTGCATTTATTCTTGTTGCACATTTTCCTTTCTTCAGCCTTCACCACTGGGGAGATCCTCAGTTCTGCCACAGATCTGCCACTGCACACATTGTCAGGAAGAGCACAACAGGGAAAGGGCATTTTTCCAAGTGCTGCTTTCCCTTAATATCCAACCCTCCTGAAAGGCTGGTAAAGCTTTTCCCCTACTGCTTATTTTCTGTGCCATATTTAGTCCCAAAGCTTTACAGAGGAGTTATTTGGCTTGTTACAAGCACATGGCACTGTCTTTAGTTTTGTGATGGACAAAAATGAATAACCTTTCAGACGAAATGTTACAATTACATCATTGCCTGAGGTTTCATGGACTGCACTCAATCTTGATAGCCATTTCCATGTCTGCTTTTTCAGCTTTTAAACATTATGCTCTCATTCTGTACTTAAGCACTAAGGCACTCTTCCCATATCCAAATTAATTATTTCCTGCTAAGCACCTGGGTGAAAGAACCCTGCACTGAAGTGAGCACTCGGTCCCCAAGAGAAGGATAAAGGTACTCTCCTAATGCATTGAGCTCTGCTGTCACATCACCTTTTTCCTTCCCTCAGCTCAAGCACGTCAGGTGCACTTCTGCTTCAGTGAATAAAGCATGTGCTTTTCTCCAGGTTTTCCACCAGTACAGTGACAGAGCAGCTCTGTTAAACAACAGTTAAACATCAGTTCAGAGTCACAACAGTCTTTTTGCGTCTATTAATTACTTTGATCTCAAGCTTCACAAAATACCTTGAAGAAGGGAAGGCAAAATACTGAGAGCACACATACAGCAGAGGTGAAGAGCATTTATTACTAATCTGTGCTCCAAGAGGAGAGATGAAGCTATGAAAAGAAATAATCCCAGGAAACAGGTTTCTGAGCAAAAGGAGATAACACAAGGTGATCAAAGAGCTGGAAAAGGCCAATTGCAGAGAATCTGCAGGGAGCTACTTTAAGTGTCCTGGTTTGAGGGACATTAAGCTACAGTGGGAAAATCAGGTCCTGTTTCATGAAGTGACCACAGACTTGTGTTCACAACTAAAGACTGATTTCCCAAAATATTTAACATATCACAGCAGTTTCTTCAATTAAAGTGCACCCCAGGGCATAACTGGGTGTTTCTCACTTTGTCACCAATTGCCACACACAAAACAGAAAACAGGATTCTTTTTTTGCAGCCACCCACAACCCAAGTTTCAGCATACACAAATAAATTGGGAAACCAGGAATGTAATTTAGCACCAGTGAACCATTCATGGATCATGTTTGCTTTGAACAAACTTGGAGGAAGAATCAAACCCTGGGTTCAGACATGTTTAAAGTCTGAACTGCTCCCATGGCTCTTAGGAAAGACCTAAACTTTCCTGTTTGCCTGATCTCGCCTGCAGTGACGCCAACATTTGAAAGAGTCCCAGGTAAGTGAAGAGTGAAATGAATCCTAAGGCAGTTTTTCTTCCCACTGTACTCTACCTGTTCCCAGCAGAGGAAAATGTTAAAGGCACCAAGAGCTGCTCTGGCCACAGCAGTCAGGCCACATGCTGCTTCTGTGAAAGAACTGTGAAACAAGGCCCACAAAACAGGCCAAACACTGGCAATGAAAGATTAGCAGACAGATGTTGAAATATGTAAGATGTCAGAGACGAAAATTCCCTAGGTAATTCTACAGACAGAAAGACAGCTCTGTGAGAACAACAGGAATACTTCAATGCAGAAAAAGCAAAAAAACCCCACTCCAACACTTGAAAAAAACCAGTAATACCTGCTGACAGCTGATTTGTGCCTTTGGCACGGGATACCAAATCCAGCTGCTCCCAGCACTGTTCCTCTTTGGCTGCAAATCTGTTGTGGAGAGGCTGGAATTTTTATTTTAATGATGAAATATGAGAGAGAAAGGGGAGTCAGATAAATGTGATGGCAAATATGTGAACAAGAAATTTGCAACCGTAAGTTTCCAGATGAAGTACAAGGAAGCAGATTCCTTCTCCGGAGCAGAATCAAAAAGAACAAATAAAGGTCTGGAGCACAAGGGAGCCTTCTGAGCCAAGAGCTGGCCCATGGTGTCTGGGCACTGAGAAAGACCCCAAGATTTCCAAACTCCCAAGCACTCTTACACCCACTGGAGTTTTCCCATACATTTCAATGGATTAGGCTTTCCCTCTGCAGCAATAAACCAGTGGCAATGCCCACGAAATGAACTGCTTGGTGTAACAGGCACACATTGGGAAACCTGCTTAAGTCAGCCATGGCTTTTGTTTGGTTTTGTTTCTTTTTAAAACCCTACACTCCTGAGAACTCGTGCTCTGTTAACCCTTTCAAACAGCGCAGAACTTTCAGTGCCAGTTTGATCACACATCTCAGAAGTCACACAAATTCTGGGGGGCTGGGTCATCCAGGGATGTGAAGAGCAACAGCGGCATCTTTACAGACATCAGGAACAGAGTCTCAAAGACACAAACACTGATAAAGTTTTCAAATGTTTTTATTTTTTAAAATAAGATATTAACCATATCCTACATTATTTCCATTAAAAAAATAATCTGCATGACACTGGGTAAAGTGGATAGAAATATCCACAGTGATTGCACGAAACATTTGTGAAAATGAACATCATTTCAGCAAGTCAGTTGGTTTAAGTAAACAGCATTTCCTGTTCCAAGGGCTTGTCTATACAGCAAAGTTACATAAAGATAACCTAAAATAGGAACTTAATGAAATTAATCATAAAACCTTCTGGGTATATAATCCTTTTTCATGGTGAAAGTGGCTTGCGGTCTAGCTTAGCTCTATTGGGAGTAGGCTTAAATTACATCAAAAGAGTGTCTGCAAATAAATTTGCATTGTTTAAACAAATTTAGTTAAACCCAATATGAGTTAATCAGTGCAATTTTCAAAGAGTCACCTTAAAAGGCAATTTAATACAAAACCAAGAGGAGCTTGACAGAAAATACATAACCCCCTGGACAGCTTCTTTCTGAGAGGTGAATTTTCTTTCTAAAGACACACAACTTCCACTTGCCACCGAATTCAGTGGAAATTCCAGTGAATTTACCTCTCCTCAGAGGCAGACCATGACATGGAACTAACACTGCTGGAGGAATTGCAAATGCTTCCACTCTCTTGCTGGAAGAGAGACGTTGAGCTGGCAAAATGCTGCTCTGATGGAGCATCACACCCTGCATCCAGAAAAAGTCACTTTGGAGTCCGAGTGACCCCACTGTGGGGTCAGTGGAGGTGACCCACAGCCTTGCCCACAGACCTTCCTGGCTGTCTTGTCATCACTGTCAAACACACTTCATGCAACTGCATCATGAATAGGCCTTTATAAAATAATAAAAAGCTTTTCGAGATAAAAACTATGCTAAACATCTGACTGATAAGATGAGCAAACCCACCTCACCCCTATTCATTATCTAACAGTAGTGTTTTATTCAGTAGTGGGTTTCCAGCCACACCAAAAGCGGCCACAGCTTTATGTGCAATCAAAATTAAATAGCTTATTGGTATTGCAAGAATAAATATTGCTTCAAGTACACTCTGCTTTGCAGCTCCCAGGATAAACAATGCATTTCACTCATTACCAAGCAGACTATTTGGGAAATAGCAGGATAAGCTGGCTTGTGCAGAACACCAGAATTCCACTGTGGTTCTAGAAGAAAGAACAAACCCAAGGAATTTGTTGTTGCAAAATGTGCAATTGATTAGATTTTTTTAAAAATTAAAACCCCAATCCTCATACTAGACTTCTTAGCAAAACAGAAAGGATTTTGGGTTTTTTAGTGTCAAGAATAAAATGATGAAATATTATTACATCTACTTCACCTAAAGAGAAAGTTAAGGCTTGTTTTTTCTAGTTTCCTTTCCAGAGGCAGGCATGAATTTAGAGTCACAGTCTGTTTCAGTCATTGAATCTCAGATTTACTCTCTGTTGCAGAAGGTGCAGGCAATGATGAGGCATTTCTGGCAACTTAGTGTTTTTAACACTTGAGAACATGAGATGTTCCAGTTTCACAACAGAACTGCTTTCACAAGAATTGGTATTTTTGCAATGCTCTGCTGCACTGTGATTATTAGAGCTTTCCCATAAGGCAATACAAATAGGAACATTAAAAAAAGCATGAGGTTTGGATCATCCACATTATCTTGACATAATCAAAAAGGAAGAGGCAGAATTAACTGAGATAAATTACAATCCTAAAGATCAAAGGCCTCTTTTAGCCTTGGGTCTGCTTCTCCATTTATTAGTACGAGAAATAGATTCAGCTTCTGATTTCTTTGCTGACAATCCCAGTTGTCAGCTCCTAAACAGTGGCAGACCTCTTCCAATCCCGTTTTTTTCTTCTCCCAGGGAAGAAGCTCGTTACCACCTGCCAGCCAATGGCTAGTACAGATTTGGTTTCCTCCAACCCATCACCTTGTTCTTTACAGTGGAAATACAGCAACCATTCCTACATTCAACTACTCCAGTACTGAAAGCAAAATCCAAAATATTTCAAACTTTATTTTATCTGCTATAGCTGTATTTCTTTGAACTCAAAGGTATATTTGGAAGAGGCAGTCCAGGAGAAAAGGGCTTTAAATACCAAAACCTGTATGTCCCATACCAAGCTGACAGACCTATCAGCACACCGAGAAGCTTTTGGCTGAAGTCATGGAAATACAGGGCAGTACAGAGGAACATGAACACCCAGATCACGGTGAGGAAACACAGGGAAACAAACAGGACGTTGATCACCACGCGCAGCTTGGAGCTGCGGTCTACGGACAGCGCTTCCAGCACAGCCACCTCCTCCAGGATCATCATGGCACAGTAGGAGAGCAGGAAGCAGTGCCCCGAGATGTCGAAGCCGTTCCAGACGCCGCTGTCCTGGTGGCACTCGCGCTTGGAGGCGTAGAGCCGGGGGGGCTGGCGGGGTTTGCCCTGGAGGGAGCACTCCCCGGTGAGGTTCTCCACGTAGATGAAGAGCTCGGTGCACACGTACCACACGGCCGTGCCCACCAGCAGCGCGCCCAGGCGCCGCAGCACCAGCAGCACACTCTTGGTGCGGCCGTACAGGAACTTGCTCCGGGCCAGCTCGTATGTGGTGACGGCCATGAAGGGCAGCAGCAGCCACAGCGTCCAAGCCCAGGCCACCTTCACGAAGTATCTGCCAGAGGAAAGGCAAAGGAGACACAAGCGTGTGTGAAACGCCACAGCAGTGGGGCAAGCGGTGGAGTCAGTGCTCAAGGGCAGTGTTCAGAACCATCGAAATTAGAGACTTGTGCTCTCCCCTCAGAATACAGCCTAGCTACAATCTTAGCCTTCTCCCCAGTACTTCCCTCAAGCCCAAAACCTGAATACTTCCTCAGCCAGGCACTTGTTCCCACGGCAGCACTGCCTTGGACCCAGAGCCCTCATTCATTGCAGCAGACTTGCAGTTCAGTTCTGTAATCACTTTTACCCTACAAACCAGCTCAACTCTGCCGTACTCAAAATGCAGCTGCAAAGAATGTATTTTTAGCTTGCCACCCTGATCATAGTAACCCCTTCTCTGACTCTTCCACCATCTCAATTATCCTTGCTTACAAAGCCTTTCACAACCTCAACCTCTTAAGACAGCCAGAAGGGCTGGCTCTTTCCCCTCATCAGCCTGTGAAGCTATTCCTCTCTCATGTGCTTCTAAATAAATGAAGCAGCACAATGTGTCAGTTCCTTTGTTGTCCTTTCAATTGATGAGAGCCTTCTTTCAGCATGCACAAATCCTTCCATCTCTAAATTCACTCTCTGCCCTGAAAACTTGCTGTGATGCCCATAAAATCTTGAAACCCGGCTGACGATGTGTTGATATCTTGTTTAACAGAAGACCGTATTGTGTAACTCATTCTCTTCCCAAATCTTAAACTGAAGCACGTGTAAGTGAATTTATTAATGAGTTAAGGAGGCCACAGTCCATGATCTTGCTCCTCCCTTCAGCACCTTCCAATGGAGCTTGCTTCCTATCAGCTGTGGGAGAGGGGAATTGTGCAGCCCCTTTGTTACCCAGAGTCCAGTTTGAAAACAGAGACAGCTGAATTCTGCTCTGTGGCTGAGCTATGACAGACACACAGAGTCATCATTTAATCCTCATATGAGCATCAAAGGCAATGCCAAACCAGTCTAGAGTTCTGCATCTTCCTTATGACCCTAACAAACCTGTCAGGGCCTTGCTCAGGATTTTGAGGAGTATATCCTTCACTCTCTGATTTTACAGGAGAAGCGATGCCTGTGTGGCAACTACAGCTGCTACCATGGAACAGTAATTGAAAATAAACCCCCCATTTTATTTAAAAGCAAAAAAGGCTACCAAGGTTACTGCTGATAAACCAGAAGGTAAGTAATTTGCAGGGAAAAAATATTTGCTTCAGGAACTGTCAGTACAGATCACCTTCCTCTATTTAAAAGGGAGAACTGAACTGAAATATGCTTTTACTGTAAGATCAATTTCTGTTTCCTGTCAACATTCTTCCAATCACACTAAAAGCAGCTCCTCTCCCACATCACCAAATGACAAATTTGAATCAGTAACGTCCAAAGTTCCCCAAGTCACAGAGGAAAACAGCAATTTTAGTTTTGCTTTCAGACCTGTAGCAGGACAGCACACGTGCTCTGGCCCAGCTCTTTGCTTCATTCCAAATAAATGCTCAAACTAGTTCCACAGAATGACTAAGCCAGTTAGATCACTGCCCAAGCGCTAGAAAAGGATGACAGTCACTCTGCTTTTAGGAAAGATGCTAAAAGACCTATTTCTTTCAGCTGGGTTTTAGATCAGCTCAGTAACTGTCACAGAATCACAGAGTATGCGGAGTTGGAAGGAACTCACAAGGATCATGAAGCCCAACTCCTGGCCCTGCATAGGACAGCCCAAGAGTCACACCATGTGCCTGAGAGCATTGTCAAAAGGCTGTCAAAATGTCCAAATGCTGAGCTCTGTCAGCCTTGGTGCTGTTAGCACTGCCCCGGGGAGCCTGTTGCCATGCTTAGCTAGCCTCTCCACGAAGAACCTTTTCCTAATATCCAGCCTAACCTCCCCTGACACAGCATCAGGCCATGCCCTCGGGTCCTGCCAGTGGCTGCCGGAGAAAGTGAAATCAGTTCACTCAAATACGAGGAATTATCTGCGAGGTTAAGAAGGAGAAAAAAACCCTCGTTTTTTCCCCTTCCAATAACGACTGAAGAAACTCCCGATATTCTGACACCTTTGGGTCAGGAACGGCAAATCTCATCGGTTGAAGCACCAACCCAGTACACGCGGCCAGCACCGACCCCCGGCCCCTCCGGGCGCTCCCGGCCCGCTCAGCCCGGCCAGCCCCGTCCCTGCCGCTCCCGGCGGCCGCGACCCCCGCGCCCCTCCTCACACGTTGAGCGGGTTGCGCTTGTTCTGCAGCGGCGTGTCGGGCACCAGGTCGCTGTCCTTGAGCGCGGAGCCGAGCACGGCGATGGCGAGGAGCAGCACCGGGAGGCGGCGGCGCAGGCGGCCGCGGGCCAGCGCGGCCCGCAGGCAGCGCCCGCTCCGCTCCAGCCGCTCCATGGCCGCCACAGCGCCT